>VDFB02000009.1:9633705-9673333 GCA_007258455.2 Sequoia sempervirens | reverse complement strand
TCAAGGGAGATAGAGACAGATAAAGGGATGGAGATAGTGAGAGAGAGAGAGAGAGGTCTAGATCATAAGAGATGAATAATGAGTGTGTGAGAGAGAGAGAGAGAGAAAGATGATACAACTTGCTAATTAATAAAATTTGACCTCCTAATTACTAAAATTTGGCATGTTAATTACTAAAATTTGACTGTCTAAAAAATTATGAGATCTTTCAAAAACTAGAATTTACATTATAACTCCAAGAGATCTGAAACCACTCTCAAACATCTTGAAACTATATACATGAAATATAAATTAAAGTATAAGAAAGTAAATTTACATATGTAAATGTGGGTGTGTGCAAGAAGTTGAGTCCACTTTTTGGTTAAAAAGTGGTGTTTTCCCTGATTTTTAGAATTTTTCACATTTGACCTTAAAGTTTGAAGCACTTAGAGATGGAATCTTAAAAGAAGTCATTCATCATAAAATGTAGTACTCAAAGTCTAGTTTCCAAATATGTAGTTTATTTTAATATCCAAATGATAAAAATTGATTTTCAATAGGCATTTCTAAAAACCACTATTTAAAAGTCACTTTTTTTTACCATACCATACACATGTATGTCATCCATATTTTGAACTAAATAATCATATTTTTTTGAATCCTTTTGGGAAAAGATTTGTAACACACTAAAGCACACTTTTTATTTTTTATTGAATTTTTTTTTGTTAATTTTTTATTGTCCATATTCGTTGTTTTAAAAAATCGCCGTGTACGTCACGCATAATATGACCTTAACTTATTATTTTTTTAATTTGTTTTAAATTGAAAAGAATTTTGTGAAGTACACTTTCGTACAATTTTTTCTCAAAAAAATATTACCATAAAAAGTTATCAAAGTACTAAAAAACCTTGATATTTCAAGTGTATGGACCAGTTTCATCATAAATTAATTAAAAAATTAAAAAATAATCCAATTGTAAAAAAAATTCATATAATTTGGAATCTACACTATCTCATTTATAATGGGTTTTAATTTCGTCAAAAAATTCTACAAAAATGGTCTTAAAACATATGCCCAATATCACTATTTTCTTGTGATATTAATATGACCTTCAAGTTGTAGGTCAAACCAAGTCAAAAGCTTAGGTTCAAGTCCCCAAGCCTTTTCTTGAACCAGAAAACAAAGCACAAACCTAACCAAAAATTCATATTTTGAAAAATGGGATCCCGTTCTAAAATGCAAGGATCTCGTAATTTTTTTATGCTTTTACGAAATAGGATCCCGTTTTTTAAAAAATGGGATCTCGTTTTGCAAAACAAGATCCTAATTTTTAAAAAATAGGATCTCGTTTTGCAAAATGGGATCCCGATTTTTGAAAACGCGATCTCATTTTAGTTTTAGGCTCGGGGCCCCAAAGCAAAATGGGATCCCAATTGCTAAAAAACAAGATCCTGATTCTTTTTTCATGATTTCAAAAGTTTTTCTAAGGAAAAATCTTTCACCTTAAGTGGACTCAACTTTGTGCTTTCACCCATGTCAATTATACTTAAATGTTTATTTCATTTATATAGTTTCTTTGGCAGAGAAAGACAAAGAAAAAATAAACATTTCAACAAAATGCATTCTAAAAACTTAGCATTCGCATTCGGTGAGCACCAAATTTGGTGCTCACCAAATGATTCATTTTATTTGGAACTCACCAAATGATGCATTTCATTTGGTGAGCGCTAAATTGATTGCATTTCTTTTGGTGAGCACCAAATTTGGTGCTCACCACACTGATTGCATTGAGAAATACCAACCCAAAGGGTTGGATTTTGCCTTGGGTTTCCAAACCAAAGGGTTGGACAACCATTTCATATCGATGTGATTTTGTGAAAGGGTAACAAAATTTCACACACTTTTGGTTGTGCTCTCTATTAGGTTGCATGTGTTTAAATACAAATTTATAAAAGTACCATGATGACATTAGGCTCTCTCTTCTAGCTATCTAACCATATGACATTTTTTACATTTTAATTATGTTAAGGTTTTCATCTATAACTTCTCTTGTTAGTGCCTCCATTTTTATCAAAAACCAACACATGCTAGTTTGGGTATATATTTTTACTTGTTCATCAAATTTTGAAATAAATTGCATTTTTAGAAACTAGACTTTATTTTACACAAAATGAAAATATGATTTTTGATTAGTTTTCAAGAAAAATAGGGGGAATGCTCAAATTTTAGCTTTTCAAGATGTGTCCACTTCAAAAATAAGTAAAATATTATATTCATTAAATAATTCGCCAAAAAACCAGCATAAAATACATGTTGTTAGCTAATTTCTCACCTTAGTTATTTTTAATATTCTAAAAGAAAAGTCAACTTTTTAGGGAGGCCACAACATACACTATGCTATTTTTTTTATAAAAAGGGGACCACTTTGTGTGGACCCCATTTTCAAACCCTTAATCTTCATTATTTTTTTTAAAAAATGGTAGTTTAGAAAGTAGATTTGGAGCACTACAACTCTTGTTCTTGTATCTTCAAAATTTTGAGTATAACTATCTTCATTTTCTCATGAACATTAAAATTTACTTATTTCAGAAAAAATTGGCATCTTAAGAGACATTTTTGTGTCACAACTTGGTGCACATACTCATATATAGAGAAATTATCCATGAAAATTCTCTTAAACTCCTCACTTAAAAATATGACAAGTTCTTCTAGTTAAGGTGAAGAAAATCTAACACTGATAATCATTATTTGGTTGTCCCACATGTAAAGTAACAAACACAAAAAATAAAATGGATTTATCTTCTTATTCTATCTTGACTCCTATTGATGCTAACTTAGAATCAACTTAAAGGTGTTGAGATCATTTATTGAGTCCCCCTCTTTCATATTTAGATAATGCAATTTCATCTTTAAGAAAAATTTACTAGCAAAACTATTAGGCTAATATATTGATCATATCTTCTTCCATAATGAATAAGTAGAATCCCCCTCTAATACATTCATTAACATATAATTTGAAAGACATAGGAAATTTTTATTTTTATCCTTCTTATTCAACCTATTCCACTCCTCATTAGACATACATAGACAATATCATCCATTGATCTCTATATGAATAACTCAATTTTTAACTTTCATAAGTCAAATTTATGACTATTATACTTTATTTTCTCAAACCTTAATGTATTTTCCATAAATCTAGTAAAACACTTACTCCATATTTTTGCACAATCCTTCACAAGATTCCACTAAGAATAGTTATACAAAACCTACATCGTATATACATTCTAGGGTTTCAAAATTATTGAGGGTTACACCTCAACACATGTAAGGTTACAAATCTAAATGATTATGCCCTTACCTAGAAATAATCCTTTAATACTAAATGTTAAAAATTCAATTCATGATACAATTGACCAATAAGCAAACCCTTAATATTATATGACCAAATATAGTTATATTTGTTGTATAATTTTATTAAAATAATAGAAAATATATAAAATAGTATACAAGTAATATATACATGTGATAAAGATTTATATGGAAAAAAAACCCATTTGCAAAGGTCATTAAAAATTCTATTAGTCACAAAAAATAAATTAATACAATAGGTCACTTTCCTACAATCTCAATCTATATATCAGTAGTGTATAACCTTGTTTAGTATTTTTTTGGATTTGATTGTGTTGTAAATTTTTGCATCAATGTTTCAAATCACACTCTGTGATCCATCACCAGGATGATAGAGAGCAAGGAGAGAAAAATGGTTGATTGCAGACTTAGACCAGTTCAAAAAGAGAAAGGAGGGGGAAGGGTAGGGTACGAAGACCAAGGTAGAGAAAGGTACAAAACACACCAAAAAAGAAAAGAAAACAAGCAAAAAGACAAAGAACAACAATAACAATTAAACTATAAATATAAAAATAACTACAAAAATAAAAACAAAACTCACAATAAATATAGTTATATATGTAGATATATATAACTATAAATATGAGATATGAAGACTAAAAAAAATATATAAATATAAAAATAAAAATAACACTCAAAATAGTTAAATATATAAAAATGTGATAAAAAGACTAGATAAATATAATTAAGAAAATACAACTCTAAAATCAAAAAGAACAAGAAAGAAAATATAAATATATAAATAAAAGCAAGAAAGCAAGAAAAGGAGTAAACATAAATAAATGAAAAAAATATATAAGTAAATACTAATTAAGAGGGAAAAAACAAAAAGAGAATAGATATGAAAAATATAAACATTTCTAAGCAAAGAAAGAAGAAACAACACGATTAAGACAAAGACGAAAACAACCAAAAAATAACCTAAAAATGATAAGAATTAAGACTCAAACAAAAAGATATAAATATGAAATGCAAAAATATAGCAAAGGCAACGGAAAACAAAGAAAAAACACTAGTAAGAAACAATAAGATTAAGATAGAAGTAATAACACAAAACACAATTAAATTTTGAAAAAAAAGAATATATATATATACCACTAAATATAAAAATGAAAAGAAATTTTAAATCTACAAAAGATATAATATAAATATATCTATACATGCAAGAGAGCAAGCATATGCATAAAAATATAGATAGAAGAAATAAAGCATATGCAAGTATATATATATAGCACAACATAAATATATACACACCCACAAATATATAAATGTGAAAAACAAATTAATGGGAGATAAGAAAATAAATTACGAGAAAATGAAAAGGAAACCTAAGCAAGGCAAGAACACAAAATAGAAAAGAAGAAATTGAACCATAGATTTTTGGCACCCTAGGTCTTTCTAGCACTTCTAGGGTTTTTCACCTAAAAGGAGAAAGCAAGGCCAAAGGATCTAGCTAGGTTTTGTTACTCATTTTTTGTTATTTACTCAAGTTGATTGAGTTTAGAGTGTTTGCAAAATGAAATTGAAGTACATTTCGTATTTATCTTCCATGTATTGCATTCAATTGTATAAACAAGAAAATCAAAGAGATTACAAGTTTTAGTAACAGATTATTGCATTTATACAAGTGCATACAATATGGAAAAAAATTGCACAAATCTTTCTGAAAGGAATCTTTATTGATACAAAAGTGCATATTTGTCTCACACAAGCTATGAGACTTAACTTGTTCAATGGAAATAAAGCACAGTTTATGCATTGATGGATTAAGAGAAAAGAATGCACATATAGGGGAAGAGGCCAATCATTTCCTGATGACTAGTTCAGAGTCTATTGCTTTGTTCTATCTCCTGCTTTGAGTTGTCTTGTGTCCTCTATAGCTCCCTGCTCCCAGCCCCTACATTTGGAAATTACAATGATGTTAGAGTAGTGCTCTAAGCAATGAATGCTCCTAACACTACATATACATGCACCCGTGAATGTATAAGCTGCCCCTCAAGTGCATTAACCAAACATGTAAACTGCAATGTCCAAGAAAGAAACAAGACCATCAAATACATCAATCATATGCATATAATTTTTCTAACTGTTTGTTTCATGTGCAGATATAGGAGTAGTAATGTTATTGTTTCATCAAATCTCAGCATGTGGGTAAAATGTGGCTCCTACAAGGGTTGAGGTCGACATGCTCCATTGTTGTGTGTTTAATGATATTGAAAGATTATTCATCAGATGGATCATCTCTTTATGGTTCACACAAATAAGTACCTATCATTTATGACAGTGAGTTAACAGTCATTGTCATAAGTGACATATAGTTATTCAGGAAAATCATAAAGCATGAATAAATTATCAAGGGACATCAGGAATACCAGAAGATAAGAAGATCATATGTGATAGTTAATATTGACAATGGTTGTAGGTGTCTACCTTGAGGAAGAACATATGTAATAGGACTGTTGAAAGGCAAGAGTGAAGCAATGGCCAAAGTTCCAAAATATAATCACCATTGTATACAATAGTAAAGACATATATACCAGACCATCACCAAATTTTGTCATCCAACAAGCTTCATAATATTTCTTGCATGTATGCCATCTTCTTGTTAGAGTTTTTTTTACATTAACAGGCATGGTGGGAAATCCAGAGGACAGGCATACACGAGTAAGGGATGGTCTATGACAAAGTGTAAAAAATAGTATCTTCAAAGGAAAGATGGTTACATAAGCAATAAATATGCATGAAATTTATTATTACAAGATGCTAAGAAGACATAATAGGTATGTGAGGTGATAAAAAGAAATATTTTTTTCATGCCTTCTCGAAGTGAAACAGGTGTACAAATATAAAGAGAAAAGGACATCATAATAGTTTTATGATGCATAAAACTAGAGGAGAAGCTAAGAATATGATGTCACAATCATTATTCCTACAGGGGATTCACATTTCATACAGAAGTATTGCTTATACAATGGTGATAGTTATGAATATAGATAGAGATTCAATGTCATAAACATAGTCATGTTTATAATAAATATGACTATAAGTTATCATGAGACTACAATAAGAGATATTATAACTATGTAATTCATATCACAAATACACAACAATACTTGAAACAAAAGGTGTGTTTCTTCATGACAAAAAAATGTGACTACAATAAGTAGGAGTATGAGCAGTAACAAGAAGGCAATATGGTGAAAAGAATAGTGATAAAGGCATTCTTGAATGGTTGTTTTTTGAGCATACAAAGAAGATTCAATCATCATATACAATGACATTCATTCACAAGTAAAATGAACATTCACTATGCAGATGTAAGAGAAGCAAGAAGAAAGCAACAGAGATCAAAGGCAGCCCTCAACAGTCACTAGAAAAGGTAAAAGGTAGGTTACAGACTATGTGTAAAATCTATGTTTTAAGACCTTTGTAACTATTGTTTACCGGCTACAGACTAAGTTCTTCATTTGAAGAATGTTCATGATTAATGTTGAGTTAGCACACATACATTTCCTATCAAAACATAATCATATCAAGTGCAAGGTAGAGCATACCATGACAGTTATATTGTGACAATGAAATAGGGTCCATGCAATAGCCCTTTCAAAGAAGCAAGGTTGTTTCATGAAGCCATAAGGGAGCAGTCTAATCATGCAAGTCAAAATCATTATAGTTATTGAGAGCATGATCATGAGAGAATAGGATAATCCATAATTGATATGAAGGGCTTATCATGAAAATGGCATGACAATAGTTGTCAAAATCTCAGAAATGAAGTGCTTATAACACTGTCCAAAAGTGACAACCAAGGTTTTGTTTGCAAGAATGTGCAATAGTCTTATATGTACAATCTATCCAAGCTAAAGTAATGATTGTTCCATGAATAATGGAGTCATTGAAGCACATACAGTAATCAGGAATACATTTACAAAAACATGAAACTCTAGGGTTTTCACAATTCAAAAATTAGGCCCAGAGTCTCGAAAACTCAGGAGTTAGGGACGAGTTCCTATAGCATATATGGCTACAACTATTGAAAGAAAAGAATGTTAACTTCAGAATGAGGATGATGAGATATCCAAAAAATTTCATGCCAAGGAAGGTACATTTTTTGTCTACATACAACGAAACCCATCTGGGTTTTCCTTTAAAAATGAGATCACAGAGAAACACATGAAATGAAATTTCCATTGCTTATAGCATATACAGGAAAAAAAAATCATTGTATTTTTACACATAGGAGCAGCCAACCATATATATAAAGGAAGAAAAAGAGAAAGTATGAATACACATAAACCCTCATGGGTTTTGATTGAAAACTCTTAGAAAAGACACATAAATGAAGTTCAAAGGCAGCCATTAAATAAAGAAATCTACAAAAAGTGTAGATTTGGTGCCCATGGCCTAAGCATGGAGCATATTATAGAGAGAGAGCCCTTGAAAATAAATAATATAACAGAATTTTCTGATGTAAAATACTCAACTTGAGTTTTGATGGGTTTTTTTGCATAAGAATGATGCCATGAAGCCATCTAGAAACCCTCTAATGGTAGCATGTTTTTCAGAAAAATCACAAAGATCAAGAGAAATGAATGAGAATGAGGTAGGAGTAGCTTCAGAAAATGCTACTGTGGAGGGCTTGTACAGACATAAAATAGATGGAAATTTTCTAGATTCCTCAATGAAATCATAAGAATGCTTACAAATGTAAGTTCCTATGAAGAAAATCAATGGAAAATGCAAGTCAATGAGCTCATGGATTGCAGCAGAAGGAGCTTGAGAAATGTTTCCAAAAACCCTTGGTGTCGCCGGTGTTAGCTTCTTCTTGAAGCTTCTAAATGAAGTGAGAGAATGTCTCGACTCTCTTTTGTTTTTTAGGGTTTCAAACCCTATACCAAAGGCCGATTGAAGATAGGCATTTTTTCCTTCTCTTTTTTTAAAAATCAATGTCAACTAATTCCCCGTGGGTTTAACTTATGCCTTGTCTATTTTTCATGTAAAATGTGACTTAGGCATTTTATCACATTCTGACTTAGCAAGCTTTTTGTTATTGTCATGGCCGAATACATGGGGGTGAAGGTTTTTATTTTGCATTATGTTACTCTACATTGTAAAATGCTTAAGTTGAGTGATGTTTTATAAGTCACTTAAATTAAGTCATTATTTTAAGATGCAAATTAGAAAACATGTGATCAAGTCATGGGAGTTATGCTTGAATTTATGAAGTTGCAAGCATATTGGAGGGTTGTTTACAGTTTGGAGACATGTACTCACATTTTTAGGAGAATTTATGCACTTTTTTGGAGGGTTTTCTAGAATCTAGGGGTGGTTTTGCATGCCTAGATGCTTAGCATGGCCAAAACCACTTTCCCCACATGTTGGAGGTAGTTTTGTGAGGAATATAATGCCTCATTTTTAGGATTTTCTAGTGGATCCAACCCAAGGTAGTTGCTTGCTCCTATTTTGGTGCAACTTCTTGGGTTGATTTATATATTCACTCTTGTAACTCTTTGGCAGTTAGTTCTTCTGATGCAGATTGAGACTTAGAGACTTTTGGAGTCCTTTGTCAAATTTCATGCAGACTTTGTAATTCATTTTCATTTTGGACATGAACTACAGTGCATACCTTGGGTATCATTGAATGGTGTAATTTTTCCTTCTTGTTACTACATAATTGTGTATTTCTACATGATTGATTGAGTCATTGTGAGATTGTGTTTGTTTCCTCTAACTTTGTCTCATGTCTTTAGTACCCTTTTGCATAGTAGTGTGATGTTGTAGGTTGTAATCTGTGTCAAGAAAATAGGTTTCTTTTAGTTGTGAAGTCTTTTCCACTTAGGAGCTTAAGCAGTAAGACCTCTTTACAAAATACTCATGCAAAACACACAAAAAAAATTTGTGCAAGTTGGTTTTCCAATCACTATATGCAAGTGTATGAATTTTGAATTTCAAGCCTAAGTAATATTTTAGTGTATCATTTTAGGAGGTAGTTCTTTTCATTTCATGTTATCTCTTTTCCCTTTTCCTCAACAAAAGCCAATAGGATTTAGGTGATATTCAACAAAGAACCAACTTTCTTTGGAGGCCCTTTTTTGCTTTAAGTGGCCCATAGCCTTAGAAAAGTTCCCATGTTTCACATGATTAGTTGTTTTGAGATTCAACTAGGGTTCAAATCATAGTGCTAACAATTTTTGCACACCCGGTGGGACTGTTGAATTAGATAGTTTAGAAAAAGTGTAAGTTATTGCTAGTTTTGATATGTTGCCAGCATTTTCAAACCTTTAAGAGGCATTTTTTGCATATCTATTGACTTCCACTGAGAACAAAACAAGAAAAACCAGTGTTGTTTGTTTTTATGAAAAAGATTCAAACAAGGAGCTTAGAATCCTTTGAGTACTTATAGTTGTCTCCACCTAGAAGGCAGAGTAGGTTTGTAAAAAGAACTCCTATCTCAAATAGGGTTCAATCAACCCCACCAATTTTTAGACCAACTGTAATAACCAGTTCACTTGCACCGACCACTTCAATCCCTGTTGTTCTAGCTTAGGTTAGCCAACCTCCAGCTGTACAAATGGCAAGGAAACAACCATTTGTGGCTTTTAATGGAGGAAGCCCATTAAATTTAGCCCAACATGATGATATTCTTGTAGCTTCCTTGAAAAGTTTACCATTTTTTATAGGAGAAGAACAAACAACCCCTATTGAACATATCAAAGATGTAGCATCTCTATGTGGGGTTCATCATATAACCCAAGAGAATGTAGCTATTAAATTACTTGCAGCTTCATTTAGGGGTAAGGAATTACAGTGGTTTAGAGGTTTGCAAGTTGGGTCTATTGCAACCTAGGATGAATTAGGGGATAAATTACACAAGCGGTTTCAGGATAAGTCATACCACTTGTCACTAGTTGAACAACTTACAACCATTAAAAGAGCTCCTCAAGAGCAAATGATAGATTTTAATTTTTTGTTTTTAGAAGACATGGTTCAGAATACCTAAAATAGTAAGTCCTTCTCCTGAGTATAATTTTCTATATTATTTAAGGGCTTTGCATAGCGAAATTGCTATCATGATCCAGTCTATGGTGGGAACACATTGCCTCAAGCATATGATATAGCTATTAGGGCTGAAAACAACCTTATTCAGGCTGGAAGGATAGCTCCTAAACCCCCAATGCCAATTTTTCTAGACATTCAGCCTTCCATTCCCTTACAAATTCCACCTTTATCAGTTGTACCAACATTGCCAAATGCTACTCAACCTATTGTTAATCAAGGAATTGTTGCCTCAAGCTCATCTCAAGAGTTACAGGAGATTAAAAACCTATTACAGACTTTTGGCAACAAGTTAGTGAATATAGAGAAGCAATGACAACATAGTAGACAACCTTTTTAGTAGAATCAAGGTCAAGGGCAGCAATATTAGGGAAATAGGTAGCCTTATCAAGGAAATTATCAGGGTCAAAGATAGAATGTCAATCCAAGACCATTTTATCCATATAACCCAACCCCAATTAGTGTTGTTAATGAGCTTATTCCTGTTCGGAACAATCTTGTTGCAAAATATGAATGGTGTTCACTTTGCAATCAACCCCATAACCAAGCCACTTGTCCAAATGGGGTTATTAACCAAGAATTAATGGTGCAAAATGCTTCAATTTCATAGCCTAATCAACCCAATGATGCATCCCTACAGCAGTAAAGTCAATCTACAAGTGATGCCACCTTTTTGAATTGGCAGGGTGAAGAATTTTGTGGAGTATACAATGATGATTCTTCAATTGCAGCAAACACAAGAGCCAAGAAAAGGGCTTTTGAGCTTGAGCAGTCAGTTAATAAAGGAAAAGGAGTTGCAGAACCATCTACATCACAAGTACCCCACATTTTGCAAAGAAATACGCAGGTTGCTTCCAAGGAGCAAACCCACTTGCAAACTGATCATGTTGTTGCAAGGATACAACAAAAGGTAAATTTTGTTGCTCCCTTCAATATTGTTGAGAATATGAAAAAAATGAATATCACAATTTCTATGTGGGAATCTTTGGAAATCCCAGGCCAAAAAGAGTTGTTGCAATCTATCTTGACTAAAAAAAAGTGACTAGTGAAGCTTCAGTTGATATAGTTAAGGTTTTTTTCAAAAATATACCCCAAGATAATGATAAACAACAAAGAAGAAAACCAAGTAAAGAGTCTCAAAAAGGTGTCAAGCCTCCTCCTTTCTATGTAACATTGATTGTAGGAGATAAATCAGTTCATAATTTTATGGTTGACAGTGGAGCCAGTAGTTCAGTCATGCCAAAAAATATTGCAAACCAATTAGGACTAAAATACCAACCCCTTGAGAAAGGAGTACTTTAGCTAGATGGTACAACAATTAACACTGTTGGTGTTATTAAATATTTGGGTCTCACATTACATGCATGTCTAAATTTTTCAATTTCCCGGGATGTCTTCATCATTGACTTACCTTCATTTTTTTCCCTGTGTTTATCAAGGGACTTTACTACAAAAATTGGAGGTTATCTGTCTTCTGACTGGTCTCATATGCTTTTTAGGACTAGGTACGGAACAAAAGTGACAATAAAATCAGTCATTGGTAAAGGATCACATTGAACCTTATGAACCAAGTGTAGTTAATGCTAACTATACTATTTTTGAGGATAATGAGCTTGTTGCAGCTCAGAAGTTGCAAGCTAATAGTATACTAGAAGTGTTGCTAAATGAGTGGGCAGCAGAAAACATTATGGATAATCCAAATCAGCTCATTCAAGAGGTTGGTTTGGGTATTTATGTGCTGAATGAACCAGAAATAGAGATGCCAAACCTTGAAAAAAAGGCAGAACAACATTTACCATAGCAAGATGACCTATGGAAGATGTATTTTGATGGCTCCAAAAGCAGAAATGGAGCTGGTGGAGGTGCAATGTTGATCTCTCCACAAGGTGATAGGTATTATGTTGCTTTCAGATTTTCTTTTTCCTATTCTAGCAATACTGTTGAGTATGAAGGACTGATACATGGCTTAGAATGGGCAAGGAGAAGAGGAATAAGTTGCTTGCAAGTGTTTGGGGATAGCGAACTGATTGTTAATCAGGTGAGAGGGTTAAACGTGACAAAAAATGATACTTTGAAATCTTATAAGCATAAGGTATGGGATATGATAGAGTAATTTGATGCCTTTAATC
Source organism: Sequoia sempervirens (assembly GCA_007258455.2). Lineage (NCBI taxonomy): Eukaryota > Viridiplantae > Streptophyta > Pinopsida > Cupressales > Cupressaceae > Sequoia > Sequoia sempervirens. The sequence continues at coordinate 9,660,757 of VDFB02000009.1, read as the reverse complement.
CGATTTTAGTCCCTAGGAGTCAAAATAAGCACACAAACATATTGGTTGCAATTGGTGCTCAATTTGATATACCCAATGAGATTAAAAAAGAGAAGGTACAACAACATGTTAAAATAGTTGTTAGGCCCTCTATCCTTGACAACAATGTCATCTAGAAAGTCTTTGAAAGTGATGAACAGATTCTAAGTTTTTTGCTTGAGGAAGATCAATTTAATGTTGTAAACCAAGAAAAGTTAAAACGGAAATATGAGGATCAGATTATACAGTTGAGGACAAATAAGATGCCCAAGGGTTTGGTTATGTTATAATCCATCTTTAACACTAATGACCAGCTAAAGAGGAGTAAAACTAGCGTTCAAATTAAAGAGGAGCATTACGAAGAGCTGAAGATTTTTAAAGGTAAGCTTCTCAAGATTGGAAAAATTTTCTCACAATCAGATAGACAAGCTTTTGTTGCTTTATGTCAATAGTTTTAGGATGTTTTTGCTTGGGATTATTCTAATTTGAAAGGATTTGATCCTAAAATTTCTCAAGACACAATAGAACTAGAACCCAATGCGAAGCCTATAAGAAAAAAACAAAGACCTTTAAATCCAAAACTGGAACCCCTCATGATTAAGGAATTAACCAAGCTGATTGAAGGATGGATTATATTTCCAATTAAACACACCTCCTGGGTTTCTAACCTAGTTCCGGTTAGAAAGAAAAATGGGGAAATTAGGGCTTTTGTGGATTTCAAGGATCTTAATAGGGCTTCTTTGAAGGATAATTACCCATTACCCTCCATGGAGTAGATCCTTCAAGTGGTTGTTGGTTCTAAGAGATTTTCCCTACTTGATGGATATTCTGGTTATAACCAGGTATTGGTCAAAGAAGAGGACCAATACAAGATTGCATTTAAAACAAAATGCGGCATTATGGCCTACAAGAGAATGCCTTTCAACCTGTCTAATGCTAGAGCCACTTTTCAAAGAGCTATGGACATGGCTTTTCAATATTTAATTAATAAAATTATGCTCATTTATCTAGATGATGTAACAGTATTCTCAAAAAAAATTGATGAACATTTGCTACATTTAAAACAAGTGTTTGAAAGATGTAGGGAATATGGAATATCCCTTAATCCCAAGAAGAGTATCTTTGTTGTTCATGAAGGTAAGTTTCTAGGACACATAATGTCGAAATAGGGAATTACTAATATTGACCCTAAGAGAGTCAAAGCCATATTAGAGCTGCCTTTACCCAATCACAAGAAAGGGTTGCAGAGTTTCTTGGGCAGAATTAACTTTTTGAGAAGGTTTATACCTGATGTTTTAAATCTTGTGTACAATTTTCAACTGGACAAGAGAAGCTAAACGTAGCTTTGAAACTATTAAGGAGGCTTTAGCATTAGCTCCCACATTGGTAAACCCATATTTTTCAAGAGACTTTATTCTCTACGCTTTGGTAGTATAGATTATGTTTCTATAATGCTAGTACAACAAAATATTGAAGGCTTAGAACAACCCATTGCATTTTTCAGCCAAGGTTTGGAAAATTATGAACATAGGTATTCATTTGTGGAGAAACATGTTCTAGATGTCAGAAGAAGCCTAAAAAAATTTAAGCCATTAATTTCCAATAATAAAATTCTTTTGATGGTAGCACATCCAAGCGTGAAAGAGTTCATGTTGAGTCAAGATCTCAATGAAAAGAGAGTTGGATAGATCATGGAATTTGATGTTGATATCAAGATCACAAAGCTGGTGAGAGGTAAAGGAGTTTGTGAGAAGCTTGCTTCAACACTAGGAAATGAAGGAAAAATAGAAACAGAGATTGTTCTAGTCATTGATAATCAGGATCAAAATGTTGCACCTGCATTAGCAGCAGGATGGGTGCATGATATGACTCAGTTTCTACAAACTGGTGAATGTCCACCAAGTTTAGATAGAGCTAAAAGAAGATATTTCAGATTGCAATCTATACCATATGTGTTGGTTGATAATGTTCTTTTCAAAAAAGATCTAAATGGTGTTCTATTGAGATGTATTGATTGGGATCAGATTGAAAAAGTGCTTCATGAGTTCCATGATAGAACTGCAGGGGGTCATTTTTCCCCAAGAACGAAAACATGGAAAATTATGAGAGCTGGTTATTATTGGCCAACCATGTTTAAGGATACCCATGCATGGGCCTGAAAATGTGTAAAGTGTGCAATTTTTGCAGGAAAAGAAAAGCTACCAGCATTACCTTTGCAACCAATACAGGTGAAACAACCCTTCATGAGATGGGGCATTGACTTTATTGGACCCATAAACCCACCTTCCAGTGTAGGGAACAAGTGGGTACTCACTGCTACCAATTATTTTACAAGGTGGATTGAGGTAGTGGCTCTGAAAGAAGCCAATGAGACATCTGTTTTGAACTTTTATGATGACATAATAACCAGATTTGGTGTTCCAGAATCAATCATTTCAGATAATTCCTTGGCATTTGTAGGACTCGGAGTGAGTGATTGGGCAGTTAAGAATGGAATATAATTGAACACATCCTCTAACTATTACCCTCAAGGTAATGGTTTGGCTGAAAGCACAAACAAGAACCTGATCAGAATCATTAAATGAATAATGGAGGATAATCAAAGAGCTTGGCACACCAAGCTGAAATCTTCCTTATGGGTAGATAGGATAACTCCCAAACGGTCTATTAGAAATTCTCCATATGTACTGGTTTATGGCAAGGAAGCCAGATTACCTTTTTTTATAGATCTACCAGCTCTTGATATTATGCATCAGGTGGAAATGTTTGAAGAACAAGATCCATTGGCATTCAGATTTGCTCAGCTCATGGAGCTGGAGGAAACAAGAGATAAAGCCATGAAGTATTTGGAGTATCATCAACTCCAAACTAAAAGATTTTTTGATAAAAGGGAAACTGCCATATTTTTCAAGGTGATGTTGTACTCAAGTGGGATGAATTGAAAAGCAGGCTAGAAAAGCACATGAAGTTTGATAGCTTATGGAGTGGCCCATTTGTTATCATAGAGTGCAAGGATAAAAATGCATTCCAATTTTCCAAGATGGATGGAGAGATTCTACCTATCCCAGTCAATGAGATACACCTCAAGCGTTGCTTTGAGGTTTGATCTATATAATTTCTGCTAGGCTAGAAGTTTTGCTTTCAATAAGTGCTGGTGCACCTTATTTTAGTTGTTGTTTTCAATTTCCCTAAGTGCTTTTCAACACAGTTAGATAGTTTTCCTTCTACAGTTCTAGTTTTTAATAAGTTTCCAAGGTGTTCTGAGTCATTTTTCTGTTGAGTTACAACATTGAGTCAAGTTTCTTTTTGATCTGTTTTGAGTTTCTGAGTGACCCCGTGGCCAATGAATAGTCTAGGAAACTGGTCTTAATGTTTAGCAGGAAAACATATAGCAGATGTTGCCATAAATGTTACTCATTTTTTGTTATTTACTCAAGTTGATTGAGTTTAGAGTGTTTGCAAAATGAAAGTGAAGTACATTTCTTATTTATCTTCCCTATATTGCATTCAATTGTATAAATAGGAAAATCAAAGAGATTACAAGCTTTAGTAACAGATTATTGCATTTATACAAGTGCATACAATATGGAAAATATTTGCACAAATATTTCTGAAAGTAATCTTTATTGATACAAAATTACATATTTGTCCCACACAAGCTACGAGACTTAACTTGTTCAATGTAAATGAAGCACAGTTTATACATTGATGGATTAAGAGAAAAGAATGCACATTTAGGGGAAAAGGCCAATAATTTCCTGATGACTGGATCAGAGTCTGTTGCTTTGTTTTGTCTCCTACTTTGAGCTATCTAGTGTCCTTTGTACTTCCTACTCCCAACCCTTGCATTTGGAAATTACAATGATGTTAAGAGTAGTGCTCTAAGCAATGAAGGATCCTAACACTACATATGCATGCACCCGTGAATGTATAAACTTCCCCTCAAGTGCAATAAACAAACATGTAAACTGTAATGTCCAAGAAAGAAACAAGATCATCAAATATATCAATCATATGCATATATTTTTTCTAACTGTTTGTTTCATGTGCAGATACAGGAGTAGTAATGTTACTATTTCAATAAAATTCAACACGTAGGCTAAACGTGGCTCCCACAAGGGTTGAGCTCGACATGCTGCATTATTTTGCTTTTAATGATATTGAAAGATTATTCATCAGAAGGATCATCTCTTTATGGTTCACAAAAATAAGTACCTATCATTTATAGTAGTGAGTTAACAGTTACTGTCATAAGTGACATATAGTTATTTAGGAAAATCATAAAGCATGAATCAAATATCAACAGACATTTGGAATACCAAAAGATTAGAAGATCATGTGTGACAGTTAATTTTGACAGTGGTTGTAGGTGTCTACCTTGAGGAAGAACATATGTAATAGGACTGTTGAAAGGAAAGAGTGAAGCAATGGCCAAAGTTCCAAAAGATAATCACCATTGTATACAACAGTAAAGACATATATACCAAACCCTCACCAAAGTTTTCCATCCAACAAGCTTCATATCATTTCTTGCATGTATTTCATCTTCTTGTTAGAGTTTGTTTTACATGAAAAATCATGGAGGGAAATCCAGAGGAAAGGCATACATGAGTAAGGAATGGTCTGTGACAAAGTGTAAAGAACAATATCTTCAAAGGAAAGATGGTTACATAAGCAATCAATATGCATGAAATTTACTATTACAAGATGCTAAGAAGACATAATAGGTTTGTGAGGTGATAAAAATAAATAATTTTTCCATGCCTTCTCAAAGTGAAACAGGTGTACAACTATAAAGAGAAAAGGACATCATAAAAAAAATTTGATGCCTAAAATTGGAGGAGAAGCTAAGAATATGATGTCATAATCATTATTCCTACAGAGGGTTCACATTTCATACAAAAGTATTGCTTATACAATGGTGATAGTTATGAAGATAGAGATTCAATGTCATAAACATAGCCATGTTCATAATTAATATGACTGTAAGTTATCACGACACTACAATAAGAGATATTATAACTATATAATTCATACTATAGATAAACAACAATACTTGAAACAAAAGGTGTGTTTCTTCATGACAAAAACTATGACTACAGTAAGTAGGAGTATGTGCAGTAACAAAAAGGAAATATGGTGAAAAGAATAGTGATAAAGACATTCTTGAATGGTTTTTTTTAGCATACAAAGTAGATGCAGTCATCATATACAAATGGCATTCATTCACAAGTAAAATGAACAGTCACTATGCAGATGTAAGAGAAGAAAGAAGAAAGCAACAGAGATCAAAGGCAGCCCTCAACAGTCAGTAGAATAGGTAAAATGAAGGTTATAGACTATGTAAAATTTATGTTTTAAGACCTTTGTAACTATTGTTTACCGGCTACAGACTAAGTTCTTCATTTGAAGAATGTTCATGATTAATGTTGAGGTAGCACACATCATTTCCTATCAAAACATAGTCATGTCAAGTGCAAGGTAGAGCATACCATGACAGTTATACTATGACAATGAAATAGGGTCCATGCAATAGCCCTTTCAAAGAACCAAGGTTGTTTCATGAAGCCATAAGGGAGCAGTCTAATCATGCAAGTCATAATCATTATAGTTTTTGAGAGCATGATCATGAGAGAATAGGATAATCCATAATTGATATGAAGGGATTATCATGAAAATGGCATGACAATAGTTGTCGAAATCTCAGAAATGAAGTGCTTATAACACTGTCCAATAGTGACAACAAAGGTTTTGTTTGCAGGAATGTGTGACAGTCTTATATGTACAATCCATCCAAGCTAATGTGATGTTTGTGCCATGAATAATGGAGCCTTTGAAGCACATACAATGAGAAGGAATACATTTACAACATGATACCCTAGGGTTTTCACAATTGAAAAAGCAGGCCCAGAGTCTAGAAAACTCAAGAGATAGGGATGACTGCCTATAGCATATATGGCTACAACTATATATGCATAAAATTGGTCATGTTTAAATTGTGGCATTTAATTAAATATTTTATTATTTAATTAATCCTCTAAAGTCTTCTACATATGATTAAATTTAATTAATTGTATTGTATTGTTCATTCACTTTATTCCTCCATTTTAATTAAATAAATTCATTTTTATTTAATTACCATATTCTTAAGTCCACTTAATTAATTAAATAAATATTGTTGTTTATTTAAATTAATTATCACATTTAAGTTTAATTAAATCTTTCATTTAATTGAGTTTAATTTCCTTTCTCCTATTGAAATCTTTCTTCTAATTAATTAAATATTTTATTTAATTAATTCCATTTACATGTCATTTCTTAAAAAATTTAATTAAATATCTTTATTTAATTAAATATCTTTCATATCTTTTCAAATCATAATTAAAGATTTTATTTAATTATGAAATCTTTTATTATTATCCAAATCTTAATTGAATATCTTATTTGATTAAGAAAAATCTTCCATGTCACCGATAAATAAATAACTAAATTTTAAAAATCATTATTTATCTTCGAAATCTTTCCATAATATCACAAAAAGATGATTTTTACAATTCATCTTTATCATCTCATCTTATCTCTTTTTCGAAAAAAGAAACAAATATCGCTTTTTGTTTTCTTCTATTTTTCTCTCCAGTCTTATCCATCTTCGACCGTTCGATCTGCCAGGAATTTTCACAGTCGTTGATCACATCAGCCAATCAGAATCTTTCAAAAACTCTATAAATATCCCTGCAAATCCAAGCATTGGTCACACCTATGACTTATAACCCATATAGATTAGAATTTAATTACATTCTAGCATTCTAGTATTCTAGCATTCTAGCATAGTCTTTTATTAATTTCGTAATCTTTCATTTTAGCAATCATGTTTAGCATATAAGCATAATCATGTCTTAGCATAGCATTGCATGCATCCATATTCGATTTTGTTCTCTAGGAAGACCGTTTGTTGAGCCTAGCCCAAGATCTAAGAGCCAGCTGGAATCAACGAAAACATTGGAGATAGAGGACAATGGAACGTCTTTGAAGCATAAACGGAGTTTGCAATTTCATTTCTTTATTTTATGTTTTAATTTAAATTTTCATTGGTGTGTTTGATTTAATTTTAATTCATATTTATCACACTTCAAAATTGACCACACATTTTCTAGCGCCCACTGTGGGGCCTTGCCCCATTTTTAACATCTATTTGCAAGTTTTTTTTATAGGATTTTACATGCTGGAATTCGGATTTTTGGAAAAAAAATTCATTTTAGCGCATCCGCGGGTTTCTTTTGGTGCTTTTGTAGGTCTTCCGGCGCATCCAAGAACTATTTCAGCGCATTTAGGGAACAAAATGACGCTTATAAGGAACAAAATGGTGCATATACTCGGCTCAGTTTACTAAAAATTTTGTAAAAATTTTCTTGCATTTTCTTTTAGCGCATTTAGGAGTTCTTTTGGCACATTTAGGATTTTCTACAATGCTTATAGGATCTATTTTAGCACATTTACTTGTTTTTGTGGCACATATAAGTGATCTTTTAGTGCATGCAAGTTGTAACTAAACAAGGTTTTGAGTCGAATGCCTTCCGTAGATAGAACCTTTTCTAATTTAAAAAGAACCAATCTAGGATAGTCACATCTGGTTTTTAAAAAAGAAGCAACCCTAGGGTAGACATGGATTTAAAATGAAGCAATCTAGGATAGTCACCACACAATGATTTTTGCAATTAAAATTGAACAACATGTTTTCATAAAGCAACATCTTCACATAGATTAGATCATTGTGATTTGGGTTTTAAAAAGAACATTGTCTACTATGTTTTGTGGCAATAGGTCTATGCTCTCCCCTTAACTGGGTGACCAAAATACCGAACTTTCCTTTTACATTCATGCAATTTTAATACTTTATTACATCCTTTAGAGGGCCTTCTCTTGTGGGAAAAAGTACTCACCCAAGAGGAATGACTCAAGTGGGTTCAAGTCAAAGCCAAGCTATTCCACCCCACTATAAAATTTAAAGCAAATCTAGGGAAACCCACTTTTTTCGGTAGTGTGCAAGATAACCATCCCCAAAGCCTTTGTTCTAAATGTTGGGAGGTCTCGTGAGGGAGTTTATTATTGTTGCACTAAATGGAAACCCTTACTAAGAACCTAGTGTAGTAGCCAGTCGAAGTCAGTTTCCGAACATCCTAATAATCACAGTGCAAGGGGAGGGAAGAATCTGCCCCCAAGACACTCACCATATAACTGCCAAGGATCATTTGCTCAGGGGATCTAGTATCCACTTCTGTCACTCTGAGTATGTGCCTAGAAAAGACAAAAATGCAGGCGCCCCTCTGGGGGTGATATGGCTGTGTGAGTTGATGCAGTTCTAAGATGTGGGTTGTGGTTATTATGATGACCTACTTGAGTACTAAGAGTGAGTCTGCCTGAATTGTCTGTTATGTGTGAAACCTATGAAAACACTTTTTGAAAAACATTTTTGAACATACACTTGATGTTTAGCATAGCCTGGCTTAAAAATAACTATTTTCAAAGTGTTTGTTGTGCCTTCAATCACATTAATTCAAACAAAGGATCATCCAAAATTAACATGCAAAAATTTTAGCTGAAAACTGTTCAAAATTGTTTGAAAACCGCTTTGGGAAAACTATTTTAGCACATATAGGACACAGAGTAGCGCATATAGGGTTTGTTCTAGCGCATTCACTAGCTAGTTTAGCACTTTTAGGGGTTTTTTTAGCGCATAGATTGAATATCCTGCAAACTGTTTCTGTCATTGTCAAAACATTTTTTTTGTAGCGCATATAGGACATAGAGTAGCGCATCTGAGGTTTGTTGTAGCGCATTTGACTATTTCTCTAGCACATATATTTTTTTATGCAACGCATGCAGGGTACAAAATATCGCATCTGTCACTTTTCTAGAATTGTTCCTTTTAACAGATCTGAGTTTATAACATCTTCAGTCTAATAGCATGTTGACATTTATCCCATGCTTAGAGAGTGGAAATCAACCAAATTTTTCAAGAAATCAATTTTCAATAGGATCAAGAAATCTAAGAAACATTTAGGTTACAAGAAAACCTTGCAACGTAGAAAGTTTTTGTATAAGAGTTGAAACATCTTGCTCCACTACCGTAAGTTTCTCCATAGATACCAAGATTTTGCTAGGGGGTTTACTGACGAGTACATTGTAGAGCCTTTATATTCACGAGCATATTTCCAGAGAAGAGCTTTATCTCAACGACACAATCATAGTCAGCCTCTTGAGTTCGATTACCTACCACAACCTTTCATTGAATATTCAACACATCCCAGTCAAATACTTCAGTGATCTTAAATTAGGCTATCATTCTTCAAAAACAAGGATCAAATCTTAAAAAGTGCACCTTTCAAACAAATTTCTAATTATTTGATTCAACTTCCCCAACAGGGTTTTGATATCCTTTATCATTGGAAGCCACAATCAATAATTAGGAACATCTTTTGATCATATCATAATATTTTCATCTTATTAGATCAAAATATCATCATTTGTGCATTTAGCAAATTGTGATCTAAGTCTAGAAGAACGTTTCAAAATTGTATGCCTATTTTTACAAGATCTAAATATAATAAGCTGAAAGATGATATTCAACAAGAAGATCATACCCGAAGAACTCAAGAAGAAGGTGAGACTAGTAATACCCTTTATAGTGTGAGTAATAATCCCCTTTTTAACGATAACATGGGTGAAAGAGAAAAAAATTCATTCCCTTTCAACAAGGATGGGAGAAAAACTCCTATAGATAGTGATGATGAATGAGATGAAGAACATCTTAGAGAGGCTAAACAAGATCCAAAATTTCACAAAGCCTTAGAAAATATTTTGGAGCATAACAAAGAAAAATATTTTCTATATCTAGCTGACAAAGGAGCTAAATTACCCCATGATTTTGATACTGAGAACATAAAGAGTAATCCTAATGAAACACCTTTGTCTGATCTTAGTGCCTTGACTCAACAAGTTAAAGCACTATAGGGACAAATTAAAGATCTACAAGGGGGAGCCACAACAAAGAAATATGCTCTTGATGACATATATCCTTATCCTTTTGACTGACGTCTCAACATGATCCCATTACCCAAACATTGTGAAATCCCAAAGTTCGATCATTACAATGGGAAATCAGATCCAATTGATCATATTAGAGACTTCTGAAATATGACTTTAGAGTTTTCTCATGAGGACACATACTTGATGCGTTTGTTTCCTAGAAGTCTTGGAGGCCAATCTATGGAATGGCTATCAAAAATTACACCGCCTGTCAAGACATTTGAGGAGTTGATTAATGAGTTCATATCACAATACTCCTACAACATGCAACATCAAATAACCATGATTGATCTCTGCAAGGCTAAACAGAAACGTGGTGAACCATTCATTACATTTCTTTAGAGATGGAGAAGATTTTTCGCTAGATATCCACACCACGTTCCTGGAAAGGAAAAGATCACCACTTTCATTAACAACTTAGATCAAGAGATGAGCTATCATCTTAATCTTCATTTTCCTCCCTCTTTTCAGAAATTGATTGAAAATTCCATCACCATTGAAAGTGCCTTGGTTCAAAGAGGGATAATAAAACTTGATAAGGACAATCCTAGCTCATCAAATCACCACAATGACAAATCTAAGTTTTGGACTTGCAACAAAAACATGGTGAATGATGGTGTTGTAGATGCAAATCATGTCTTGACTAATCCATTTGTTCTTAGTGCTCCTCGCAACAATAACTATAACAATGTCAACTCAGTCACAAATTAGGGAAACAATCCTCCTCCTCTGAGGAATTACGCGAATCAAACTTCTACTCCCAATCAAGGAAATACCACCAATCAAGGTTACCGTGGAAATGATAACAACAACAATGCCTTAGGAAATACCTCAAACACAAATCCATAATGATCTTCATTATTCTCTAATAGAAGAACTTGTACTCCACTGGGTCAATCCTTAGAATCAGCATTCAAAGAATTGATGGCTAAGAATGCTCTCGTCTTGCCACCTCAATGCAATTTTGAACCCAGTGTGAAGCCTCCATCATGGAATGATGCATACTATTATGATTATCATCGGTGCAAGGGCCATTGCACAAATAATTTTCAAACCTTGAAAAATAAATTCCAAGACTTAATCAAAAATGGCACCATCACAATAGGACACCAACAATCAAATGAAGACCACCAAGCATTTCACAACCATTTTCCCAACTATCAAAAGGGTGAGTCTTCAAGAAAAAGTGTGAATCATATCAATGATCACATAATCAATCACATCTACACTAATGAAAAATAGGTCAATGTTATAAAAGTTAAGGAAAAGATGGAATATAGAGAAGTCAACGCAACAACAAGAGCACAAGTTAAAGTTGTCTTAAAGGGTGCTTCTTCAAAAACCAATATGCCCCTACCTCAGCATCAATATGACCTAGTCAATCAACTTGGAAAAACTGCTGCTCAGATTTCTATTTTAGAACTCCTGAAGATTTCCCCAGCACATAAGGAAATTCTAGAAAAGGCCCTCGTTGAAACAACTGTATCCATCGATCTGGATGTAGACTAATTTCAAGCCATGGTGGGACACTTGTCCTCACCCACATGCCTCTCATTCTCCAAAAAAGATGATTTTTCCATGAAACATCTCTATAATTCATTGCTATACTTAGAAGTCATGATCCACAAGTTTCGTGTTAGACACGTCCTAATAGATGGAGGTGCTGGTTTGAATATATCTACTATGAAGTTAGTTCAGGCTTTAGGATTTTCTGAGGACTCCATTGATCCTAGAAGAAAGATTACTATTAAATCCTACGATGACGAGGAAAGAGCATCTAAAGGTTTAATCATGCTACCATTCAGAGTGGGACCTATTAACAAAAATACTTTCTGTCAAGTGTTAGATCATGATCTTGCATACATCTTGTTGGGTCATCCTTGGATCCATGAAATGCAAGTTGTCCCGTCCACATATCATCAATGTCTTAAGTTTCCTTATGATAGACATGAGATCATAATACCAGTTGATAATTCAAATAGTCAAAATTGTGCCAACATCAAAGCTAGTCAAGATACTTTGGTTCCCAACAATCGAGAAGCTCCTGCTGATAATTTTCTCAAAGTTGATATGAAAATTAGTCAGTTAGCCAAAAGCTTTGACAAGAAACTACAGTTCAAGGACAATGAAGTAGGGGAGTAATCTCTTTGTCTTGCTAATCTACCTATATCTCCTTAGTCACATGGAAAACCCTCTATTGCGCAACAACAAATATCTGTAGCATCCACATCAACGCAACCACCAACAGAGCCAAATACAAAGTTTAATGGACGATTTATCAAAGACCAATTTCCTATGGAAGATTTTCAGGATAGAGAAGTTTTAAGTTGGCTCTACAAAGATGAAAATGAAACAGTTCTTAATATCAAACTACCAACTAATCAATATGGTAAAGGATATTCAATCATGCAAAAGATGGGCTACGATGGTAATGGTCCTATTGGAAAAAGAAAAGGAGTAGTTGAGCCTATTCACCTTCCAGGACTTGCTGCAAAAGATAAAACAAGACTAGGCTATGATACTAACTCAAAAGAAGTAATATCTAAGCAATTGCATGATACTGTTCTCACATTGCAAGAAGGGTCAAATACAAAGGAATCCTGTTTGAAAGCAATTCAAAATTTCGTGGATAACAATTCTGACATAGATTATGGTGAATATGAATGGGACACTATCCATAATAATTAGTTTTGGAGGGACAAAATGGTTGATGGAGTACACAAATAGACCCCAACTCTAATCAAAGGAGAAGGGTCAAGGTCCCAACCACAAGAATCTGAACTACAAAGTGACTATGATTCTAGTGATACTGAGTCAGATTTAATCGAACAAAATTATCGTGATAATAGTACCATCATTGATTTGCCTCATACCTCGGATCCTACAGACAACTTTTTTATGACCTTAACCATAGCCGATCTCATGCAACCCAATGACCCACTACCACTGATCCATCCCGATCTCATTGGTTGGGATTCATCCAGACCTATCAATCTACCTATGTTCCCAAGTGAAGAATCTACGGTGAACTTCCTTTCCACAGATGATACAAATGATTGTTCCACTAGCGATTTTTGAGACAAATTCTTTAATCAGGAGAGTGTCAAGTCTCCTAGCTGCAAAAATAAAAATCAAAAAGAAAGATCTAATGGTGAAAACCAGAATCTGGCAGTGTTAGATCAAATAAAAGATAAAACAAAGAGTGTATCAAATGGTGAAAACATTTTTAAGGCACCTGATGATGGGATACTTGACACTCTCCTAGAGAATTATCATGAACAATCGCCTATCTTGATTGAGCATACAAAAGCAGTTAATCTTGAAACTTTAGAAAAGCCAAAGATTCTACAATTAACTGCATCAATGACAGATAAAGAAGCACCTACATTCATGGAATTTCTCATAACAAATCAAGTCAACTTTGCCTGGTCTTATGCAGACATGCCAGGTCTTGATCCTGATCTTATAATGCATCACTTGTCCATCAAACCAGGAGTTAAACTAGTGAAACAAAAACTCAGAAAGATGCATCCTCATGTTGCACTACTAGTTAAAGAGGAGCTCAGAAAACTCCTTGATGTGGGATTTATAAGATCAATTGACTACACAGAATGGATCTCCAACATTGTTCTTGTGTCCAAGCCCGACAAAATGGTTAGAGTGCGCATAGATTTTAGAGATCTTAATAAGGCATGTCCTAAAGATGAATTCCCACTTCCAAGCATCGATACTATAGTTGATCTAACAATTGGCCATTCCATGTATTCACTAATGGATGGATTTTCTGGTTATAACCAAATCAAGATTGCACCTGAAGACCAGGACAAAACAACTTTCACATGTCCATGGGGGATTTACTGTTGGAATGTCATGCCTTTCGGTCTGAAGAATGTCGAGGCTACTTACCAAAGAGATATGACTACAATCTTTCATGACATGATGCACAAATTCATGGAAGATTATGTAGGCGATATATTGGAAAATTCATACACAAGAGAAGGACATCTTGAAGTATTATCCAAAAAAAATTTGAGGTTGGAAAAGTTCAAAGTTCACCTCAACCCCAAGAAATGTGTTTTCGGGGTCACATCTGGAAAACTCTTGGGATACATAGTATCAACAAAAGAAATTGAAGTAGATCCTACCAAGGTGCAAGAAATCATGGAAATGCATCCACCAAGGAATATCACTCAATTGAGGTCCTTACAGGGATGACTTCAATCTATATGAAGATTCATTACACAACTAGCAGATAAAAGCCTACCTTTCATGCATCTATTGCATAAAAATGTTACTTTCAAATGGGATGATAAGTGTGAATTGGCCTTTCAATAGATCAAGCAGTACCTGATGAACCCACCAGTTCTAGTACCACCAAATCTAGACAAACCTCTAATCTTATATATTGCCACAACAGAGACATCTTTAGGGGCATTATTAGCACAAGAGGACTCTACAGGAAAAGAACGTGCAATTTATTACATAAGTCAAACACTTACAGGTCATGAACTCAACTACACTTTTATCGAGAAGGCTTGCCTTGCAGTAGTCTTTGCATCACAAAAGTTTTGACACTACATGTTAACTCATAAAATCAATCTTGTTGCAAAGATTGATCCACTCAAGTATTTTTTAAGCAAAGCTACATTGACAGGATGACTAGCAAAATGGGTTATGATCTTAAGCGAGTTTGACATTCATTATGTTGATCGCAAAGCAATCAAAGGAAAAGTTATCTCTGATCAACTAGCTGAAGCACCACTACAAGCAGATCATCCCATGCACATTGAATTTCCAGATGCTGATTTCTTCACGACAAAATTGAAACAACCTTGGTCTTTATACTTTGATGGTTATTTCACTCAACACGGATCAGGGGCAGGCATACTCTTTGTCACCCCTCAAGGAAATACCATTCCTTGGTCATATCAACTAATGTTTCAATGCACTAATAACATAGCCGAATATGAAGCTTTAATCACTGGACTCAAGATAGCATTGGAATGGAGGATTAAAAAACTACAAGTTTATGGTGACTCACAGTTAGTCATAAATCATATCAATGATGATTATCAAACCAAAGATGACAAACTGTTGCCATATAAGAAGATGGTTGATGATTTCAAGAAGTATTTCATAGATATCAAGTTCATACAGATTTCAAGACTTGATAACAAAGCAGCTGACGCCATGGCCATGATCGCATCATTGCTACAACTCCCAGAAAATCGGGCTCGCTATGAATTTCTGGTGGAATAGTCATTTGCACCTACCTATGACACACCTGAAATCCAAATCATTTGTCACTTAGTAGGATCCGATTCCCCTTGGTATGGAAAGATTTATACCTACCTAACATACAACATCTTATCACCTAACTTATCCCGTAACCAAAAGCACAATTTCATTCACCAATCCTCTCGCTATACTCTTATTGTTGACACCCTTTATCGCCATTGTCTTGATGGTACTTTACTTTGATGTCTTGAATGTGATGAATCTGACAAGGCTTTACAAGAAGTTCATGGTGGCATTTGTGGTACTCATTCAAGTGGACTGACCTTATCCAAGAAATTGATTAGAATGGGTTACTACTAGCCGACTATGGAAAGGGAATCATTCACTTTCATGAAAAAGTGCTCTAAATGTCAAATTCATGGGAATCTCATTCATGCTCCTGCACAAGAACTTCAACCGTTCACGCCAACCTATCCATTCTCTCAATGGGGGTTAGATCTAGTTGGAAAAATTCATCCTTCATCATTGAACGGATAAAAATTCATCATAACAGCAACAAAGTATTTTACCAAGTGGATTGAGGTAGTACCTCTCACTAAGGTTACTGGCAAAGAAATCTCATCATTCATACTCAACTATCTCATTTTTCGGTATGGAATTCCCAACTCCATCATTACAGATAATGGACGACCATTCAAGAATCGGGATGTTGATGAACTTTGTGAAAGATTCCATATCCAACACAGATATTCAACACCTTACTATCCACAAGGGAATGGCCAAGTAGAGGCCTCAAACAAAACAATAGTAAATTTTTTGAAAAATACTATGAATGATGCAGGGAAAGATTGGCACGTTCAGCTTAATCCCGCATTATGGGCCTACATAACTAGCATTTGAACGCCAACAGGAGCAACACCATTTTCTCTTGTCTATGGAGCAAAATCCATTTTACCACTAGAGGTTGAGATTCCATCACTAAGGGTATCCTTAAAAGGTCTCACAACGGATGATGAATACAAAGTTTCATGACTGCAAGAGATGGAACTCCTTGATGAGAAGAGACAACGAACAACTGATCATTTGAAAGCATATCAACAGATGATGATGTCTCGTAGCTATAATCATAGAGTCAAGCCACGTACCTTTCAAGTTGGTGATCTTATTCTGAAGGAGAACCCACACAATCAGCAAGGCAGAGAGAAGAAAGGTAAGTTTGAACCAAATTGGCTGGGTCCTTGCATGGTCATCACCGTATATGGTTCAGGAGCATACAAGCTATCAACGCCATAAGGGGACCTATTTTACGAACCTATCAACAACATGCACCTAAAAAAGTATTATGTCTGAAGCAGTCATCATCATCCAAAAAATGTCCTCGAATAAAAAATCATCATAGGCTAAAAACCTGGCTACAGGCAGTCTATTGACAGGAAAAATACAAAAAAATAAAAAAGAAATCAAAAAAATGCAATAAAAACAAATAGTGAAAATTTGGCAAACAAACGATATTTGTAGCTCTCCATCTATTAGTTCATGTTTCACACTTAAATTCTCTGCCTTCATTTCATGCATCTTTCCAGCATCCTAGGGCCATACCAGCATCATATTGTCATCATTTTCCTAGAGCGATAATGTTTTACCATGGCTTGATCAATGTACATATTCATTTCAGCAAGTTGTGTCAATACTAGGGGTAAACATTGACATACTAGGGACAATCAACTTTCAAGTTCTACCAAAACAACTAGACATTGACATAGAATCCACTCGTGCAAACAAACAATCAAATCCTATGAACAACTATCTAATCATTGATCCATAGCACAACAGTTTTCAGCTAAGTACCATATCATGACTCATATCTGGATGATCTAAAATCTGAATAATGTTGGGAATAGTAATATTATATTTTGAACAATGGTTGTTTGATTTTTCAATATCTCTCTGGAGCATACTTGATGATGTACTAAACTAAGTGTTGAGGAAAGAGAATGATTTTTCTTTGTTTGTTGTCTTGAGGTTAACTATCATTATGGTGCAAATATTCCACGAGACATGATTTCTACAATGTATCATTGATGACAGTTCCACATTTGCATTAGAAAGCGGTTAGTCTTTGTATTTCTATGCAAGCAATTCTTAGGTCATCTCGGTTCAATTATACCTCGATGCTTGTGTTCACTTGCTATATCAATAATCATGAAAGTTGTACTCAGGTTATCATTGGTGCTAATTTCCCCTTTGATGCTTGTACATACTTCCAACATTTTAAAATGCTCTATGATGATTCAAGAAAGCTAAAAAAAGGCTCAACGATTGGTTGGTTTCATTTAGTTGCATTTCATTTGGATCAATGTACATATCTGCATATTGGATTTGCATCGGAGTTTTGAAAGGATGAACAAAAACATCAACGACTTTCATGTCTCTTTGGACTATTTGTGGAGGATATCTGAACATTTGCTTCATCATCATCTTTCATCTTTATCCTCATTTCATTAAACATTATTATTTCATCTAGATCATGTACATATCCTCTAATTTTATCATTTATCATTCATTTTCATATCATTTAAAGTACTTTATCATTTAGTTATCCATCATTATGCATTATCATTTCATTTGGCATTTTTCATATCACATAGTTTCATTGCATTCCATTGATCATTCTCATATCATTCATTTGCATGTCATTTAGATCCTTTCATTTATCATTCATTTCCCCATTTCACATCATTTATATTTTCTTCTTACTTATTATATGCATATCATTAACTTTTATCATTTCACTTCATTTTGACATTTCGTTTCATTTCACTATCATTTCATCATCATTTTTGTTAGCATTTCATTGCATTTCACTATCATTTCATTACATTATCATTTCATTACACTATCATTTCATTACATTATAATTTCATTACACTATCATTTCATTGCATTATCATTTCATTACACTATCATTTCATTACATTATTCATTTCATTACACTATCATTTCATTGCATTATCATTTCATTATACTATCATTTCATTACATTATTCATTTCATTACACAATCATTTCATTGCATTATCATTTCATTACACTATCATTTCATTACATTATTCATTTCATTACACAATCATTTCATTGCATTATCATTTCATTACATTATTCATTTCATTACACTATCATTTCATTGCAGTATCATTTCATTACACTATCATTTCATTACATTATCATTTCATTACACTATCATTTCATTGCATTATCATTTCATTACACTATCACTTCATTACATTATCATTTCATTACACTATCATTTCATTGCATTATCATTTCATTGCATTAACATTTCATTACATTTCACTACATTATCATTTCATTTTATCATTATCATTTTATCTCAATTCATATCATTATCATATCATTATCACTTATCATTTATCATTTCATCATCATTACAGTTATTATTTCATAACATTTCATTATCCTTTTATCATCATTATCATTTCATCTCCTTATCATTACTATCTCCATGTCATTACATTTCATTACATAGTACATTTCATCCCATTATTGCACTCATCTATCATTTTCATATCATTTATTTATCCTACCTTGCATAATTTATAATTTTCATATCATCTTCCATAAAGGAATCTACAAAATCATCTCATACACATAAACATCCATTTTTTGTCAAATCATCATTATTTATTACATTTGAAAAATACAAAAAAAAAACAAAAATCTCCTACATACATTACATTTCCACATCATTTTCCAACACATTAGAATCATTTCAAATATCCCATTGCATATTTTCATTAATCACAACATAGGTCATCCACCTGCATGACATCATTAGCACGCATCATAAATCATCATCATAAACATATCATAAATCATCATCATGAGCATATCATAAATCATCCTACATATCATGATTAGTCATCAAATCATTAACATGCATATCAAAAATCCATCCCATCACACATACATATCCATATCATGATCACATCAAAGAAACACATCATCAAAACTCATCGCCGCTGCATATCATCGCTCATAAAAAATAAATACAAATGTCCAAATGTCCAATGAAACTAAACAGTATAGAGAGATACATGAGATGTGATAAAAAACAATACACATGTCCCCACAAAATCAGATACATCAATAATCCTATATCAATGGCTCAAGGCTAGCTGGTGGACCCCCCTGATGGATTTGGTCTCGAGGATGATGACCTACCACTCATCCCTGCATCGGGATCCTGTCGAGGCCCTGTAACTCCTCTGCTCTGTGTCGTTGTCTATGATCTACTCCTAGTCCTGTTGTGGGACCGTGGGAAAGGCTCTCTACACTCAGGAGGACACAACTCCTCATAGCTATGCTACCAAACTCCATCTGTGTATGTAGCTATGCTACCAAACCCTACGCCTGAGCCAACTAGCTCTGCAGCTGTGCATGTTGTCCCTGCAATGTCTAAACCTAGGCCTGTAATGTGTCTATATGTGCCTGTTGCACTGAAGAGGTGACTCTGGTCACTATTTGTCAGCTCGTATCACTCCTCAACCTACGTATACCCTAGGAACTACCCACAATATCAGCCCTTTGCTCCTCTTGTCCGCCATCTCCACCATCATCCCCATCATCATCATCTTAGCTCTCCTCGTGTCCACTCTCCTCCTCGTCTCCACTATACTCCTCCTCTCCTCTGAGAGCTGCCTTCTCACCACCCGCCACATCCTCCTGTCTCCCAACTCCTAGCTAAGGTGCCACCAAAATGGGTGTTGGCTCATCTAGACATGTAAATCGTGGAAATGGGTGTGTGTGATAGTAAATTAAATATTCCTCTGACATGTCAACATTAATAATATCAGGTATGGGATCCCATACCTCAGACTGTAATGCCATATACTTAGTATATGCGACCTAGTAAGCAATGCAAGGACCCCATCTAGGCTCATCCTTGCACCGTCCATAGTGCACCACACCCTGAAGCATCCCCTATGTGAAACCAAACTGCCTCTGTACTCGCAAGGCCAAAAACCTCTCTATAATAAATGGAGTACGGCCTATCAAAAATTGAGGTATACCTACAAATGGCATCTCCAAGGGATCTATGTCCCAAACATCACAATCAATATAGGGCCTCCATATCACGGTATCCATGTCATCCAGAGTCCATCTCCAATACTCCACCTTGCCCAAATTGGGTTGGAAAAGTGCAAACAAATAGGCATACGCATATGGCCTGCCTGGCAGCCTAGCTCTCAGACATAATGGTCTAGTAACAACAATATGCTCCCATGCCTAGATCTGAAGCAGAGTCACACCACACAATAAACTGGAAGATCCTCTATATACCACCTAATGTAGGTCATGATACAAATGAGCTAGCATGTAGCTCCCCTAGGCATATCTCCTTGGCTGACCTATCATCTGCCCAATGATCCTCCCCCATCCAACTGATAGCCCCTTTTACTGGCGATCCGGACAATGGAGGCCTCAAATGAAAGCACCCAACACTGTAGGTAAGGTCAGATATCCTCTGAAGTCTACCCACGGCACCCAGTACCCTACTATATGTGTGTCTCTAAACACTCTCCTGAGGGCATCTGTCCCACCCAACTCCTTGTGATCATAAAACACAAGGGCACCTACCACTGGGATCCCCAAAATCCTATATACATCCTCTGGGCTCACCGTCATCTCACCAGTCAGCAAATGAAAAGTGTTATGCTCTGAATGCCACCTCTCTGCTAACACGGTCAACAGTCCCTTGTTGACCCGAATAGGAGGCATCAACAACAAAGATCCCAACCCACAACTCACTATCAGCTGAAAATCTATAGGTGTCAAATCTCGAATCCTATCCCAACCTATAAGGAAGCGCTCTCTAATCTGGAGGTTTTTGAAAACCTCTTATTTTTGGTCACCACAATGAAAATCAATCAGACTCATATCATCGACTCATATCAATGCAATCTATCTACCTCAATTAGATTTATATCAAATGACCCATGTATCAATCAAGGGATACATATCAGACTCATATCAAATATCATATCATGTGACCCATATCAAGTATTTTATCTCAGGAAATCATATCAGGACATCAATACAAAATCTATATATCTACACATCAAATCAATCTACTCTATCATCATTTACTATTTGTTTTCCATCGCAAGAAGAAAATTTATCAACAATCACAATCGTCATCCTATTTGTCCTTCAATCATGAATGCAAATATGTTTTCACTCAAATCACTCTACTATTTATTTTCTATCGCAGGAAGCAAATTTATCAGAATTCATATCAATCCTCTACTCTTTTTTTTTTATTCTTTTGGAAACAAAGTTATCAGCTATCTACTCTTTGTTTTCTATTTCGGGAAGTAAAGTTATCAATTTCTCAACATAATGACATGACAATTTTACTATCTATTGACCAAGGAAGCAATAATTCATCATTATTTTCATCAGAATAGCATTTTCTCTAAATTTTCCTAAAAGTGCTACTATGTCGCCTAAAAGCACCAAAACCCTAAATGAGCTATAGTTTCCCCCATATGCGCTAAAACCCCAGATGGGCCATTCTGCGGTCTAAAAGTGCTAAACTAAATCCTGTATGCACCATTTCCCTAGATGTGCTACTTTACCTATCAAATGCGTTGTTTCATCTACTCAATGTGCAACAACCCTAAATGTGCTAATATGTTTGCCATATGTGCTACTATACCAAATTTCTTACATGCAACCTAGATGTGCTACTTTATTTTTCGAATGCACTATTCTATCAAAAACCTAAAAGCGCTACTTTATGACCTATATGAGCTAAAACAAAACTCGAATGTGCTATTCTATTTTCTAAAAGTGCTAAAACGGCAAGTTAAAACTTAAAACCGTGTTAAAATCATTCACAAATTGATTCAAAATGAAAAATTTGACGCAAAAAGGTCTAAATTGACTCACCGATGGTCCATACGCAGCTAGTCACTGATATTGGCGAGACCACTCAAATCTATGTCGGTGATAAGGGATCTCCATCACGCCAAGTCACTGTCAAAGCACAAGGTTTCTAAAATTAAACAAGTGAAAATGACTTACCTTTTTACTTTTTAAGGGTCAAACAAAGTGGGGTTTTGATGGCAATTTTTTCAATTGGAGCATCTTTTTCATCAATTATCGGGAGTTAAATCACTATGTCCCTTTTATCATCCGAATGTTTTCTCATCATCAATGATTTATCTCCCGAGGGGGCATCATTAATATTGACATCATCAAATATCAGAAACATATCAAAGTTAGATCACGGGCATATCAGTTAAAAATTTTCCAATCAAGTGCAAAATCAAACGTGACAAAATTTCAAAAAGCAGGAATATTTTCTTTGAAGCAATGTGTTTCACACATCACTTCAAAGAGGGGAAAAATGTATATGCATAAAATTGGTCATGTTTAAATCCTGACATTTAATTAAATATTTTATTATTTAATTAATCCTCAAAAGTCTTCTACATATGATTAAATTTAATTATATTGTTCATTCACTTTATTCCTCCACTTTAATTAAATAAATTCATTTTTATTTAATTACCATATTCTTAAGTCCACTTAATTAATTAAATAAATATTATTGTTTATTTAAATTAATTATCACATTTAAGTTTAATTAAATCTTTGATTTAATTGAATTTAATTTCCTTTCTCCTATTCAAATCTTTCTTCTAATTAATTAAATATTGTATTTAATTAATTCCATTTACATGTCATTTCTTAAAAAGTTTAATTAAATGTCTTTATTTAATTAAATATCTTTCATATCTTTTCAAATCATAATTAAATATTTTATTTAATTATGAAATCTTTTATTATTATCCAAATCTTAATTGAATATCTTATTTGATTAAGAAAAAACTTCCATGTCACTAATAAATAAATAACTGAATTTTATAATTCATTATTTATCTTCGAAATCTTTCCATAATCTCACAAAAAGATGATTTTTACAATTCATCTTTATCATCTCATCTTATCTCTTTTTCGAAAAAAGAAACAAATCCTGCTTTTTGTTTTCTTCTATTTTTCTCTACAGTCTTATCCATCTTCGACTGTTTGATCTGCCAGGAATTTTCACAGTCATTGATCACATCAGCCAATCAGAATCTTTCGAAAACTCTATAAATATCCCTACAAATCCAAGCATTGGTTACAGCTACGACTTATAACGCATATAAATTAGAATTTAATTACATTCTAGCATTCTAGTATTCTAGCATTCTAGCATAGTCTTTTATTAATTGCATAATCTTTCATTTTAGCAATCATGTTTAGCATAAGCATAATCATGTCTTAGCATAACATTGCATGCATCCATATTCAATTTCGTTCTCTAGGAAGACCGTTTGTTGACCCTAGCCCAAGATCTAAGAGCCAGCTGGAATCAACGAAAACATTGGAGATAGAGGACAATGGAACGTCTTTGAAGCATAAACAGAGTTTGCAATTTCATTTCTTTATTTTATGTTTTAATTTAAAGTTTCATTGGTGTGTTTGATTTAATTTTAATTCATATTTATCACACTTCAAAATTGACCACACAACAACTATTGAAAGACAAGAATGTTAACTTCAGAATGAGGGTGATGAGATATCCAGAAAATGTCATGCCAAGGAAGGTGCATTTTTTCTCTACATACAACGAAAGTCATATGGGTTTTCCTTTAAAAATAAGATCACAGAGAAACACATGAAATGGAATTTCCTTTCCTTATAGCATAAATAGGAAAACAAAAATTTCATTGTATTTTTACACACAGGAGCATCCAGCCATATATATAAAGAAAGAAAAAGAGAATGTATGAATACACGGAAACCCTCATGGGTTTTGATTAAAAACTCTTAGAAAAGACACAGAAATGAAGTTCAAAGGTAGCCATTAAATAAAGAAATCTATAGAAAGTGTAGATTTGGTGTCCACGGTCTAAGCATGGAGCATATTATAGAGAGAGAGCCCTTTTTCTCTACAAGAAAATGAATAATATAATAGAATTTGCTAATAGAAAAAACTCACCTTGAGTTTTGATGGGTTTTTTTGCATAAGAATGATGCCATGAAGCCATCCAGAAACCATCTAATGGTGGTGTGTTTTGCAGAAAAATCACAGAGATCAAGAAAAACAAATGAGAATGAGGTAGGATTAGCTTCAGAAAATGCTGCCATGGACGGCCTGTACAGACATAAAACAAATGGAAAATTTCCAGATTCCTCAATGAAATCATAAGAATGCTTACCAATGTGAGTTCCTGTGAAAAAAATCAATAGAAAATGCAGGTCAATGAGCTTGCGGATTGCAGCAGAAGGAGCCTGAGAAATGTTTCCAGAAACCCTTGGTGTCGCCAGTGTTAGCTTCTTCTTGAAGCTTCTAAAATGAAGTGCGAGAATACCTCGGTTCTCTTTTGTTTTTAGGGTTTCAAACCTTATACCAAAGGCCAATTGAAGATAGGCATTTTTGCCTTCTCTTTTTTTTTAAATCAATGTCAACTAATTCCTCGCGGGTTTAACTTATGCCTTGTCTACTTTTCATGTAAAATGTGACTTAGGCATTTTATCACATTCTGACTTAGCAAGCTTTTTGTTATTGGCATGGTCGAATACATGGGCATGAAGGTTTTATTTTTGCATTATGTTACTCTACATTGTAAAATGCTTAAGTTGAGTGATGTTTTATAAGTCACTTAAATTAAGTCATTATTTTAAAATCCAAATTAGAAAACATGTGATCAAGTCATGGGAGTTATGCTTCAATTTATGAAGTTGCAAGCATATTGGAGGGTTTTTTATGGTTTGGAGACATGTACTCACATATGTAGGAACATTTATGAACTTTTTTGGAGGGTTTGCTAGAATCTAGGGGTGGTTTTGCATGCCTAGATGCTTGGCATGGCCAAAACCACTTTCCCCACATGTTGGAGGTAGTTTTGGGAGGAATCTAATGCCTCATTTTTAGGCTTTTCTGGTGGATCTGACCCAAGGTAGTTGCTTGCTCCTATTTTGGTGCAACTTCTTGGGTTGAGTTATATATTCACTCTTGTAACTCTTTAGCAGTTAGTTCTTCTGATGCAGATTGAGACTAAGAGACTTTTGGAGTCCTTTGTCAAATTCCATGCAAACTTTGTAACTCATTTTCATTTTGGACATGAAATACAGTGCATACCTTGAGTATCATTGAATGGTGTACTTTTTCCTTCTTGTTACTACATGATTGTGTATTTATACATGATTGATTGATTCATTGTGAGATTGTGTTCATTTCCTTTAACTTTGTCTCATGGCTTTAGTACCATTTTGCAAAGAAGTGTGATGTTGCAGGTTGTAATCTGTGTCAAGAAAACAGGTTGCTTTTATCTGTGAAGACTTTTTCCACTTTAGAGCTTAAGTAGTAATACCTCTTTACAAAATACTCATGCAAAACACACAAAAACAATTTGTACAAGTTGGTTTTCTAGTCACTATATGCAAGTGTATGAATTCTAAATTTCAAGCCTAAGTAATATTTTAGTGTATCATTTTAGGAGGTAGTTCTTTTCATTTCATGTTATCTCTTTTCCCTTTTCCTTAGCAAAAAGCAATAGGATTTAGGTGATATTCAACAAAGAACCAACTTTCTCTTGAGGTCCTCTTCTACTATAGGTGACCTACAGCCTTAGAAATGTTCTAATGTTTCACATGATTAGTTGTTTTGAGATTTAGCTAGGGTGCAAATCATAGTGTTAACAAGTTCACTCCAATTATGCAATGTATGATGTTATTAAGGCTAGATGAGATGATCTAAATGCAATAAATTAATGAAATTTATTGATTAAACATGCAAAACTAGTGAAATATGAAATGTTTGAAAACACATTATGCAATACAAAATCACCTAGAAACAAATGCAAAATTAAACAAAATTGAACCAAATTGAAAGTGTGCACCTAGAATGTGGATGAAGACTGGAAATAGTTTCTAAAATGTTGATGATCCTAATTTTCATGCTTGGTGGGACTCATTTTCCATTATGGGCGAATTAGTCCCAGTTCTACAAAATTGAGTCGGGACTCGTTTCTGACAAAAGGGTACTTAAAAATGCAAAAAACTCAAAATTGACCCTAGAGTGGGACTCATTCACCACTCCTGGTGAATAATTCCACTTTTTAATTTTTGGATTTTCAAAAGTGGAATCTGAAGCTTTCGATCTACACTTTGACTTCCTATAGGTGTCTGCTTTCGAAACTTTGATTTATGGGTCTGAAAATGAGTTTTTGTTGATATTTTTACTTTTTGAATGAGAAGAATACTTTAGCAACCTTGAAAATTTATCTTCAATGATTTCCAAGCTTCTAAGAGACCTAAATCTGCAAACACACAAAGCAAGAGAGAGAAATGTTGAATGTTAGGGCATGGGGGTTTGCCTTGGTCAAACCCCTTTTAGGTAATTAAACAAAAATGATGAAAGAATGGAATGAAACATGTAATAATGGAGTTTATTACCTTTCCATGATGTTTGATATTGAATTTTTGCAGCAATGGAGGAAGATTCAGTATTTGAATGTCTTTAGGAGCTTTCTTGATGTCTTGCAATGATAAAACCCTGAGTTGCACTTGACTTGAGATAGAAGAATGATGGATGAATGAATGATAAGAGATAAGAGATGTGTAAAATGAGTTAA
>VDFB02000009.1:9569939-9626387 GCA_007258455.2 Sequoia sempervirens | reverse complement strand
TCCCTCCTATCAACTCTCCCTCTCTCCTCTACCCTTAACCCTTAAACCCTAAACCCTTGTATTCCCTACCATTTATCTCTCTCCAACTCCCCCCTCTCTCTCTCTCTCTCAAGTCTGTCCTCTACCCCTCTCCTCTCCCCTCTACATAACCCTTAAGCCTACCTTTATCTCTCTCACCCTCCCTCTCTCTCTCTCCTCAAGTCCTCCCTACCCACTCTCTCTCTCTCCTCTACCCACTTAACCCCTTAAGCCTAAACCCTTGTACCCCCCTAGTTTATCTCTCTCCCACTCCCCGGCTCCTCTCTCACCTCAAGTCTCTCCCTCTACCCACTCTCCCTCTCTCCCTCTACCTTAATCCCTTAAAACCTATATCTCTACCTTCCCCCCCTCTCTCAAGTCTCTCCCTCCTACCCCCTCTCCCTCTCTCTCCTCTACCCTTAACCCTTAAACCCTACCCTTTATCTCTCTCCCACTCTCCCCCTATCTCTTGAGTCTCTCCTACCTACTCCCTCTCCCTCTCTCCCCTCTCCCCTCTCCCCTTAAACCCTACCCTTTATTTCTCTCCCTCTCCCCCCTCATTCTCTCTCAAGTATCTCCCTCCTACCCCCTCTCCCCATCTCCCCTCTACCCTCAACCCTTAAACCCTAAACCCTTGTACACCCCCTACCCTTTATCTCTCTCCTATACCCCCCTCTCTCTATGAATTATCTCCCTCCTACCCCCTCTCCCTCTCTCCCCTCTCCCCTTAACCCTTAAACCCTACCCTTTATCTCTCTCCCACTCCCCCCCTCACTGCTCTACCCCATACCCTTAAGTATATTATATATTATAATTAAAAAAAATATAATTTACATTTATATTAATATTAAATATTATAAAATACAACAGGAAAAAGAAAGAAATATATATTTAATAGAGGTGGTTCAACCGAACATGTTTATCATGTTCAACTGAACCCCCTTTAAATCCATTTTTTTATTATATGTAAAAGGTGTTGAGTTGAACATTCCTTCATTTGAACTCATATTCAACTGAACATTTGATTTTTATTCGACCGAACAGTTGTTTAATCGAATCCCTCTATTTTCACCTCCACCCTCTCGGGCACCAAAATTGCTCAGAATTTTGCACTTCAAAGCTCGATTTGAGGATTAAAATGGAGGAGATTTCAAAAACCCAATTGGTATCAGGTTTCCCTAAAAATGGGCTATCCAACGAATATAATTTTAATATGTTTTGATTTTATTATCTCTTTGTTTTTTAGGTTTTATTAAATATAGGTTTTTCACCGAAAATGAAACTCTCTATTCTGCACATGTGGAAAAATAGAAGATTGTCAAATTTTTTTTGAAAAATATGAGTGCACCAGATATTGGAGTCCTTGATCCAACAAAAAAAAAAAAAGAATTTCGATACATACAGTAAAAGTGATGCATTATATGGTTGCGTTATGTCTGAATTGTAATTGGTTTGACTTTCAAACTTGATTAAAGAAAAAATATTCAATAAAAAACTATCTAACCAAGTAGAAGCGCTAGATATCGGAGTTACAAATCTAAATTCTAAAGAATTATAATTTTATCCTTCAAGGAAAAAAATTTATGCGTTATACGGTGTGTGCCACTTTTAAAAATGTTGTTTTTGAAAAAGACCAGTTTTCGTGGGAGATGGAAAAAAGAGTGCAATCTGATTCCAAAAATTTTGAAAAAAATATTTTTAGAATCTACAGACAAAATGTGATGAGACTCTAGTTTGCATTATCTTCAAATTCCTCACAATTTAACCGCTATAAGTGCCCGAATGTGAAGATTTAGTTAAAAAAAAAATTCAGTGTCCAATTTGGCCAAAAATTGTAAACCACTATTGTGCGATCACCCCACAATGAATGTAATGCATTCCAAACAACAATGAACAAGTAGAGTATCCCAAAGAATGTTCATTACAAAAAACTATTTTCGGAGGAAATGTGTTTCACAAAGGATGCCAACATTTGGACATTTGAAAGCATTAGAAGGAGACACTAACAAGTGATGTAAGACAATGCACAAATGAAGGAGACGGTCAAATAGCTACCAAATGTATCAAGTAACCAAATAGGAGGTGCCAAATAGTGAAAGACACTCAATTTGAATAGCAAAAGGTACTGAACATGTTTTGTTTTGTATCTAGGATAAGCATCTGTCTTTTCATACGTATTGTTACTTTTCAAATGGTCAAGTGGGTTGTTGTCTTTCAATGAGCCCTAATACCTTTCATTTAAAGATAAAGTATACATGTTATAAGAAAATAAGGAGTATTCAATCAAGCAAAAGGACAACCACACAATCATGAATGAAAATGCAAGCATGATAATTTTAGATGGCAGCCCAACAAAAGAGCTAGATATGTGTATTGATAAAGAAATAATAAAATTTTATTATCCAAAATTGGGAGCATGAAAGGATGTGCTATAGTGATCTAGTCAAAAATATAACAATAGCCATGGTAATAGCTTGGTCAATGCATGAACTGTCCATACATGTCTAAGGAAAATAGGCCATTCATAATAGACCAAAATACACATGCATTATCAATTGATCATTCCCAGAAGATACAATCTCATGGTGATGAGATAGGGACATCATTTAATGGAAATAAGAAAGCTATGTTTGTATAAGATCAATTGAAAATCGAAGAGCTAGGAATACATTCAAGATTGTTGTTTATCTCTTTGTAACATGAAAAGTCTAAAGACAATGAAAAACTCACTGGGGCTTGTGAGAGTGAAAGCAAAGTCACTTAAACATGATGATGATTAAAGCAAAGAGGGGATGCAAGAAAACAAAATTTTGGTTTGAAGACACTTAGGAAAGAACAAGAGTGTTTTGTGTGCATCATCTTGAGGAAGATGTATTCTTGAATGAAAAAATAGGGGAATTCCTAGAGAAATTAGCTTGTGACAGAGATATTCATATAAGTATATGACAAGTAAAAAAAAAAATCACAGTAAGCAATCCAACATCCAATAGAGCAAGTTTAAATCTTCAAGAAAAGAAGAGGAATGGCCATAACTTTTGTTGTCAAATCCAGTACAAAATATTAAAACTCAACATGCTAATTTTGTTTATGGCATTGGACTTCCAAAATCTCCTATTGTCACTTTAGGCAGTAATGAAATCAATGATGACTTGCAAAGGACATATAATAGTAAGAGGAAGTATGATTCATTTTTTGGGCCGTGGCTGGAAATGGAAAGAGATATGGAGTTATGGTTTTATATTAAGACCCTCTATCATCCACATAAATCAACATAAGAAACCCACTTCATTCCTTTAGGAGGTCATGGATTTTTGAGTAGTTTTCTTCATAAGGTGAAAAAACCCACTTTGGACATTTTGTTTTAAATGTAGAATACAAAGAATGAAATATTTTACTCCGTCATGTGCAAAATTCTATTTTTCTGAGGAAGTGCAAGAACCCACTTGGGGTTTTGAGTCAAACAAAAAGAAACAGAGGAATGTGTTATAAACCTAGCTATTCTCTTACAATTGTGGCCTAAAGATTTAGTTTTCCTAAAAAAATCAAGAACCCACTTGTTATTTTGCATCAATTCTAAAATACAAAGGGTTACAATGTTTTATTTTGAATAATTACAAGTTCCATCGAAGGTTTTCCTTCTTTTCTTACAAAGAATATCATGGATTTTTTCAGGAAAAGCAACAAAAGTATATATAAAAAAAACCAATGCATTCTTTCATGGTCGTGCCCAAAAAACTAGTTTTTCTTCACAAAATCAGAGAACCCATCTAGGGTTTGTTTATAGATTCAAATATAGAAGGAGAAAAGCTAAACTTGCTTCATTTTGACAGTGGAAGAGCTTGGGTTTGAGCTTTTATTCACTGAAATAAAAGAAGAAAATTAAGATATGGGTCTGATATAAGCTTACTTAAGCAAAAAATTGCTCACTTTGTCATTAGAATGTAGGTTGCTTCCATTTTAGCTTCAGAAAGTCACATCGATGGTGGCCAAAACAAAAGAAACCCACAAAGAAAAATGGAGTTCAACAAATTACATCAAAAAACACTTACAACCGTGGCCCTAGTTCATAAAATGGCCAAAAGAATGGAGAGAAAGCCGGTTTCTTGTTCAAAAACACATTACCTCATTCTTCCAGTTAGGAATCACAATATTTCATCAAAAAACTAGTCAGAATTGGCTAGAAACATCATTTTTCCAGTGCACCCATCAAACCCCATGGTAGCAGAAGAACTCTCCAGAAAAGCTTGATGGAAAAATGAATGGCTTTTTACTTTTTCCCATGTTTTTGTGTTAGGGTTGGAAACCCTATGGAGGTTGACCAAGGTATTTTTCCTTGTTCTTTGAAATTTCCAAACACAAATTAATCTGCTACATGGGCTTGAGATGAAGTTTTATGCCTTAGGCAAATTTTCCTTGTGTGGCATTTTCAAACTTAAACATTTTTGCGTTGTATTCATTTGAAAAACCATGTGCCTTAGTAATCTCTTGTCTCCTTGATTTATGCTAAGTCTTCCAAGACTTTGAAATATGCCTTCCAAAGACTTTGGAGTTCCCTTATGCTCACATAGGCCAAACCATTGACCCTTTTTGCATATAATTAAAATGAAAAGTGTTGACCAAGTGATACTCATAAGTCACTTTTGGTTTTGAAATGCAGAGATAGGGGTGAGTTACAATTGATCAAATGCCTTGGAGGAGTTTAATTTTGCTTGAATTCTTTTACAAGCATTTGGAGTAGATCATTTATTTTGCATTTTTATCAATTGTAGGACATTATTTAAGTGATTTGTAAATCACTTTTATTTAATGTTATTTATAATAAAAATATTGATGTAATCTAAAGAGGTGGTGGGTCCTCTTTTTGAATTTGTTTTGAAATGTAAAATAGTTTGATTAAGTGATGTTAATATGAATCACTTAATTAGATTATTATTTTAAATGCAAAATGGAGTCTTGTGCTTTTGCAAAAGCACTAAAAGTGTAGGTCAAAGCTCTTGGAGAAAAATGATGACTGAAAAACATGGGAAATGTGTGGAGGGTTGTATTTGACCATTTTTGGAGGGAAGAGACTAATTGGAGGAATTTTTGTCACATTTTTAGTGAGACTATGGTCTTGGCTTGACCTTGCTTTATGTGGAGGACAATTTGGAGTGATTTTAGAAGGTTCCTTTTGATCTTTTCTACTGCATCTGACCAGAAACTTCTAGATGGACTTGTGTGGGAGATTTGTTTGAATTTTTGCTTAAGTAACTTCAATCTTTGTTATTGAAGTTAGTTCTTTCTTTCTAGTAGAATAATAGCTTGATTTTGGGAGTTATCTTTTCAGTAGGAGTAGTATTGTAACTTAGAGATAGACTTGTATACCAGTGAGTACTTTGAATCAATGACATTGAATATTTTCCTTCCCATTTCATGTTTTACTGTGTGCAATTAGTGGTTGATCAAATTACTTGTGAAATCTAGCTTTCCTTGTAGTTTTGTCTCATTGTTAAGCACCTGTTTAGTAGAAAAGTGTATTATTGCAGGTTATAAGTTGTGTTAGTAAATGCAAAGTGCTTTTGGTTGTGAAATATTTTCCTTCTAAGAGTGCAGCTAAAAAACCTTCTTATAAATTACTTATGCAAGAATTCATGTAAAATATGAGTTGTGTAAACCCGGATTTGTCATTGTTTTGAATGTGTGTAGGCTATTTGTAGGTCTTATTTTTTGGTGTATCACCCTTAGTAGTTTTCAGTTAATTTTCATTTTCAAGTATCTTTTTTTACTCTTTCCTCAAGAAATTATTAGTTTAGGTGACATCAAAAGGAGGTCTACTTTCATAATAGGATACCCACAACCTGAAAGCAGTCCCATGTTAGTCCAAATTTGTTGAGTTCTTTCACAACTTGGTGGTAGGGGATCAAATTTGGGTATCTAATAGTAAGAATAGATAAAACATGGATAATGCACCGAAAAGGTCAAACCATTCCCAAAACTTAGTTTTGCTATCATCCAAAATGTGAAGATGATGGACTGGGAATGATAAGATGTAAAAACTATCACTACACCTGGGTTGAGAGAAATGGACCTGAAGATCCAACAGGGTATAAGTCAAATATGATGAGTGGAAAGATTTTTTACTTTCCCAAAACCTCAAAAATTTGAAGAGGAAGAAGAAGAAATTCCCATAGCTATACTTGGATCCACATATGGGAAACATTTTCAAGAAGAAAAACTCCCTCCATGGCATGACCTTGTTAAGTATGACATTAAGGGAGATCAATGGATCCACTATTGGCCCCAAAAGGTCAATCCCATTAATGTTGATGCCACACTAGGAGGAAAGCTCCTTAAATGGGAAAATTTGTGCCAAAGAAAGGTTGCAATTTTTTCATGAGATACCCAAATATGGGCTACTAAGATTAGCCTATAAATGCAAGCAAATCATGCCACAACAAAAAAAAATGCAACATGATCTTCAGGAAAAGTTGATATAATTTCAAAATGAATACATGTATCTTTTGAAAAGGGAAATAGCCACCCTAAGAAATGAATATGAAGCCTTTAGAATGAAGGTAGAAGAATGGTGGGAAAATCACCATAAAAATTTCAAATTGGCTCATGAAACAATGGCCAAGCTAGAGAAAAATTAGATAGGATTAGTGAAAGTTAGCCTAGACCAGAAACAAACCTTGGAAGATGTTGTAGACAC
This sequence comes from Sequoia sempervirens, assembly GCA_007258455.2. NCBI lineage: Eukaryota > Viridiplantae > Streptophyta > Pinopsida > Cupressales > Cupressaceae > Sequoia > Sequoia sempervirens. The sequence goes on along the minus strand of VDFB02000009.1, from coordinate 9,619,678 downwards.
TCAAATTTGTCCTCACAATCGTAACAATATTCATCTATTGATTAAATAGATATTATTATTTACTTAATCAATTCATTCAATACTTTCTTCTATTCATGCATTTCATCAAATCATTAAACTGTCTCATACGTGTTCATCATCCATTTACATAAATCATTTCACTTTGACTATTTGCATGATTATTCATTTGCATTAATCATTAAAATGCATCCATATTTCATTAAATAATTTAAAATTCATAAATCAAATTCCATGAAATTAGCTTAAAATTGCACATTAAATTCATAAATCAATTTCCATGGAATTAGCTCAAAATTGCACAATTTGAGCTTCCAAACATGAATCATGGCATAAATCACTCCACTCATTTATCATTTCTCATTTTCACATTATGCATTCATCTATAAAAACCTGCTCCTTTTGACTTTTTGGGGATACACATTTTTATTTAAAAATTCAATTTCAATCTCTCTTCCACTCATCACAGCTTCTTGTTATACTGGTGCTCATAAAAATATGAGAGCATCAAATGCATAAATCAAGAATCATGGTGAAATAGTAAAACAATGGAGCTGATTTTCCTTTGAATGCATTTATTTTAGTTTTGCATAGTTTAGTTTGCATTTTGCATTTGTATTCATTTGAAAAGGATTTATTGATGATATGCTGAAATTTTGATTTGAATTTATAGATTAAATCATTTAGCTTCTTTAGTTTTCAGCATAAACAGATGTAAACACTAGTATTCAATGGGGAAACCATAAACTGACCATAATTGAATCACATGCCAGGACCACATAAACCTTAAGTCAGACCATGAATACTGAGGTCCTGAAGGTCAAGCATGTTAGAGTTATCCAAGAAAGGATAGAGGATAATTTTTCCAACATGTCATTCTCCCCTTTTGGATATGAATCACCTCCAGGAAGCCAAACACAAGCTAGTAGTTCTGGTATTGCAATGAGAAGAAGACCTCTTGTTCAAAAAATCACTCAAGAGATCAATGAGTGAGGAAGAAATATTCCTCACATTGGAATTGATAGTGAACAAGAGTTCGATCCAAAAAAATATTTAAAAAAAATAAAATCAACCATATGGTGAAACTACAACCACAATTGCCTCCGCTTCCAACATATCCTTTTTTTCCAAATCTCAAAAGATAAGGTACTCTATTGCCACCATGGTTGTCCATGGAAACTTACGACCCCCAAAATAATAAAGCCATGATTGAAGCTCTCTCAGGATGGGTTGAGAATAAAATTGTCGCCACTCCTCAATGAGATCCAACAAAGATCATTGAAGTTGCACTTAATGGGTTTACTAGAGTTGCTGCAAAAGTTTGGGGAGGATTAGACCAGACTTACAAAGAAAGACTCATTGGGCAAGGAATGGCTGTAGTTGTAGAAGAATTACTAAAGCTTTTTTTTGGAAATGTCAAGACATTAGAGGAACAAGCTTTAGATAAGTTCAAAAATAATAGGTGTTGTGATTTATCTACTTCATTTGCATATAAGAAAGAATAGTTTACAAATTTCTATAATTCAGGAGCCAAAATGAATGAAGAATTGGTCTCTATCACCTTTCTATCCCTCCATCCCTCTCGCTCTCTCACCTCTCCCTCCCTACCTATGCCTCCATCCTCTCTCTCTCTCTATCCTACCTCTCTCTCACCTCTCTCTCCCTACCTATCCCTCTATCCTCTCTCTCTCTATACCACCTCTCTCTCACCTCTCCCCCTCCCTCCCTACCTCTCCCTCCCTCTCTCCTTCCCTCTATACTTCTCTCTATATCCCCTCCCCCTCTCTACCTATCTCTCTTTGTTGCTCTCTCTCACCTCTCTCTCTCTCAATCCCTACCTCTCCCTCCGCCTCTCCTTCCTTCTCTATTTCTCTCTACCTACCTATCCATTTATACCACTCTCCCTCTCCCCTTCCCTATCTACTTCTCTCTCTATCACATCTCTCTATCACCTCTCTCTCTCTCTCTCTCTCTCTCTCTCTCCCTACCTACCCACTCTTTCTATCTCTCATCTCCCTCTCTCTACCTACCCTCTTTCTCTGTCTATCTCCCCCCCCTCTTTCTATCTCTCCTCACCCTATCTCTACCTACCTCTATCTCTAGTTATATCTATCTTAGCTATACCTATTTAGCTCTCCCTTCCTCCTCTCTCTCTTTGTCTCTTTCTTTCTCTCTCTCTCTCTAATGTGCACCAAGATGTGATACAAAAAGGAGAGGAAGGTGGGGAGAATGAGAGAGAGAGAGAGAGAGAGAGAGAGAGAGAGAGAGAGAGAGAGAGAGAGAGAGAGAGAGAGAGAGAGAGAGAGAGAGAGAGAGAGGGAGAGATAGGGAGAGAGGAGAGATAAAGAGGGTGGAGGGAGTGAAAGAGAGAGGAGGGAGGGAGAGGCATAAAGAAAGAGAGGTGAGATAGAGAGAGAGAGTAGAGAGGGAAGGGGAGAGACAAGAAAAGATAGAGAGAAAATTATATAGGGAAGGAGGGAGGGGGAGAGGGAGAGAGAGGTGGGATAGGGAGAAGTAGAGAGGGATAGGGAGAGAGAGGTAGGGAGGGAGAGGTAGGGAGAGAGAGATAAGTAATATAGAGAGTAGAGGGAGAGAGATAGAGAGAGAGAGATAGGAGAGGGAGAGGGGAGATACAGAGATTTGTAGTGTTGGAAAATGTACTTTTTATTTTCACACTATGTTTGGGTCACTTAATTAATTGAACTTAATTAAGCCTCTAATTGTCCCAATTATACATTTAAAATCCTAATTAATCCCATTTTACAAAATGGAAACTTGTATTAAACAATTTCAAACATTAATTAAATTTCCTTGAAATTGGTGTGTCCTAGGTTTGGGTCCCCTTTATGTTTAGGAGGTCCCAATTTTTAATATGTTTTTGGCAGAATTTTTATGATTCAAATTCAGTTTGCAAATTTTGGCCTTTGATGTTTAATTTTTAGGAAAGTAGAAAATTACCTATAAATACATGATCTTTTATCAATTCAAATCCTAGAAGCAAGAGGCAAAATTTACAAGAGAAAAAAATATTATCAAAGGTGTTCAAGAGCATATTTCTTAGTCATTTGTTGTAGCATTCAAGATCTCAAGAATCATGTCAAAGTTATCTTCATTCATGCATGTTTTTGGAGCTAACATTGTGATATAGGTTTCAAGCATTCAATTCAAGATTCAAGCTATTAAATCACGCATCCAATCAAGCCATTCATGCAAGATCAAGAACTTGGAGAGTTGTATTAGATTTCAGTCCTTCAAGGGTTTGGTGATTTGCAACATAGCATTTTTCATTCATCATTCCTTCCATGCATGTTTCATTTCATTTCAAGGTTTACTTACCAAAATGGGGTTTGAAAAAGGCAACCTCATTCACCAAAACCAAAAAAAAAATCCCTCTCTTTGTGTTTATAGATTTGTAGGTGAAGAAGGATTGAAAATTGATCAAATTTGTAGAGTTTTCAAAGTTGCAAAGTTTTCAACATTGTCGTCAAGATACAAAAACTAAGATCACAAATTTATTTCTGAATTTCTGGCAATGAAACCAGGGGAAAAGTGAAGCTTAGATCCATCTCTAGAGGACCCTAAAAATTGAGCAAAAAATACCTACAAAGACTCATTCGCCCTAGGAAGAATCTGTCCTAGGAGGACACTCAATAGAGGCTTTTGGTGATAGGTGCATAAATTCATACTCATCCCATATCTGTTGGAACTTTTCTGATTTTGTTAGATTAAGGTTTTAAATTGATGTTTAAAGTGTTACATTGCACAATTGGGTTTATTTTCTATTTTTAGTTTTCTCCCAAAAGTGTTGTTTAGGCTGATTTACCCAATCCTCAGTCATAAGGAAAACAACAAGATTTGCATCAAGGTTGACTCACCTAAGGGTTGAAATTCAATCTTTCCCTAGGGGAGCTCCTTTTCCTATTGAAATAAGGAAGATAGGTTCATATCCCCATTTAAAACCTACCTCACCTACACTTTCCTATGTTCCATTTTGGTGAACTGAACATGAAAATGAAATATAAAAATTCATTTTCCTTCATTTCATTTTGGTGAACCCAACATTGTACATCTAAAATTATGAAATTGTAGTCCATTCAAACCATAGATCTATGATTTGCATTAGTTTTCATTGCATTGCATTAATTTGAATTTCATTTAGGGTTGTCAAAATTGCATTAGTTTTCATCTCATTCAGGGTTTTAAGTTTTCACTTTTGCATGATTTAAAATCTTAAAAAATCAAAAAATTGCATGTATATTATATTGATTTTGTATAGTACTTGCATATTAGTGTATTTTTAGTCATTCACATTAGAAAATTTAGTCAAAATTGCATTAAAAATGTGTCATTTTTGTTCACTTTTTTTTTTCCCTTTATTGCACTTGCATTTAGACACCTAAATTTGGAAAATCTACTACAAAAACCATAGTTTGCAACTTGGAATAAAGAACAAAAATAATAACCCAAAAAATTGTATTTTTCATTTTTAAAAGCCCTATACAAGGACCCATTTTCCCTTGGGTGAATGACTCCTCGAGGGAACATCATAACCAATTTTTTTGAGAATTTTTGTGGTTCTCTACACTTCCCAGATCTACTAGTAAACCACAATTTTAGTTTGAAAATTTTTGTTTTATGCATTAGTTCTAATCATCCAATTAGTGTGGAAATTTTAAATCATTCCAAAATTATTTTAGTATTGAAAATCATCAGATTTGTAGTAAAATTATTTGCATTTATGAAGCATTGCATAAGTTGGATAAATTAATTTTCATGTTATCATGTTTTAGTTATGAGAACATTTTAGTGCAAGAGAACCAAACCATTGACACATTTCTTAATATCACCTTGCCTATCCTTCACTCAACCCCTAATATCTCTCCCATTTGTGAGAATGTTTTGATACAAGAGGATATGCAACATGGATAATCATGAAAACCATATTTTTTCTTCTCCTAATACCTCTTCTATTGGTGATGAAGGTATCTTGGTGAAAAAAGATACACTCATTGAGAATCACAAAAATCTTGTTTGTCCCTCTCCATATACTTCTCCCACTTGGGAAGATATTATGACACAAGAAGATGAGATAATTGACACATTTCTTAACATCAATTTACCTAGTCTCCATTCATCTCCCAATATCCCTCCCACTTGTGGAATGTTTTAGTGAAAGAGGATACAATTACGGACAATCATGATAATCATATTTTTTCTTATCCCAATATCTCTCCTATTTGTGAAGTGGATATTTTTGTGTTAAAAGATCCAATCATTGAGATCCATGACAATCCTATTTGTTTCTCTTCCCCTACCTCTCCTACTTGGGAAGATATAATTGAACAAAAGGATGCAATCATTAGTAAGAAATAAAATCATAGTTGCTCTTCTCTACATGCATCCCCTACTAGTGATGAAGATTATCCAACCATTGAATGTCATGAAAATATTGTTTTCTCCTCTCCTAAAAAACTCTTCTACTAGGTAAGATATCATGGTTCAAAAGGATGATAGCATTGATACATGACTCTCACACAATAGTAATTTTTCTTCCTTAAATGAAGATAATGACATGATATTGAACTCCCCTTCGCTAAAAGATCATCGCAATAAGGATAAATCTTTTGAAGTTATTAACATTAGATCTCCCTTGAGTCCTCTAATCATTATACCTCCTAAAATTTATTTAATTATTTGACCTCCTAAGCCTCAACTTATCATCTATCCACCCTCACAACAACCACAAGTCCAAAACAAACCTGTGCTTATCCTTAGACCACCTCAACACAATGTTTCAGAACAACCGAGTTATAATACCATTGCTCATACATACAACACAAGGAACAATAAAAAACCACAAACCATATCTACTTCATTACCACTTCCTCAACCTATCTTGCCTGGTGCTCCTCATTTTCCTTTACATAGTGGAAAGGAGTGTGATCTTGTAGAACAACTTCACAAGACTCCTGCTAAAATATCCTTGTGGGATTTTATTCAAGCCTCACCTAATTACCATAGCATGATTCAAAGTTATTTACAACAATTTGTTATCCCTCCTAGTGTGCAACCAAATGATGTAGCATCCCTAATTTAAGGTATGAACTTGGTCAACTTAGATAGTCTTTCATCAAGATGAGTTACCTCCATTAGAAGTACAAAAAAAATGAATCTTTCATGGCAATGGTTGTCATTAGTAAGTGTGGAATTAAAATAACTTTCATTTACAATAGTTCAACTCTTAACGTGTGTAGTGTGAACCTTTTAGATATGATTGGGGTCGACAAGACTATGATTTAACCTAATTCTTTATCTATTCGTGGATTTGATAATGTGGGAAAAAAACCACTTGGTGTGATAACATTGCCTATTAGAGTTGTAAAGGTCACATTGAAAACTCCTATTCATGTCATGCTTGATAATATTTCATATGATATTCTTTTGGGTAGACCTTGGATTCATGAAATGAATACGATACCTTCAACTCTTCATCGTTTAATGAAATATGTCTATAGTAACAATTTTTATACAATCGAGGCTTACCCTCACCCAAAAAGTTTTTTTCACGGTGAGAAAGACAAGGAATGTCCTTTGAAAACATTGATACCAACTTCAAAAGTAGAACTCGTGCAAGAGGAAGAAAAAGAGAAGAATATTGAAGAAGTCACGAAGCTATTAGATAAAGTTTGGGGTTCCTTAGATTTTACTACATCCATGAAAGAACACAAAATTACACACAAACCAAGAAAAAGGAAAGAAGCCATAATATCCACACAAGTGGAGCCATTAAAAGAACGCGAGTCTACAACTTTTAGTAAAGAAAAGAAAACAACACTTTTGCATCCAGATATGAAGAGTATGGTCATAAAAACTGCCAAATCCAAAAGAAATGAAAAAAAATTATGGAAGAGGTTATGAAATTTTGAAACAACTTGGCTATAATGGAAAAGGATGTGGTGCTATAGAATAAGGTATTTGTATCCCTATAGAGCCTAACATACAAGAAACAAAAAATGATCTTGGATATTGTATTTCAAAGATAACAAAAGCATCAAAAAATACTTCACTCAATACCGACACTATTGTAAAATATTCTTCTAAGACAAGCTTAATCTTGGTGCTTCCTGAATTGATAGATACTAAATGTGGGAATATCTCATTGGATATGTATTGAATTGATACTTTTCCTACTCATTATAATCAATAACATTAGTTGTTTCTCCTTGTCATATGGTAGTTGGAGTATCATAGCATATTCACTACCATGCATGAGGGTATAAACTAGGCCTTATGCAATCATATTTCCTTTTTCACAAGGAGAAACATATCATCATCCATTTTCAACTCACCTTTTTCCCTTGGGGGGTAAGGGGTTAGGTAGCCTTGTCCTAGAATGACACTTATCGTTGTCTCTTTTGGATAGTTGAATGCTTTCCATGTATATATAAGAGTAAGCTTGGGATGTGGATGACATGCCTTAAGTTGGCTCACATATGACATACCTTTTAGCATTTCATTTTGGGAGCAACCCCTTTTCATGACATAGCTTTATTTTGAAACATGTGCTTAGCATAGGGCTTTCCAAATAAGATCTCATTGTCCTTTAATTAGTTAGCATTTTATACTTCAAAGTAATTACTCATAGCATGGTGTTTAGAAATTTCTTTAAAGTAGGGGAATACACGTCCCCGCTCATTATTTTCTTCAAAGTGTGGTCTTCTTACTTCATGTGATGTGTCTTCTTGGTGGTAACATTGGGTTTGACGTTCCTTCAAGATTGGAACCTTCTGAGCATATGAAATTCCTCTTAGTGGTAATGCTATGACTTGCATTCCCTAAGTTGAGAATCTTTTGTCCTCAACTAGTTAGATCTCTTGGTGATGTCGGGCATGATGTTCCCTAAGGCGAGACCTTTCATGAACCAAGCAAAATTCCTTTGAATACTCTATCCTATTGTATTTAAAATTTCCATCAAGCATAGCACAACTTGTTTTCTAGTGGAGATTTTATGTTTTTAATGACCACCAAGCATAACATAACTTTCTTTCCAATGGAGCCTTTCTCATGAGTGCCTAGCATAACACAACTTGCTAGCCTTGTGACCACTTCTGTGGTGCCTTATCAAAGTTATTAGGAGGTATAAATTTGGTTTGGTTAGTACAATGAGAGCCTATAGACCTAGTATGAATCTCCCATTAGCCACATTTTTGGGGCTCACCTAGTGGACAACTGATTTTCACTAGCCCATGTGAGTATATTTTGTTTGCATAGTGGACAACGGGTTTCCTCTTGTATTTTTTTTGGAAAAACAACTAAGGATTGATCCATACTGATTGGACAAATAGTCACTCACTTGATCCACCATTTTCTCTTTTTCTCTTTGCATCAATTTTGGAATTGTATGCTTGTGTATCTTGTCTTGCTGCTTCAAATCACACATTCATGTGTGTCCCTTTGTGCTTATGTTGGTTTGCAATGGGATATTGATCTTGGGGTCTTGGCCACCTCGATCTTTTTCATCCTATTCCATCAACATTTGTGCACTTGGACCTCTCTTGACGCTTATTTATCTACTTTAGTGTGAGTTTGAGCATAGGGCTCATCCTCTGACTAAAGTGGGGGCTAAATGTAGTGTCAAAAAATGTACTCTACATTTTCACACTATGTTTGGGTCCCTTAAATAATTGGACTTAATTAATCATCTAATTGGACCAATTATGCATTTAAAATTCTAACTAATCCCATTTTTCAAAAGGGAAACTTGTATTAAACAATTACAAATATTAATTAAATTGCCTTGAAATTGGTGTGTCCTAGGTTTGGGGCCTAGGACCCATTCTCCCAAGGGTGAATGGGCCCCCCTTAAGTTTAGGAACCCATTTTTTAATATTTTTTTGGTGGAATTTTTATGATTCAAATTCAATTTGCAATTTTTTCCTGTGATGTTTAATTTTTGAAAAATTAGAAAATTGCCTATAAATACAAGGTCTTTTTATCAATTCAAATCCTAGAAGCAAAAGGTGAAATTTGCAAGAGAAAAAAATATTGTCAAAGGTCTTCAAGAGTAAATTTATTAGTCATTTGTTGCAACATTCAAGATCTCAAGCATCATGTCAAAGTTATCTTCATTCATGCATATTTTTGGAGCTAACATTGTGATGTAGGTTTCAAGCATTCAAGTCAAGATTCAAGCTATCAAATCAAGAATCCAATCAAGCCCTTCATGCAAGATCAATACCTTGGAGAGATGTATTAGATTTTAGTCCTTTAAGAGTTCTCATTCAAGGGTTTGGTGAGTTACAACATAGCATTGTTTATTCATCATTCCTTCCATGTATGTTTCACTTCATTTCAAGGTTTAATTACCAAAATGGGGTTTGACCAAGGTGAACCCCCATCCAAAAATAAAAATAAAAATCCCTTTCTTTGTGTTTGTAAATTTGCAGGTGAAGAAATATTGAAGATTGATCAATATTGCAAAGTTGTCAACATTTCGTCAAGATACATAAACTCAGATCCTAAATTTATTTCTTACTTTTCAAAAATGAAACTTGGGGAAAATCGAAGCTTAGATCCATTTCCAAAGGGCACTGAAAATTGAGCAAAAAATCCCTACAAAGACTCATTCACCCTAGGGTGAACCTATCCCAGGAGGAAACTCAATAGAGGCTTTTGGTGACAGGTGCATAAATTCATACTCATCTTAGATTTTTTTATTCTATTAGATTAAGGTTTTAAATTGATGTTTCAAGTGTTACATTACACAATTAGGTTTATTTTTTATTTTTAGATTTTCTCCCAAAAGTGTATTTCAAGTTGATTTACCCCATCCTCAGTCATAAGGAAAACAATAAGATCTCCATCAAGGTTGACTGCATCTAAGGGTTGAAAGTCAATATTTCCCTAGGGGGTCTCTTTTTCCTAATGAAATAAGGAAGATAGGTGCATACCTAATTCAAAACCTACCTCACCTACATTTTTTTATGTTTCAAGATGTAAAGAGTGAAGTGTTGACGATGATCACACATGCAGCAAATAGGGAGAATAAATTCTTCACAGACAAGACTGCAAAGAGCCTATCCTTCTTGAAAGATATGGAACAAAGACAACCTAAAGGGGAATTCTGCATTAACAGGGAAAATATTGGCTTTCATTCAATCCCAAGTCTCTGATAACCTGGTCATGATTGCACTAGGGTCACTCTCGGGTACTGATGTGATATTGCTATTAATCTCAAGGGACTATGGTTGTTTCTTGAATATTCTAGGTGTAAATTTCAAATTGAAACAATGAGTTCAAGCATCATGAAACCAAAATATTTTCCATAAGATTTCATGAATATCACAAATTCTTTACTATCACTTAAGTAGATTTAGCATTAAGCATTCAACAATTTTATGGAAAACAAAAGATTTTCAATAAAATTTCTTCCATTCATTTAAATTTTAGAACATTTTCAAATATTTAAACATCTATTGTAAAAAAATATATAAAAAATACTAAAAATTAAAAGTTTCTCTTGGTTATTCTCCATGGATGCCCCAAAGAATTAACTAAAACAAAGAAAACTACTTTATACTTCACCAGATTGCTTCACAACTACATATAAAATGGTGCAAGATTTTAAAGAGATGGGTTTTGTTTCTGGACACTGAGTAGGTTTTGTATGCACCCTTAAACCATGCAACATACAGTCTTATTTGGCTGAACTAATAAAACTAGCTACAAAAGATTCTGAGATAGGTAGCTATCTAACAAGCTCTGATATTAATTAATGTCTATGTGCATACAAAGTTTTACACCATAATGGTTCAGAAAATAGGAAAAAGAACAAAACTTAAAATTTTATGCTCCTCCGACATCCAAAAATTCTTAACTTAAAAATAAAATAAAGAATCCTTTGGCCTTTTATAGAACGCAAGGCTTAGACAGAATAAGGCAACTACATGAGAGGAAATCCAAGGGACCAATCTCATCAAGGCACGTGGAATGTAGTGCCCAATAGGAGAATTGTAATTCAAAGTCAATGGAAGTCAACTCCAATTACACATTGAAGTTCTTTGGGTGTTGATCCTGAATCTTTGCTAGGATGATACTTCAAATCATGATAATATATAGGGACTTCCCATATATTCAGAATGAATAGGTAGAATTTTTTCCCCCACACATTGCTTGGCTCTATTTCTATCACTCTCGGGAATGGGCTCTCTTGAAAATCGACATTTGTTTCCATCGCATGTGAAACATTGAGATCCCTAACATTCTGGTGGACTCAAAGCCTTTTGCCTTGTAATCTCCCAAAGTAATCGAATGAGACTAAAAATTATTCCATCCATGATTCAAGTTTTCCTAATCATCCATACCTGATCTTTGCATCAGAATTGATATCTCCTGCAATCACAAATTCCACACATTAAATCCATTTTAAAAGAAAGAAACCATTGATAACATCTCATGTAAATAAAACCATTATTCAAATTTTAGTACAAAAAAATCAACATGCCTTTTAAAACCAGATTATTGAGATCATTAGATAAATTTAAAATTTTAGCATTTTCACTTCACATTACAACCTGGTACCTAGTACCCGGTATTTAGCTTTACCTACTTACTTTCCTAGACCTCGTTTATAATAGAACTCCATCATACCCGACTCGTTCATATTTGACTCCTTCATACTGGATCAGAGCCTTCCATTCAAACTTGCATTACCTTTTTCCTTTTCCATGTTTCTGGTACCCGATGTCTGGTACTTGAAACACTTACATTACGAAATACTTTTGTTATCAAATATTTTTTCTCTTTTACTTCCGGTGATCTTCCAATTTGCTACCTCCTGCCATAAGAGTTATATTTTTCACTTGGGTCCCCAAGTCTTTTCAGTCTTGCGGCATGTTGTGAGACCACACAACAAGAAAGGGAGAGAGAGGGGGGGGACGAGGGAGGGAGGGAGAGAGAGAGAGAGGTGAGATAAAGAGATATATTGGGAGGGGTAGGTAGATAGATAGAGAAGCGAGATAGATAGTAGAGGTAGAGAGAGATATAGGAGAGGGAGAGGGGAGATGCTATTAGCCAATAGGAAGAAACTATTATCCAACAACAATAATAGGGCTATACTAGAGATATTACTCCATAGGAAAGAATCCACAAAAGAGGAAACACCTCCACTGCATTTTTTGTACAAGACTCTACTCCATGGGAAAAGTAACCCATAGGAGCCAAGAAAAAACACCTCTGTAGTAAGAAAAAAAATGCATTTAAAGAGAAGAAAAGGCCAAGAGTTTGACTCCCTATCCAATCCATAGTAACCCACACACAACCTTGACCCAAAGAAAGGGGTCATTCCCAAAAACCCAAAGTATAGAGACTCCCCAAAAATAAGGAAGTTGCACCATCGAAAGAGATAAATCATCAAAGCTCAGAAAGAAAGGTTGGGAGAAAAATAGGACACAGTTACCATAGAATAGCAAGGGTAGAACAAAAAAAGTAGCTAAAACAACAACCACCAAATCACCAAGGGAAGATAAGTAATAGGATGATAAAAACATCCCCCCAAAAAAGGCCAAAGAACTAGTAGCCAAAGGAATCAGGTAAGGCCAAACACTAAAAACCATCGCTCAGCTTTAGCAAGAGGAAAAGCTTAAAAAACATAGAAAAACCCCATTGAGATAGCTCCAAAGACCCAAGACTGTAGAAAGAATCACTCTTTTTCCCCAGATCTTCATCATCCCCATTCAAATCTACTTCATCACCCTTTCCTATAATTTCTGAATTCAAACCTCTATTCCCGCTCATAGCTCCTCCTTTGTGCTCCATTCTTAGTTACATGGTTGTATTTGAAAATGTATGATATTAAGGGTATGTTCATTTGGTTTTTGGCTCTACAAACAAGAACCCCCACCATTTCACCAAAGGGTCTCCCCTTAACACCAAGGTCAAATAGTCTCAATTGTTGATGTGGTAGGGAAAGACCCCGCAAGGTTTGAACCTTGGTTGTTGGCCCTACAAGCAAGAAGCCCCACCACTTCACCAAAGGGTCACTCTTAAAAAATTGTATGATATTAATGGCATGAGCCTTTGGACATTGGCCCTATAGGAAAGAAGCCCTACCATTTCACCAAAGGGTCTCCCCTTAACACCAAGGTCAAATAGTTTTAATTGTTGATGCAGTAGGGAAAGACCTCACAAAGTTTGAACCTTGGTTTTTGGATTTACAAGCAGAAAACCATGCCACTTCACCAAAGAGTCACCCCCAAAATTTTTTATGATATTAAGGGTATGATTTTTCGTTGTTGGATCTATAGACAAGAAGTCCCACCATTTCACCAAAGGGTCTACCCTTGACACCAAGGTCAAACAGTCTAAATTTTCGATGCGGTAGGGAAATACCTCATGAGGTTTGAACCTTGGTTGTTGGTCCTATAGACAAGAATCCCCACCACTTCACCAAAGGGTCTCCCCTAAAAAATTGTATGATATTAAGGGTATGAGCCTTTGGTTGTTGTCCCTATAGGAAAGAAATCCCACCACTTCACCAAAGAGTCTCCCCTTAACACTAAGGTCAAACAGTCTCCATTGTTGACATGATAGAGAAAGACCCCATGAGGTTTGAACCTTGGTTGCTGGCCCTATGGGAAAGAAGCCCTACCACTTCACCAAAGGGTTTCTTGTAACTAAGTATAAGCACATTTCCTATAAAGATTTTGCACTAACACCAACTTCCAAATTTTCTCTTATACCAGGAGGTGTGTCTATTGTATTCACCAACTAAACAAACAATAATAGATTAAACTCAAAATTTCACAAATATATATATATATAAACAATAAATTTGAAATTTGAATAAAACAAACTTAAATGTGTTATATTATACCTATGTAAATACAATGTCATGAGAATCCATGAAAACATGTGTACTAGATGGTGATGTAATTCCCTTCTATTCAATAAAAAGTTATATTTTAAATTATTAAATATTATTTTGAATAAAAATTATTATTTTACTTTGATATATTATACAAATTTTACCTCTAATATAGATGCAAGTGTAGAAATTGCTGCAGGAATGCTCGATGATGTACCAAACTTTAGCATTATACCCTGAAATACATAATATTTTCAATAGTTTAATTCAATTCTATAATTAAAAATCTATTTACATTTACAATTTTTAAGTATTTAATAGATAAAATGTTATAAATTCAAATCAACATACCTATATTTGGCCAGAATACACCTCATTCAATAACTCATTTTTCATCATTGCATTATTTGATGCACCACCCTAATGATCATTGCTACTCCCATGACATCTATACTAACAATGAGAGCACACATGGGAGGTCGAACCATTTGCACCCTATGAATCACTATCTCTCCCAAAGCATAGATTACAACAATTTGGGCATATATGAGAGCTAGGGGAACTAGAGCTAGATGGTTGAGCTGCTACATCATCCTATGAGGAAAAAGGCTGGGATATTTGTGTCATTCTCTATAATGTTGTCCTTCAGGCTAGCAACCGTATGGAGAGTCTACACCTCCATATTCTCCCTGACTGTTGCATGATAAACAAGAATTAATGCTAGTGTTCTTCGATACACACGGTTATCTATGCAATGAGCCCCTGGTCTATTTTAGGTAGAGCTTCCACCTCTAACTTGAAAATCCCTCACATAACAATAATTAGGGATTTGATGAAGGATAACATCATAGTATATTTTTCTTAGAAAATATAGTGGCACCTCATAATTATTACATGGACTTGTTGGTCAAAGACCATCCACCACCTATCCCAAAAATTATTTCTTATCTCATCATGATTACACCAATGTATTGGGAACCTCTTTGAATTTAGAGGAATAGGTCCATTGGTTCTAGGATCCGTAAAAAGAAGATATATGCTTTATTTTCTTATGTCTATCTTTTTCACTTCATCATAGGACAATTTTGTTGCATAAAATTGATGACATAAATCTCTATAAGTTTTATATTGATTTATTTGATTTGTGATTATGTCAACATTTTTCATCATGGCTTCCAATGCTGATGAAAGGATAGGTGATGCTGGTTTGATGTTGAACCCCTCAATTTTGAAACTAATTCATGAATTACAACTATATTTTTCTCTAGGTTCCCTAATGAATCCTCTTGGATTTTTCCAGGGTTGGTTGGAAGGGTAAGAGGAGGGTCACACATCCTAGGGTTTTCTTCAGGAAATTCATCATTTAAATTTGGTTGTGGCTCAAATTTTACATGATCTGTTATATATGTTGCAAGTAGTCTACTGGTGTTTTCATTTATGTGAATAGTTGGTAATTGATATCAATAGCATGGAGATTGTTTGATAAGAAGGTTTCATTGTGTTTTCATTGATGTCTTGTATGGTTGTGATGGATAAGTGTTGCAATTGCAATAAGTTCACTTGGTTTCTAAGTTCTTTTGAGAAAATTTGAATAAGAGAGTGTGTAGTGTGATAGAGGTGTGTTCAGTGTTGTGATCTAAATTTATTTATGGTTGAGATATGCTTGTGTGGTTTGGATGTGATAATCAGAGGTTTTCAGAGGTTTTATATCTAGATTTTCAGGTTCTAGATCGTGCGACAGTAGAAGTTGTGTTTGACAATGTGTTTTATTGTGTAGAAGGTTGTTTGCGAGAAATGAGATTTCTCTATGTTTCTTTGTAGTGAGGTTTCTTGTCTTCCAGATTAGGGAACATGCTTATATTGTCTATATTTATCTTCCCGCAATGTTTCTAGTGTTTATTTTCTTAGAAAGTTTAGTTCCTATGTTGAAGTTTAGTGGTAGTACATCCTGATGCGTAGGATAAAATTAATATTTGTTTTAGGTGGTTGCGACAATGTTGTAGAATATTTTGATGATGTTGAAATATTTTGGGATGTCAAGTATGGATGTTGTGAAGTGTTGTTGTGTAGTCCCCATATTATTTTCAGACCCAGAGAAGCATGTATGTGGTCGCTTGTAGTGTTAGTTCAAGTTTGGTTGACCTGGTGTGCTAATGCTATTTGTGGAGGTACCTCGTGGATTGTGGATGTGTTGAGTAGCATGGTGATGTAGATTTGGATCCTAGTTAACCCTTGGTATGGTCCACCTTCACTTCTTACCACTGCAAAAGTGTTTGGTGCCAACCTATTTTGGTGTTGCATGTTTGAGATGCATACGTTTCATTAAGTCCAACCTAATTGAGATTGTTTAGGTCACATATGGTATAAATATAAGGTGAGTTGTTGGAGATGTTGTGTGGAAAGTGTGGTGATTTGAGTGTGACTTTAAATGCCTATGGCTCCAGATCTAGTGAGAAATTTTTTTCTACATTTTTAGTGTGCTTGAATTTATTGGAGGTAGTGAGCCAAAGGTTGTGGATGGCATAAATTTGTAGTGATGAATTTTCCCATTGATCTGAGATAGTGAATCTCTCTATAATAGTTTATTCTATTCTTCTTTCTTCTCGGTAGTGAGCCTTTATTCTTTTTCTAGGAAATGAGCCCTTGGTAGTGAGCCTAATTATATTTGGTGTTAATATTCATATATATGTGAGATAATCCTCATTGTGGTTTTTCCCTTCTTGGATTTTTTACATAAATCTGGTGTTCTTATGTGTTTGGATGTGTTTGCATTGATGTTTCATATGTTTACATTCTACTAATGCATGATAAGGATTTAAAGGCTAGAACAAGGGTTTGAATGTTGATGAGGGATTAAATGTTTTTAATGTACAACTGATTCACCCCCTCTTAATTGTCCTATGCATCTAAAAATTGGTATTAAAGCTATGGTTCTTTGGAGAAAGCTTAACTTCTTGAGGTAGATCTAGATGATGCATAGGAAGGGTATCAAATATCCAATGTTCAATGGAACGAATTATGTTTATTGCAAAGCTAGGATGAAGTCCTTTATGGTCTTTCTTGGATTTGGTGTCTCGAAATCAATTGAAAAAGGATATATTATGCCTACTAATGGTACAACAAGTGATGATGAGATCAAGGAATATAAGAATAATGGAAAATCAAGGAATACTATATTGAGTGAACTTTCTGATTTAAATCTTGGAAAGGTGATAAGTTTGAAAACTGTAAAAGAGATATGGACAAAGTTGGAGAGTATTTATAAAGGAGATGATAAAGTCAAGCAAGAAAAGATGCATAACTACAAAGAAAAATTTGAAACCCTAAGGATATCTGAAGATGAGGATATTATAGCCTATATGGTCAGAGTGGATGAAGTTGTCAATGCCATCAATAGTCTTGGTGGTAAGTTGGAAGAAAGTGAAGTTGTGAAAAAGGTATTAAGAACTCTTCCTAAAGCTTATAGTTCTAAAGTTTTTGCTATTGAGCAAACTTGAAATTTGGATAATTATTCTAGAGATTAGATGTTTGGTACTTTAATTTCTTATGAATTAAAAGAGTTTGGTCAAGTGCTACAAAGAAAGAAACTACTTTTAAAGTTGTAAGGAAGAGAAGGTTGATGAATCAAATCTAGATAATCTTGATGAGGTGGAAGCAACTTTTGTAACGAAACTAAAAAAAGGGCACTAACAAATACAGAGGTAAGTCACCCTTTAAATGTTTTAATTGTGGAAAGATAGGTCATTATGCTTCTAAATTTCCAATCAAAGTTGCAAATGACAAAAATAAGGATCATACAGGAAAATTTGTCAAGAAGAGTTATTATGTTGAAAAAGACAATGGTGTATCTGATGATGAGGAATTAGAATATCTTGATGATGGTAGTGATGAATGATTGTTCGTGGCTTTAATTGTTAGAATTAATTCTACTAATTCTGAAAGATGTATGAAGGAAAGTGTTCCATTAACAGGTCACAACTTTGAAGGAACTATGGTGACTACTTTTCATGCAAAAGAAGAGGGGAATTACTGAATAATTAATAGTGGATGCTCAAATCATATGACAGGTGATAAGAGTAATTTTGTCAAACGTTAGAAGTATGATGGTGGTCTTGTTAAGTTTGGTGATGATACATCTACTAAGATATGTGGAAAAGGTTCAATTAGTTTTGATGGAAAACATAAAATAGATGATGTTCTTTATGTCAAGGGTCTTTGGCATAATCTTCTAAGTTTAGGAAAAATATGTAGCAGAGAATACAATTTGATGTTTCAGGATAGTGGTTGTGAAATTAGAAAAGGAAGGTTTGAAACTTTGTTTGTTGAAGGTACAATGACAAGAGGTAATGTTTATCAATGCAATGGTGGTGGTGTTAAGTGCTTTATGTCTCAAATTATTGAAAGTTGTCTATGACATAGAAGAATGGGTCACATCAATTTTCATAGCCTACAAAAGATCAATTCTATTGATGTTGTGAGAGATCTTCCAAAGATTACAAAGCCCATCAATGCAAATTTGCAAAGAATGTAAGGTTGGAAAGAAAGAAAATAAGAGGTTCAAGAATAAGAATACTCTACCATAGGTCCTTTGGAGTTGGTGCATACAGACCTATGTGGACCTACTAGAATAAGAAACTCACATGGTGGCATGCATTTTATGTTAAATTGATTAATGATTATTCTAAAATGATTTAGGTGACATTTCTCAAAGAAAAATCAAAAGCTCTAGATAAGTTTAAAGCATTTAAGTCTATGGTTGAGAATGAAATGGACGTGAAAATAAAGTGCTTAAGGTCTAATAGAGGTGGTGGGTTTACCTCCAATGAGTTTAATAGTTTTTGTAAAGATCATGGAATAAAGAGACATTTATCAGCTCCTAGAACTCCTCAACAAAAGGGAGTTGTGGAGAGGAAGAATATAATAGTTCAAGAAGCAACAATGACAATGATGAAGGGAGAAAATTTACCAGATGTTTATTGGAGAGAAAAAATCATACTATAGTTTACATTATTAAAAGAGGTGAAGAAAGAGTGAATAGTTCAAAGACTCCATATAAGTTATGGTATGGAAAAATCATATTGTGAAATACTTTAGAGTGTTTGGAAGTAAATGATATATCAAAAGAGATGGAGAAAATTTATAAAGTTTTGATGCAAGATACGATGGAGTCTTCCTTGGATACTCTACAAGAAGAAAATAATATACTAGTACTATAATGAAAGGTTGAAGAAACTTTTTGAAAGTGAAAGTGTCAAAGTGGATGAAGAACCACATCAGAGTTCTATATTGATAGAAGGATATGAATATAATGAATTCCCTTACAGTGAAGAAGAAAAGGACAAAAAGAAGGAAAAATAGATGACAACTGAAGAGGAAGAAGCTCAAAAAAATTCCCTAAGACTCCTAAGTATGTGCATAGGAATCATTCTAAAGATTAGATCGTTGGAGATAAGAGCAGAGGTGTGTTGACAAGAAGAAAAGCTGCTATGATAGAGGAATAGGTAAAAGTTTGTTTACTTTAAAAGGTAGAACCCAAAAAAATGACCGAGGAATGGAAAGATGAGAATTGGATCAAGGCTATGAAAGAAGAGTTGGAACAAATTTAGAAGAATCAAACATGTGAAGTGGTTCCAAGACTTGCAAACAAAAATGTAATAGGAAGTAAATGGGATTTTAGAAACAAGTTGAATGATGATGGAAAAGTTGTCAGAAATAATGCTAGACTTGTGTGTAAGGGCTACTCACAAGTGGAAGGAATATATTTTGAAGAGAAATTTTCTTTGATGGAACGCATGGAAACCATTAGAATTTTTTTGACTTTTCTTGCACATAAAGACTTCAAGACATATTAGATGTATGTGAAGTCTCCATTCTTGAATGGTGATTTAGAAGAAGAGGTGTACATTGAACAACTAGAAAGATTTTAGTTATTAGATGATGTTGATATGGTATGAATATTGGAGAAGGCATTGTATGAACTCAAATAGGATCCTAGAATTTGGTATGAAAGATTGGATAAGTATTTTTGCAGCAAGGATTCAAAAAGGGTACTGCATATAGTAACCTGTACTTTAAAGTTGAGGGAGAATAAATCCTAATTGTGATAGTTTATGTTGATGACATAATATTTAGAGGAAATGAAGGCATGTGCAAGAAGTCTACAGATGAGATGCAAAAAGAATTTGAGATGCCAATGTGTGAGGAGATGAATTTATTCCTTGGATTACAAATCAGTTAATCAAAAAAAGGTATTTTCATTTCACAGTCAAAGTGTGTTAAGGAAATGTTGAAGAAGTGTGGGATGGAAGATTTTGAATCAATGTTAATTCATATGGTTACTAGTTGCAAGTTGAGCAAGAATGATGAATATCCTAAGATATATCACAACAATTATAGATCAATTATTGGTAGATTTCTATACCTAATTGCTACTAGACCATATATCATGCATTCAGTTTATCTTGTGGAAAGATTTCAAGAAGATCCCTCAGAATCAAATGTTGTAGCAGTAAAGAGGATATTTAGATACTTGAAAGGCACTTTGAACTTTGGTTTATGGTATCCCAGGGATACTGATTTCTCCTTGAGTGCATATACAAATGCAAATTGGACAGGTTGTATAGATGATAAAAGGAGTACAAGTGGAGGTGCTTTCATTCTTGGAAGAAAATTGGTATCATTGTTGAGTAAGAAGCAAGATTCAATGTCATTATCTACTGTAGAGGTGAAATATGTTGTAGTAGCATCATGTTGTACACTCAGGTGTTATGGATGAAGTAGACATTGAAGGATATCAAAGTATCATATGATGAACCCATTTCTATCTCATGTGATAACAAAAGTGCTATCAATATTTCAAAGAACCCGGTAATGCATTCAATAACAAAACACATCTCTATTTGATATCACTTTCTAAGAGAGAAGGTTGTAGAGAATGAGGTGAAGTTGGAGTATGTTCCTAGAAAGGATCAAGTTGCAGTTATTTTTACCAAGGCTCTTCTTAAAGATACATTTGAATATCATTGGCTAAAGTTAGGGGTTATTTCCCCTCCTAATTTCAACTAGATGCATAAGTGTATGCATTTGTCTAGGAAGCATTCCAAGATACATTCTTGGTCCTGGATTGATGTTGAAGGATCCTTCTTAGGGGGAGTAGGTAGTAGTGATTTTTTTTGATGTAGTTAGATGAAGCATGTCTTGTGTCCCTGAGGGGAGTCTACAAAAAAGAGCAAGCAATAGAGAGATCAGTAAAGAATGAGTAATGTAGAATGTACAATAGTGAGATTTGTATGGAGAAGAGAAGTGGAGAGAGGGTGGTTTCTTGTTGGTGTTGTTTAAATGTGTGCAAGTGATGTATGTGTATGTCAAAGGGGAGAGTAGAAAATAAAAATTGTATGCACGTGTGTTTCCCTTTTCCATTGATGTCAAAGGGGGAGAGAGATGAAGTCTGAAAAAAATAAGGAAATAATTGATGTCAAAGGAGGAGAGTATGATCTGAAAAACATAAGGGGAGAGTAATGGTTGAAGAAATCCTTAGATAGGGGGAGAGAAAGTGATTGTAGAGAGAATGGTGTCTGAAGAACAAAGGTAAAAGGAGAGAGTGAAGTGTACCCCAGTAAGGGGGAGTGATTCTTAATGCAGAGTTATTTTTTTTGTTGATCATGGCTTTTAGAGATGGTGTTTCCATCAATGACAAAGGGGGAGATTATTGAAAGTATGTTTCTAGTGTTGATTGATGTCAATAGTTGGTCATTGATGTCAATAGTATGGAGATTGTTGGTGTTTTCAAGTATTGGTGGTAGTATGGATGTGTTGTGGTTTGATAAGAAGGTGTTTTGGTGTTTTCATCAGTGTTGTTATTGATCTCTTGTATGGTTGTGATGGATAAGTGTTGTAGTTGCAGTAAGTTCACTTGGTTTCCAAGTGCTTTTGAGAAAATCTAAATAAAAGAGTGTGTAGTGTGACAAAGGTGTGTTCAATTTTGTGCTTCACATTTCTTCATGGTCAAAGATATGCTTGTGTATTTTGGATGTGATAATTGAAGGTGATTAGAGATTATATATCTAGAGTTTCAAGTTTTGGACCGTGTGGCAATAGAAGTTGTGTTTGACAGTATGTCTATTAGTGCAGAAGGTTGTTTAAGAGAAATGAGATTGTTTTGAATTTCTTTGCAGTGAGGTTTCTTGTCTTGTAGATTTGGGAACATGCTTATATTTTTTGTATTTATCTTCCCTTGAAGTTTTTGGTGTTGAGTTTCTCTACAAGTTCACTTCCTTTGTTGAAGTTTAGTGATAGTACATCCTGATGCACAAGATGAAATTAATCTTTGTTTCAGGTGGTTGTGATAGGGTTATGAAATATTTTGATGATGTTGAAATATTTTGGGATGACGTATGGATGTTCTAAAGTGTTTTTTTGTGGTCCACATGTTGTTTTTGGACTTGGAGAAGTGTGTATGTGGTTGCTTATAATGTCAGTTCAAGTTTAGCCAAATTGGTATGCTAGTTCTATTTGTGGAGGTACCTCATAGATTGTGGATGTTTTGAGTAGTGTGGTGATGTAGATTTGGGTCCTAGTTAAACCTTGATGTGGTTTGTATTCACTTCTTTCCACCGTGGAATTTTTTGGTGCTGACCTATTTTTGTATTGCACATTTGAGGTGCATACATTTTATTAAGTCTGACCTAATTGAGATTTTTTAGGTCACAGATGGTATAAATGCAAGGTGAGTTGTTGGAGCTATTGTGTGGCAAGTGCGATGTGAATTTGATCAAGTGTGGTGATCTAAGTGCAAGCTTAAATTCCTATGAATCCAGATGAAATGAGCAGAAGGTGTCTACATTTTCAATGTACTTGAATTTATTGGAGGCAATGAGCCAAAGGTTGTAGATGGAATAAAGTTGCAATGGTGGATTTTCCTATTGATCTGAGATAGTGAATCTTTATCTAATAGTTTCTTCTATTCTTTCTTCTTTGGAGTGAGCTACTTGAAAATGAACCTTTCTTCTTTTCTAGGTAGTGATCCCTTGGCAATGAGCCTTATTGTATTTAGTGTTGTTATTCATATATATGTGAGGTAATCACCACCATTGTTTTTCCCTTCTTGTGTTTTCCACATAAATTTGGCATTCTTATGTGTTTGGATGTGTTTGCATTGTTGTGATAAGGTTTTAAAGGCTCAAAAGGGTTTGAATGTTGACGAGGGATTACATGTTTTTAATTTACAACTAATTCAATCCCCCCTTCCAATTATCCTATGCATCTAACAATATAATTAAAAAAACCATGAAATTGCTAAAAAATAGTCCATTTTTCTAATGCAAACAAAATTTAAATCTAATGCAAAAACTAACACTTATCTCTTCTCCAATGTGAAATTTTGAAGGTAGGTTGTAAAGGGAAAAAGCATGTTCACGTTATGCAAAGTTGAGGGAAAAAAATGTTGCAAAAAATGCAGGCCACAGGTGAGAAAAATGGACAAGCTTTTTTATCTTTATTGAGAAAAACACATACACATTTTTATTTAATAAAACACACACACACATTATGTTTTTATAAAAATGCATACGCATTTTCCTTTCATAATAATGCATGCACGTTATTTATTCAAATAATGTACTTGTGTTGTTTAAATTTCTTCAAACTGCAAGCATGTTTTGCTCATTTTTGGGTATTTGGTCACTTTTTTGTGCCCCATCTTGGTGCACATGGCCTTTATTTAATGTCCAAAAAAATACAAATTACAGTATTTTCATTCAACCACAACAATATCCACAACTACATGCACAAATTCACATTTTTCTACTTTATAACACTCCTATTATTGTGTGCTCATTAACCCAAATTGCGATCACTGAAAATTTGTGTTGTTGCATGTTACATCGCACACGTTGTGACTCTTGGCCTTTCAAATTCACAACAAAGAAACTAACCATTTCTGGAAGTTACAAAATTATTTTTTAACTGAGTTTATCTACCCCCCTTGCACTCCCTTGTTAATTAATTTGGGGTGAAATCGCAACTACCAAAGTTGTCAACAAATATTAACTCAAAGCAGGATTAAGCTCCACAAACCAACAAGGATTAGTCTTTATACCTTATAAAATTATTTATATCCTTCTAATGTTTCTTGTATCTACTTGATCTCCTAACTTCTATGTATATCAGAAGCTTAGTAAGTAATCTCATACTAGAGTCAACCTAAAATCCACTAAGTCAACAATCCCATTTAAAGAAATCCATTGAACAAGTCTAATGTATCCATATTTTTATTGCCTATGTATTTCCATTATCCATATGTCATAAAACTAAAATATATGAAAAAAAACATATATACAAATCTATCAAAGAAGAAAAAATATAAACTGGATCTAGGTGCACAAGAAAGAAGTGACACATATGATATTATTTATATCAAAATATGGGACCATGCCAATCATAAGAATCCAAAAATTGCATACATCATACACATAAATGTGTCAATGTCTAAGTACTCAAGAACCAACATGGGAGATACATCAATCAAAATAAGAATACATGTGTATAGACCCCCCTATACAAGGGGGAAACTCAAGTCCATAAGTAAGAATTAAGATCTTAGAGGCATTCGATTAGCTTTGAGCTCTTGACGTCATAGGGCCCCTACTCCTTTCTTAACTATCTCTCTTAGCGGTGTCTAATATTGGAAGAATATTCTCCCTTTATGATGGTAGTTAAGAATGTGTAGGTGTCTTAGCTAATCACACTGAGTGAGTTGGTGTCCTAACTTGTAACAAAAAATGTTCTTGACAATTGGTCCCAACCCAAATACCTCCCACAACAGAGCAACCTAAATTGCTAAAACCTCTATATTTCTTCTCTACGCTAGGATTTTCAAGAGAACATGGTACATAGGAGTAAGGATAACTATGTGCCTTCCTACAATTATAGGTTTCCCTATACCCACAGGTACAATGTATCCTCTCTCATCATAATGAAAAATGAGTAGAACAAATGGCTAAAAATGTATAATTCTATTTTACACCACTAGCCACCCACCCCCAAAAATAAAATTGCTAATAATTCAATTGAAAGTGAACATATGAGAACTAAGATTAGGTCATAACTCATTTAAAAAATGTTCAAAAGACTAATAGTAATAATTCCTTTATAAAGTATTAAAAAAAAATATAACACTTTAGCCTTAGAATAAAGACAATGAGTAAATTACCTATAAAAAAGTAGGTATTTTCTATATTGTGTCAAAGTATGAAACTTATATTTAAATTTAACTACATGTTTTTTGAGTCAAATTTATTGACTTGTAATTCATGAATAGTAATTACCACAAACCCATTAGATCAATGCATAAAGACATGGGACCAAAAATTGGCTTCACCACTTTTTGGTCCCATATAAGACATAACATGAGGGAATTATAACAAACTCATCTTATGGCTTGGTAGTGACCAAACCTAGGCTTGGTCACTACCAAGCCATAACTTGTGCATGTTTCCTAGAAGAAAAAATAGATCTCTCTTTCTCTTTCAACCTCTCTCTACATCCTTACTAGCTCAAACTCTCCCTCTTCCTCAAAATATAAACATGAAATAAATATTTAAGTATAAGTGACACATGTACATGTGAAAATTTACTTATATATTAAGTTATATTTCGTGTATATAATGTTAGAATGTTTGAGAATGGTTTAAGACCTCTAAGAGTTATAATGTAGATTCTAGGTTTTGCAAGATCTTATAATTTTTAGACTATGTCGAATTCAAGTAATAAAAAAAATCCTATCATCTTGGAATTTTCTAAGGGTAACTTTGTAACTATTCAAAATATTTATCAAGCCTCTCCTAAGATATATCTTTATATCTCTCCCTCTCCCCTCTCTCTTTCTCTATGTATCTATCCCTCTCTCCATCCTTCTCTCTCTACTTTTCTCTATCACCTCTCTCTCCCTATCCCTCTAGATATCTCTCCCTCTCTCTCTTACCTCTCTACTTATCTTTATGTCACCTCTCTCTACCTCTCTCCCACTCTCCATCTCTCTACCTACCTCTCTCTCTCTCCCTATCCCTCTAGGTATATACATCTCTCTCCTATCCCTCTAGATATTTCTCTCTCTACTTCTCTCTATGTCATATCGCTCCCTCTTCCTCTACCCCCTCCCCTATCCTTCTATCTCTTCCTATGACTCTATTTACTTCTCTCTTCCACCTCTCTCTCCTTCTCCATGCATCCCTCTATTTATTTCTCTACCTCACCTCTCTCTCCCTCTCTCTCTGTCTCTCTCTGTCTCTGTCTCTCTCTACCCTTACCTCTCTACTCTCTATGTCACCTCTCTCTCTCTCTCCCTCTCTCTCTCTCTCCATCCCCCCTCTCTCTATTTATCTCTCACCTCCCTCTCTTTCCCTTCCTCTCTACCTACCTCTCATTCCATCCCTCTCTTTATCCCTCTAGATATCTCACTATATCTCCCCTCTCTCCCCTCTTCTCTACCTCTCTCTACCTCCCCTATCCCTTTAGATATCTCTCTACATCTCTCCCTCTCTCTTTCTATACATACATCCCTCTCTCTCTCTAAACCCTAAATCCTCTATGCTAAACCCTAAAATATAACATTAATAATATTATCAAAACCTAACAACTTAAATTTAATCCTTAAGACGTCAATGCTCAACCCTCCCTTATCAATTGTAAACCCTAAATTTTGGGCCCTAAACCCTATACATTAAATTTTAAAACTTGACAATAATAACTTAACACTAAAACCTAAAAAAATACATGTAATCCCTTAATCATCAATTCTCAACCCTACATCATCAACCATAAACCATAAACCATAAACCCTAAATGCTAAATCCTAAACCCTAGAGCCTAAACCCTAAAACTCGACATTTATAATTTAACACTAAAACCTAAAAAAATAAATTTAATCCCTAAACCAAATTGGCATTGGAAGGAGGGAGGGGTAGATAGGGGAGAGAGGTGAGATAGAACGAAGTAGAGAGGGAAGGAGGGAGGGAGAGGTACATAGGTCTAGAGAGAGATAAAAGGTCTAAAGAGGAATAGAAAGAGGGAGGGAGGGAGAGGTAGAGTGTGATAAGGAGAGAGAGAAGAGGTAGAGAGATAGTTCTAAAGAGAGATAAAGGTGTAAAGAGGGAGGAGAGAAAGAGAGGTAAGATAGAGAGTATAAAGGGAATTTGGGAGGGAGAGAGGTAGAGTGGAACAAGGTGAGCTATTTTCTTCACAAAACTTGAGAACATTATAACACGTTCATATTTCTATGAAGAGAAAGGGATGGACTACAAGGAGAGCCATTTTTCTTCATAGAAATGTGAGTGCATTATAATGTGAGCACATTATAATACACTTGTATTATTACGTACTTTAGGTATTTCCAACCATGAGAGTTCAATTTACCTTGGGCATCCAATCCAAAGGGTTGGACTTACATGTTAACAACCTCATGTGTTTTTGATGAATTTTGAAAAATAACACAATGTCGAGCATGCTCTCCATCAAGTTTACTCGTCTTTTAATGTTAAGTTAAAAAATAACATACTAATGTCGAGCTCCATCTTAGCTTTCTAACCATGAATTTTTTTTACAATTTGAACATATTACAGTTTTGATCTTTAATTTCTTTTACTGGTATCTCCATTTTTGTCAAAAACTTGCATATGATATTTTCGGTTTTTTTTTTACTCGTTTATGAAATTTTGAATAACAAATTAGATTTTTACAAACTAAACATTTTTTTCACATTAAAAAAATTTGATTTTTGATTAGTTTATAAAAAATTTAGGGGGTTGCACACTCAATTATTTTTAGGATGTGTCAACCTTGAAAATTAGTAAAAATTCATACGTTCAGTAAAAATATTAAAAAAATTGAGCATAAACTACATGTTAGCTAAATTTTCACTAAAGAATTTTTTTAAATCTTAAAAAAAGTTAACATTTTATGAAGGCTATACCAAACGTTGTGTTATGATTTTTTGATAAAAACATGAGCAATTTGTGTGGCCCCCCTATTTGAACCCCTTAATCTCCACCATTTTAAAAAAAATAGTACTTTAAAAAGTAGATTTAGAACACTATGACTTAATTTTGTTGCATCTTCAAAATTTTGAGCATAAATATATTCAATTTCTGATCCAAAATCAATTTTTCCTGATTTTAGAAAAAAATGACCACTTAAAACCCCCTTTTGGCCTCTTGTTTCCCTGCACATACCACATTGCTCATGAGAATGGATGCTCCACTTAGCACTAATTGCATTTAGATGATATTCATAGAGGTGAAACATCAAGGTACTCCCCAAGAGTTTACCCATCTCAATACTACTCCAACTCAAGCATTGCTTAAATATTGGGTAACAAGTCAAGCATGCTCTTGGAGGGAACTCCATAGTTAAGAGAACTTGGATCAAATTAATACTACAATAGATGACCTTCCATTAAGTCTTGATGCTTCACTATTGTGAGCATCACCTAAATGTGATGAATGCTAAATGAACTATTCATTCTCATGATAGATGAATATGTGTGAATCACTACTTATGAATTATGGGTCAATCATTTTGCTTGAAAAACTACACAATTGAATTCAAATATAAATATCATAAACAATTACTGATCATTTTAAATATAATCCTAAAATCCTCAAGATTTATCAATATTATTATAACTTATGTCATACATTCATGTATGGTGATGCCTCAAAATTGTATTAATTTGTTTTATCTACAAATTCTTGTTGCATCAAAAGTTCAATCAATATTCCTATTGATCTATATTTCATCATGTTCTTGTTTTCCCTATTAGAAGATGAGAATTTAACTACATTCTTCAATTAGATGTGACTAATTGTATCCTCAACATTTCATAGTACATTTAATTGTTTTCCCTATTAGAAGATGAGAGTTTAACTACATTTGAATCCTTTGACTAATTTGTATCTTAAGTTTTTTTTATATATAAGTGACTATTATGTTCATGTCACATTGATAGTATCTCATTTTCTCACAAAACTCAACTAAAATACTACTCTCTCACCTCACTTTTTACAAGTCCAAAGTAGCTAATAGTTCTTCAAGCAAATCTGCCTCTTGAATTCCCCATTTCGTAGTCCATTTCACCAAGCCTTCTCTTGACTCACAAACATTACTATGTCTAGTAATTTGTTTGTTTTGAATTGCAAGTGGAAATGCATTACTTTGGTGGCAAAATATTGAGTATTGCAGCAAGCATCATAACATTCATTTTAGTGCAGGGTCTTCTTTGCGAGCTCCAAATACCCCTTAGGCTTCTAATGTGAAGATAGGTAACCCCTTTATTTAAGAAATTGCCCAAAAGCATGAAAAAACTAGAGCTCAGGTGATCATTTCCAAATTTTGCTTGGACATGAAATAGAAACTTAGATTGGTGGGGTGCAATTGCAGGGTATGCTAAGGTGAGGGGTGATACGGGGAGTGAGTGTACTGGGTTGGCATTGGGCCATAAATTCATATACTTACCTTACTGTCTCGTCTCTTCATTGTCAACTATAGTTTCATTTGGAACAAACTTCCCATTGCTCAGTAGTTTCACTGCTAAACCATTTTTAGCTGCTCCTATTAGGGCCTCTTTATTAATTGTTATTGGTGATTGCTTTGTCACAGAAAATTACCATGAGGAGAAGCCCTAAAGTAATAATCATTTTACCATGAAAAAGTGAGGCAACCAGTACAGAGTAATACTTACAGTGGATTACTTGACCTTCCTATGGATAAATGAAATGAACGAAAGGCGAAAGGAAAATGCGCATAAATAAGCTTGCTTAACATTAGCTCGGGGAATCTTCTTACTTCAACATAATTGTCATTCTCTTGGAGTCCCAACGGATGAACCAGTAGAGCAGAGGAGACTGATGAAAACTTTAACCTTTTAAGCGTAGGTCCAAAATTGAGCCGAATTAACATTTTCATTATTTTGTTGCTGAAACTTTACACATCTCTGAAATCTGAGGAGGAATTCAGGGGCTGAGAGCATAAAGCCCCCATTTGCAGTAATGTAGATACCCAGACATTACATTTGGATGCATTCCGGATTAAACACGGGCACAATATTTATATTTATGGCTTTTTTACAGCGCAGAAGGGGGAAATCTGAGCGGCTAGGCAACCTTAACTTCAATAGTCTTGGGTTTCTTTGGCTCGGGAGGAGGGAGCTTGGGAACAGTCACACACAGCACTCCATCCTGATAGCTAGCAGAAAAGGCCTCCATACTACAGTCGACAGGTAGAGTAAATTTACGCATAAATTTGCCAACCCTCCGTTCCATCGGGATGAACTTAACATCCTGCTTTTCCTCCCTCTTTCGCGCTCCGCTGATTATCAGCACATTCTCGTCCTCCACTTGAACCTCTTTGCTCACAAACACACAGCAAACGCTTCGCAAGTCTTAGCAGCCAAGGTTTCGAGCCTTTTTCATCCCCAATAAACAGAGAAAAGGAAGGGTTTGAAGGTTTAAAAGGGAAATACCTTGATGTCGCTGTTTTTGAGGCCGAAAATGTCGATTATAAATACGTAGGAGTTCGGGTACTCTTTGACATCAACGGGAGTCGAGGCCATGGCCTCGGTGTCCCTTGTATAAGTGCGGGTGGGCTTATTGAGAAGCTTCTCCATTTCATCGGGCACCACCAGCAGCTGATGAACGGTGCTCAACAGGGGATCCATCTCTTCTCACACCTCACAACTCTGTAATCCCGTCAAATTTCCTTTTATTCCACTACCTTCTTCCAGACCATCGTAATGCAATACACGTTTTTCCCAAATTACAGAGAAAACACAAATCTATAGTTTTGAGAGGAATGTGCAGATCACTTACCAGGTCTGTGAATTCAAGTCGAAGAAGCCCAGCCAACAAAGGCTCCGAAAGATGAAATTGGAACAAATTCAAAGATACGAAAAATTGCAGTAAAATTGGTGAAATGTTGATACGACGAGGAGAAAGAGAGAAGGCTGACAATTTAAACATGGAATCTGCCAGGGCAGGAGTAAAAGACGAGGCTTCTCTAGCAGCTTCTGGACATTTCATTAAAGAGGTGTCCCTGTGCGTACATAGGGGAGAGGACCCAGTAGTTGAGCATGTTTCAATAGTTGAGAATGTTTTTGTTAATATAATGCCCAATAGTTGTATATATAATGTCAATAGTTGTTTATATAATGCCAATAGTTGTGACTTTACTACCCATAATTAAACAAAATGTATTCTTTTGATCTAAAAAGCAACCAATCATGTGATGCCACATCAGCGCTCAACTACTGGTGATGTGAATGCACAAGTATTGGTAAGGGGTTTAGACGGTGCCTTTTTGGACACCTTGACAAAAAGCATGCTGATGTGGCATCATATTTGATGATGTGGCCCCGAAACTTTTGTTATAAGCAGGGGACTTGCCAAGTAAGCTGCTGTAAAAAAATTGGAGTGATTTGAAATTTCCAAGTAGGATTTTGAGGAACGCGAAGTTAGGTGCACAACTACTGGGTCCTCTCCCCTAGATGATTTGTTAGTGAAATAATGGTCATGGGTTCGAATCATAGGAGGTAGTTTCGTATCGAGTGCACTACGTAAGGCGCCATTCTAGTATCCATATTTTAGATAGGTAGTGCGTATGCATTTGTTTGAGCCTTGACATTAATGACATTATTATTCTCTTTAATTCTTATGATCCTTATATTTTTGTTTTAGCCTATATTGTTTTTAGACATATTATAATTTATATTTTTTTTATAAATTGGTTTCTATTTTTAAATTTGTAAATTAATTATTGTTATATATTGTTATAGTTAGGATTACTTTATTTAAGTTATTATTTGTTTGGATTAAAGTTTATAGAATGGGTCATTGAATACAATTTATTATTTTTATTTAAAAATTTCAAATATTTCATTCTTAAATTAATTTTTGTGAGAATATAGTCACTATCTTATTAATTCACATTTTAAAAATTATAAATTGATTAATTAAAGACATGTATGTATAGATATGCCTAAGTCTCTAGCAAAGACATTTAGAGATAAAATTATAGAGCTCTTTAGACTATCATGAATCACCATATTCATCTTCCATTATTTGTATTACATGTTTATAAAATTATGCATCAATCTCCCAATAGCTTGACTTGCTACTAATACAAGCTAAGGTCTTCATTTCTCACCTCAAAAGTAAGTCTTGTTGTGCATCTTAGTACAACCCATTTTTAGATACAAGTTGGCAATTAAAAGCATACTTTGCAATTTACATCAACATCAAATTGGATCATGACAAATGGACATATCCACATGGTGAAACATACTCTAGGACAAGTCTACAAATGTGACCCTATATGTGATAGAATAATCTTCAACAAAGTTCTATTGCATGTTCCGAATATCTAATTTGTATTTTGTTTCTACCATGAGTTACCTATTACAATGCATTTGGAGATCACATTGACACATTATTCAAAACCAACCAAAGACTTCTCATTCCTTTCTAACTTTTCATGCTCAACTCATTTGATGTAGTTCTAATTGTTTGCTTATTTTAATTAGTTTTATATAAAAAATAGCGCATGAAAGCATTTATTTTCCTAAGGCTAATACAAATAATTTAAACTTATTTTAGCATTGACCATGTGCTTCTTATTCCCATAAGCACTTGGTTAATTTTTTTATCTTGTCATTATAGTTCTTTGTTTAGATGTTGGAGGTAATATCAATAATTTCTAGCACCTAGTATGTAACATGGAGGTGGCAATGAAAACAAATTTCCAACAATGCTTTTAAATTGATAGTATATTGGTAACTCTTTCTTTATGGATCATAGTGTATTTATATAATATTAGGGTTCTATTATGGGCCCCATCCCTACAAACAATTCCTACATACTATATATGGAAAGAGAAATATCTTTGTATATACATATACAAGGGTGATAGACTCAGAGAAAGGAAAATATAGAGCTAAACAATCAAAATAGAGACCTAATATGTGCTAGACCAATGAATAACATCCTGAGAAAGGCCAATCCTATATATACTACATTAGAAACAAGTAAAGTGCAGTGCCTACCTATTCCTTGCATGTGATGTTAGTGGGAGCATTGTGTTTTATATATGTTGAGATGTTAGATGATCATGTTTTGATATTATTGTTCTATGTCTTGATTTGTTGTTTCCTCTATAATTATTTTATTGATTATCTTGAAGTAAATGACACTAAAGTGCATGTGTGTTATATTGCTAAGTCCCTTAAAAGGGGATGAATGCACTTCATTTGGAGGCATTCTTAAGAATTGTGCATGATACACTCTTGCCTAAATGATTATTATTATTTTTTGGTTCATGAATATATGCATTAATATAGATGTTGCAATTAAATGCTATCATGAATTGTATCATTTAAATATAATGAAATTATGGATATATGATGTTGTACATCGCTGGGTATTTTTGTGATGCTTCAACCATATCTATAAAGGGAGCAAGTATGCTTGACATGTTCGTTGAGTGGTTACAGATACTCTCCACCTAGTTCCACATGTTTTATTACACCCTAATGATAGTTATAAGGAGATGTCACATTGTCCATTTATTGTTTTTCCTTACCTATCATACTCAATCTGAGTGCAAGTCCCTAGTTATTTTACTTCTGTTGACCCAGATACTGTCATTGGTATGATTCTAGATATTGCAACCCTTTTGTGGATGTCTCGTGAATGTATGGTTGATGTCTTGTTAAATTTCCTATTTATGCAATTTAATCCAATTAAATGCTTATATGGATTTAATAGTGAAATTATACGTTGAACAATAATTGGGGAATAAATTTAATTGATTACTAGAATTTGGGGGTTATTTGTGGGAGTTTAAAATTGAAGAATGGAAATATAATTTATATTAATTTTAATTTGATTTGAATTTTGATTTTTGCAAGTACTATGAAAATATGCTTATATATACTTAAATTGTAAATTAAGGGTGGAATAGCAAATTGGATCATATTTAAATGTTCTATTTTGGCTTGGATGAAACTAGGGATTAAATGTGAGTAATTAGAAAATAAAATATATTTTTTATTATTTTATTTTGAAAAGGAAAAAGGGGTTAAAATGGAAAAGACATTTGATTTTTGATTTTTATGTTTTATTTTGTGAGGGATTTGGAGAGGAAAAACCCTCTTCTTTCCAAATTCTTATTTTTGTGATTGGGTAAGAAATTGTGGGCCAAATTGAGTGAGATAAGTTGCATTTGGATTAGAATTGGTAGGAGAACAATATTGTGCATGGATTCATGTGTCCATGATGTATTTTTAAAGTTCTTCTCGTTTCATTTTTTTGCTAAAAATGAGGTAAGTTGTAATGGAGCGAATTTACACTCCTAGGAAAATTCCCCATCTACATCATCCTTACCTTAGAAAAATGAAACCCGATGAATCAATTTCCACATCTGCCACCTTTCCCCATCCACCTGACAACTTGTTTTCGTGTTGATGGAGGAATTTTTTCAGGGACCCATGTGTGCCACACAAACGTCCACGCACCACGCTACCGTCCTAATAGGATTCCTGCCTCTAGACTCTGTAGATGCATTATGTTTATCCATTAGACGTGAATTGTAATGCTTTCTGCTCCCTTGACTGATGCAAAACAACTCTTTTTCCTCCCTCTTTCCATTCAAATTATTTAACTCTTCAATCTATTCAAATTCTTCACTCTCTCTTGCTTCAAAATGAAATTCTTCATGCATTGATCAACTCTACACACTTCCAAGCTTCATCACCACTCCATTGTACCTGAAAGCTACTCGTTTCTTGGCTCCTCCACTTTGTTTGTTGTGACATCATTGTTGTTGGAGAACTTGCAAGATTGCTTCTTCCTCTACTTGCTTGAGAGCATGTAGTTGTAAAGGCGATATCTCCCATTTTCCATTATTTTTGCATCATTGTATATACGTAGTAGCATATTGTGGTTTGTGTTATTGCTTGGCACTTCTACTTCTATTTATTTCTTTATCTTTTTCTACACTTGTTGCTATTTGGCTACTTGTGGAGGTGGAAACACCAAAGTGGGGGATTGACTAAGGAAATCCTCTAAAAGCAACCCCAACATTTTCCTTGGTCTTGTGTGTGTAGGTATTCTCACATGGAGCTTTTCGAAGATTGAAATCTCAGGTAGAAAGGTCTATTTTTATCACCTCCTCTTCATCGATTCACGCATAGTTTAGTTAAAGTATTCTTCTTGTTGTACATCATTTTTGTACTCTTTCAATATTTTTTCATAGCATAAAACTTTACCCGTCAAGTTGTTAGTTAGACTTCTAGCATTTTAATTTGTTTCTTAGATTGTCTATCTGTACAAATTCCAGTGCACCATTGAGATGCCAATGCATCACGTTGGAGTCTGTATCCTATGCTATCGTCCTTAGGTAGTGAGTTATCTGTGTAGTAGATTGAAATATGGAAATCAACTTATTTGACCCTTTGAAACATTTGGGTTAGCAGAAGGACAACAACAACCTAATTCCTTTTCCTTTTCAACTTTACATCTCAACCCTTTAGAATCACTTAGCAAAGCTTGAGGTAGATCAAGACAACCTATTGCTTAGGACTGTCTCATGACCTATAGTAGCTAGTCCCCATCCTCTAAATTTTGGTGAACTCAACATGAATTGTCTCTAATTTGCATCTACATATTGAAGAACCTTCTCTTGTATCCTAGGCATGTTGTACGTTTGTGTGTTGTAGGGCGTGTAGCCTTGCAACCCAACCTATGACCCCTAGCAACATAGTTAGAAGTGCTCTTAGATATTAGGAGTAAAAGTTTAGATAGGTCACTGTCTAATAAATTTGAACCTTTGGAATATTCTAAGGAGGTCCTCTCGAATTGTGTAAACATGGTCTCTTTTATGCATCTCCCTAACCCAACATGGGAATGGATCACCAGCTATAACTTTCACATCGCAAGACCTGCCTATGAAAAAAGAGCCTTCTCCTCTATACATTCCCGCTTGCATCAATGGGAACATCAAAACTGGTGTTCTCGTAGATCTCACATACCATGTAAATTTTATAACAAAGGAGACTCTGTTGATAAATTTCTTACATAAGGATGGGTATTGAAATGTAGAAAAATAGGGTGTACCAAAATGAATTGGTAACAATACACCTATTTCTCTATTTTCTTTCAAAATGTGTGCTATAGAGTATAGATCTAAAAACTTATAGAACTAACTATCAAAATGCAGATATGGAAAGGTGAGAATGATGTGTAACTATCACCAAAGATACTTTTTTAGACCTCACTGAGGACTCATTCGCCCTATGGTGAACGAGCCCTAGCTAGGGCTCCTAAAAATGTATTTTTGGGTTATGTTCTTCTATGTTTGCACTCCTAGATTCTAGTTTTTCACTATTGGAAAGATGGAAATAAATCATGTAGACTAGTTTCCATGATTTGACAACTTTGCAACTTTCTCCAATTTTTCTCTCCAATAGATCTTCAACCTAAAACCTACAATTACACATTAAAGAGGAAAAAAATTATTATTTTGTTAGGAAATGGGGGTTTTCCTTGGTCAAACCCTATTTTGGTAATTAAACCTTATGATGAAACAATGAAACATGAACAATGCAACCCTATTTGAAACCTTGGATAAGAAATCTGCAAACTAGCATGAAGTGGCCTCAATGAAAGTAGGACTTGATCATGAAACTTGATGTGAAACAATGCCTTTGAATATGCTTGAACTGATCTTGAACACTACATCAACATATTAGCTCAAACAAAATTAGCAAGAGTTTCCCTACACAAAAGGAAACTTACTTTGGGAAGTTGTGTGTTGATGAAGAAACACTTTAGATTATGGTCCATGGGTTTAGCCACCATAGGAATCCTTGTCACTGGATTATTAAACTTGGCCACAAACTCACACATGGCTTCATGAAATTCTTTCCTCATGGTTGTAAGCTATGCTAACAAAGCATGTGCATCTTCAACAGGTTTGAACCTTTCTTCAAACTTAGTATGAAGAGTATTCCAACTAGTAACCGAAGTAGCAGGAAGAGTATAAAACCACTCAACAACTACTCCTTGCAGAGTTTCGACAAACAACTTCACAACATCATCTTCATGCTCAACACCAAGAACACCACAAACAATGTAGAAAGCAACAATATGTTCATTTGGATGTTCCTTTCCATCGCCATAAAACTTTGGGATATTCTTTTGTGAAACATGTGGAAGTTCATGTAAAGGGGCAGCCAAATTGAGAGGACCAAAAGCATTTCCCCAAGGTCTTGGAGGTGGTTGAGCCATAATGATTTGAAAAACAAGTACCTGAATTGGAACTCTATGAAAGATAGAAGATTTAATTGGAATTAGTGATCTTAACTTTCGTGGAGGATAGCTTGCAATTCGTTGTAATGGTAACCTTGCTCATGGAGAAGGAATAATGCTATGTTTCCGCAAAAATTGGAAAAATAGGTCCACCACTCCTTATGCCCTTAAACCTCGTGTATAGCTTCTATCAACCAAAATGTAGACTTGAAACAAGAGAGAAATTAGCAATAATAATATACACAAGGTCACAATAAGATACTGGAGTGCTTATTCACTTCAATTGAAAGCACGAGGCTTTGATTACGTGCTTTGTTCCCCAACGAACTCGCCAAAAAAATGTTGGGTGGAAATTTTGCAATCCCTTTTAATAGATTACAAAACTTAATTTCAGCCACAGTTATGTGAGATAGAATCTCTCCTCTTGGAAAGGGGTGGCACCCTTCTTATTGCTTATTAAAACTAATGAAAACTAATCAAATATTTACAACAATGTACACTATAGTAATGATATGGGGGTGTGTTGCATTCATGATTCTCTCTTTTTTTAGAGAATATGTTTTACAATGTTTCAAAATTTTAATCTTTGGATGCAATACAAATTCAAATTGAAACTAAGCTATAATTCCAATACTCCTAACTTGTGAAAGCAAAGCCTAGGAATACCAGTTTGATAAAGACAAGTAGCAAACAAGAAAGCTCACAAAGGCACAAAGTCGTTATGTAGTTTTTGATAGTGAATTCTTCAAAATAATAACCAACATTGTAAAAGAAGCAGAAAGTCTTTGATATAATTCATAATTAGACCCACAAATAGCATGAACAATTATAAGAAAAAATTATTATAAATAATTCATCAATATCATCAACAATATCAAAATTTCAAGCAATGGGTATAGCTCAAAGTCTACACAGATTTACTCAAAAGCCCTTCAATCTCAATTACTAAACACTGTCGATTCAATCGAATAACAAGACAGTTGTCCCAACACAAAGTTTGGTGTGCAACTTAGCTTCTTTATTGATAAAAAATGGTTTCACAAAAATCAACTCAAAGTTTCAATATTGCTTCACAATTGGGCATCACTTCATTGCATAAGATAAAGGTAAACAATACAAAGGAATCCTCTCATATTTATAGATAGGAGAGGAGAGATAATCAAGTAAAAACCCTAACCAACTATTGAATTATTCAAATGTGTTGTTCATGAATGTAGGAGAACATCTCTGTTTTTACATGTAATTACATTTTTCAAAATGACATGTAAAATGTCAAAACTTATTTACATAAAGCATAAAAAAAAGCATGGGAACTATCTAACTCTGGAGATATAAGAATATATTTATGGTTCCTTGCTCTTGGCTTGGAAATCTTCATACTTCTTGATCTCTTGCATGGTCGTCTCATTTGGTCGAATGCTGTAGTCAATGATTGTGTGAACCTTTGTGATTGAATTCCTTGTAGTATAGTACATCTTTTTGCACCTATCCAAATGTGTTATGAGATTTTAAAAAGTGAGTTGAACATCACACAACGTGTACATTGAATTCATTGAAAAGGATTCATCTTCCACCTACTTTTGGATAGCTTCTTTGGAAATCTGGGCAATCTCACTTACTAGGAGGAAAGTATGATTGTCATCAAGGAGTTTACCCGACAAATCTTCAATCCCATTTACCATAACAATACGATGTCCTTCAAGATCTTCTTGCACCTATTGTGTGTCTTTGATGAGGGCCTTGATAACCTATATGTGATTCTTAAGAGAATTTTTTATTTCCACATACCTTTCTTTGTCCTCAGGAATAACCCCAACTTCCACTAGTTTTCTCAATTTTGTCTCCATTTGTAACCAAAATCTGAGACTTCATTCCATCTCTTTTTGTTCCATGAAAAGTGTTCCTTCTGTTTTATCCAATTCCAACTTCATCTTGGATACTTGGGAAATCTTTTCATCGACAATAGTTATGAGTTGCGAGTCCTATTCTATTATTTTGTCAACAAACTCATACAACACTTCACCCTTGGAGTAGTACTTTTCCATTTTCTGAACTACTGGTTCTTCAACATTTATCATAGCCATTGGTTGCACATTCTTTGAGGTCTTGTTATGCCTTGCATAACCACCCCACTTTGATCTGGATCAAAATGGGTCCCCCCTTCTCCTCTGGTTTCTTTGGTCTTTGGTTTTCTGCCTTAGGCGTTTTTCCTTTAAGTTCTGTCGGAACCGGAACCGGAACCAATACCGGACTTGGAAATTCCTTCTAAGTTCGGGTCTTGTTCCTTACCCAGTTTTGGTTTCGATAGACCTTTGTTTTCGTTTCTTTTGTTCTTTTTCGGAGTTGGGTCCGGGTTTGAGTCCAAATGTTAAACTTCTGGCGGAGTTTCTCATTCGAGTTCCATCCCAGCCCCAACTCCGCCTTTTTTCTTTTCTCTCTCCTTTGTTGGTCATTGTAGGTTTGTGTCTCCAGTGCCTTGG
Organism: Sequoia sempervirens; assembly: GCA_007258455.2. Lineage (NCBI taxonomy): Eukaryota > Viridiplantae > Streptophyta > Pinopsida > Cupressales > Cupressaceae > Sequoia > Sequoia sempervirens. The sequence goes on along the minus strand of VDFB02000009.1, from coordinate 9,579,965 downwards.
GTGTTTTCGACCCTAGGCATTCGTTTCTCTGTTTTGGGCCGGCCCGGAATCGAATCGGATTCCGAACTTGGGGTTCCTTCCAAGTTCTGTTCTCTTTCTTCCCTGATCCCGGTTCCACCATTTTGGTCTTTTCTTTGTGCCTTTTCATTTTATTCTGGCGGGCTTGGAACCAAAACGGGATCCGAACCTTGGACCTTTTTAAAGGTTTCTGATTCGACTTCTGTTCCGATCCTGCTTCCACGTGTTTTCCTTCTCTTTCCCTTTTCTTCCTTTTTGTTTCATCGTGGGGTTTTCCTTCCCCTTCCTCTTTCTCTTTCTTTTCATTTTTTCCTTGTCTTTCTTGGCTATCGATGGAGGCAGGTTCAGAACGGAATCCGAACCTGAAACTTGAAAAAGTTTCTGGTTCGTGTTTGGTTCCGGTTCCGGTTTCGCAGTGTTCTTTGGTTTCTTGTTCCTCGTGTTTGGTTTCTTTTGCGGGAGCGGAGCTGGGACGGGGTATGAACTTGGAAATATTGTTTATTTCCATGGCTTGTTCCCATCCCGACTCCGGTCCTGGTTTTGATTTTCTTTTGATCCTGCCCCTGCCTGTTTTGAAGGCGAGGGATGTCGTTTCTAGGTCATGTTTTGTCCCGATCCCGGTTTCATCAGGACTTGTCATTTTTTTCCCTGTCCCATTTTGGTTCCACCTCCGCCAAAGTTAAGTTTCTTTTGGTAAAAGGCATGATATTAATGTATTGTTTTAATGAAGATCTTGTTTTACAGGATCTGGTCGTGTGCATGAGGATATTTCTTGGGGATCACGACGATAGGTCTTGTCGACCCGATGGGGTCTCGCCAACATGTTTTGTGCCCTCAGTGTGACGCGTTGAGCTCGTTGAAGCATCTTCCCGACTAATGTTGGTCTTGCCGATAGCAACGAATCCACCAATGAAAGAACATATCGCTGTAGCTCTTAGCGCCCGCCCTAACGTCTTACCGGAGGTGGATGTCCTGCTGACAGTCTTGCCGATGGTCTTTGCGAGATCGATATGACCTCTATGACTCGCCAAAACATCTCACTGACTGGCCTAGGCTACACCGACAACTTGCAGAAGAGCAGATCTGGAACGAAAAGAACACCGAAGGAAGAAGATAAAGTCGTGAGTCAAATGGACAGTTGGTATCTACTGACAGGGGTAGATCGACATTAATGGTGATATTTTGGGGCACTCAAAGCAGCTCCGCTAGATTTCGAAAATGGACATGGAGGCTAAAAATAAGTGCGATAGCTACGAAAGATCTACAAATCTTTCCAAGAGACAATCTTCATTGACATAAGATAGCAAGGATTCAGATTTATTGCAGAATTGACTTTTGTTAAAGATCTGGACGCCGACCCTCTGACACCATGGATATTTTGTAAACCCTAAAAATAGGGGTCGACATTCTTTTCGAGAGGGGGTGTATATATGGCATTCTTGCCTCTTTGTAAAGGGTTCCAGAATTTTTAGTTTTAGGACTTCTAGATTAGAACTTCTAGGTTTAGAGAACTGTTTAGAGATAGAACTGTTAGGAGTTAGTCAGCTAGCAGAAGGAGATCGAGTTGCATCTTGATTCTCAGTAATGAGAGCTTCTCTTGTCTTCTTGGTTAGCAGTTAGATTTCAGTACAGACTGTAATGTATTTTCAAAGTTATTCTAGTGTAGATGGAAGCACTCTGAAGACACAAGTTTTCTGTACACTAGTGATTGTGCCAGATTTGTAAATGTTTCTTATCTGTCTAACCCACAATAGAAGCAACCAAATTCGAATCTACTTCATATTGTGTTCCAGAACTGTATTTATCTTAAAGTTAAACATTTGATTTTGAAAGCTTTCAAGGAATGAAATCTCATTTTGTGTTTTTCTTAAATGGTAGTTTATAATCAGTTGTTAAAATCAGCACTGTGAATGAATGCAACTGTGTGTTGGTCACAAGTTAAGTTTGTTCTACAGTTTTAGCTTACAAATTCCTTGAAGTTAGCAAGTTTGGTTAAGGTTGGATGAACTATTGTTCTTTTCTATTTCAAAACCCTGGTCTATCTTTTTATATTTCTTTAAAACTCCTAGTTAGTATAGGATTCATTTCATGTTTGATCTTGGAGCAATCCAAAAGCCCAACACCAATAGGCCCCTTGAATATTACTATTGCATTGACCACTGAGTAACATCAGCACAGTTGAGACCCAACTACAAAGATCTTGGGAGCTAAGGTGTCCATGTGTTGCCTTTCTCTTTCAGGAGAAGCATAATAGCAATATTCTTCTTGCATTGTTGTGGTGCCAAAATCGCCATCAACAGGTCCCTGTGATTTTCTTTAACACTGATGCATATTTTTCAGTCTTCTCTTTATACATATCCCTAGCTTGTTCCATCTTATCAAGCTTGTCTGCCAATGAATTTAGAGTCACTTGTGCATCTTCCTTAGCGCTTGTATTAGTGACCTTCCCAAGTTGAATCCAAGTCATGGTGTAATCTTCCATACTTACATCACCCTTATCTTGTGGAGATACTCCAATATAAACATATTTATGGCCTAATTTTTCCACATGTAGTCTAGAATGAATCTTTTCCTTTTTCTTTCCTTTGGCTTTTGGAAGTACTATCTCTTGAAGATCTAGCTCATCTAGAGAAACGATATGTTTATTATGCTTAGATACTTGTGATATTAACCAAGGAGGAAGAAATGAAGTATTACCTTCTCAACTCACTTCTAATTCCTATGTGGCAGCTACCTCTATAGGAATAGGTGTTATATGGTAAAAATTGGTGTTGTGTTAGTCATGATTGCACCAAGATTTTACAAGCTGAGAGGATCCTACAATGATTCCTTCATAAATCGATCAAACTCAGCTTGGGAAGAAATATCATATGATGACAAGGATAGACTTGGGATAGATGATGGGGAACTTGAGGAAACATCAATACTTTGCAAGATGGGCCCCACAGAGGGAGTGGAAAGGATTGATTGTGTTGATGGAGGAATGGTGACCATCAATGCATTTAAACCAGCTATAGGTGGATGTGAAGTAGGACTTAGAGGTGGTGTAGGTGTCAAAGTGGGAAAAAGGAGGAGTGTGAGGTGTGGTAGAAACAAGCGATGATGTATGAGGGGGATTGTCAATGATGTTCTCATAGGGAGATGACTGCATTTCCTCATTATTCCTTTCGTCTTCCTCATTAACTTTTGCCTCTCCATGATCCTCTTCTAACTGTTCATCTTCTATAGACTGTTCAAATTCTTCACTCTCATTTCCTTCTTCTTCTTCTAGTTTCTCCTCAGATGCAAGTTCTCATTCCTCTCTAGATTGTTGTTCTTCCTCAGTCACCTATACCTCTTCAGTTGCTTGTACTATACGTTTTCCACAAGTGAATTTAATCTTAGGACCTCTATGTGAAGAAGAGGAAGCAACAACAACTCTGTGTTTGGTTTAGAGTTCCTACTGGTGGCTGGCTTCACCCTCTGCTATCTCTCCCTCAAACTCTGTTATGAAGGAATTCAATAAAAAAAATGCCTCTACAGTTCCATTCATTTGTGTTGTGTAGAATGGGAGCAATTATTTCCCTAATGGAAATGCTCTCCTTTTTAGACCACTGAATTGTAGGTAAGGGCTTACTAGAAATCTTCTCTTCTTCATATGCAAATTCCATATTGTCACTAGGATCTTCAAAATCCTCTAGATTATCAGTGAATCCCAAATATCTAATCTACTCATCAATTAACCTACAAAAGTCCATTCTTCAGATGTCCTCTTCATTTCTACATTCTTCCCATATGTCTTCAAAATGGTAGACATGATTATGACTCTTCCTGAGTTTTCTATTAACATCCTTGTAGTCGAAAGCATTCCTATACCTGTATGACCTTATGGCCATAATCTACATCTTTGCTACTACTGATTTGGCCTTTTGCAAACTTTGAATATAATACCTTTCGATAGCAATTGGAAACTTAAAGCCCACTTTTTGAATTACTTGGCATTCCTTGTGTACTATAATCAACTGTTTGCATAATTCCATCAAAACCCACTTGTTAGAAGGATATCTTGGCAACATATATGGGCATCTAGTGTATCACCCTACTCTCAAATATGTAAAAGTGGGAAACTACAAGAAAATACATCCAAACTTGTTGACAAATTTCCATGCCTCATCAAACACTCTCTTCTTTTCTAGAGTTGGTTGAAACATAAAAAGTAGTGGGGCAAAGAAAGCATCATTGACTCTCCTAAAATGCTTGATACTTCCTCCCAAGGTAATTTGAGAATAGAAATCATTTACTGGCACAACACTTCTATTTCCCTTCGTTGTCAATCCTAGAAATTATCTCATGACAACAACAACATACACTAGGTAGGAGGTCATGTAGAATTTCAAGGTTGTTTGCACATTGATTAGTTTCTCATGAATCTCATCACTGATTTGTGTACCCTAATCTATGTGTGTCATCTTCCTCCCGATGATTCGATGTACTTGTACATCCAATCTTGGAAATTCAATGAGACGTGTAAGCCTTTCACCTTGCTAAGAAGAGTGATCATGTCTTGAATATCTTCCTTAAAGTCACTTCATGGAATCTACCTTTGGGCCATCTAGAAATGATGGGCCTCAGAGTCTTCAACCATTGTGAATTAATCAATTGTTTGGATTTGTTTTGATCTTTTTCATAAGCCTCCTATCCTTGTTGAATGGAAATGGTTGTATAATTCTCCATGTGCAAAACATGGAAAACTATGTGAAAGAATTTTGGTTCTAATCTCATCATAACTTTCCCAGAAGAGTCTCTAACACTCCTATCATCCCTGATATAGTACAAGGCAACTTGTAAGACAAATTATGGGCAGTGAGCAACAACTGGAAATGAAGCCACTCAATGAAGATTACTGTGAACAATTCCTTGCAAGTCTTCTTCTAATGGCTGCTTTTCTATTCTCTTTACAAAATCTTTCATGTCAAGATGGCCAATTTCTGAGTCCTTGATCTCATCAATATTGGAGGTCACAATAGTGGCTAGATAGATGCCTTGATACTTGTACTTCATTTTTTCTTTTTGGGAAGATGAAGGAGATTCTCTTGTTGTCATTTAGGAGCACAAAAGATTAGTGAAAACCACCTCCGAAGAATACCTAATGAGTGCTGAAGGTGACTACAAGGAAACATGGATTTATGATTTGTTAGGAGCATATGTATTACAAGAGAAATTGGAATGCACAAATCTATGAAATTAGTTTGGGGTGAGTTGACATGAGCTCTGGAGCATGGAAAATGGAACGATTGCAAAAAGAAAAAATTTCAGAAAGCGATTTTGAAGGATTTCAAGTGTTAGTGAAAATTTCTAGTTTTTGTGCAAGGGCGCTAAAAATTAGCGCCCTTACACTTGGAAGTTTCACATTTCTTGTACAAGCATTGAAAAGTAACTCTACAAAATTCTTTGGAAAGACTGAAGATTTGATGCTCAAGCGCTGAAAACAGTGCTTTGACATGTTCTGGGAGGATAACTTCATGCATTGGTGGTAAAAATTGGTGCTTGTGCATTTTCCTTTGAAGAATAACTTTGATGTGAAAAGGCGGTGAAAATCACCACATGTGCATGAAGAAGACAAGTGACCTTTTGTAGGAGTAGTGATTTTCATCGCTCCTACATTTGAAAGATGGGAAATCATAAAACATGCAGCGACAGTGAAAACCTCTACCCCTATATATGAAAAATTTCTAACACATGAGAATGCAGTGAAAAACACCGCTTGGTCATATGTTTCGTACTTTGCAAAACCACAATGCTAAAGAGAGAAAGATTGACACCATAACACTAGGGGATAAATACAGGTGTATTAGTTGTGATTTTCACTGCGTATACATGCATGGAAATTGAGGTAGAACAAGAAATACAATGTCAAAAATTGACACTTTAACACAGAGGAATAACTTTCATGGAAAACCTTAATCATGGATACCCTAAAAAGAAGACTAGGGTAAAAGAAGAAATTGGATAGAGAAAACAAATAGAGGAAATGAATGAAGATATAAAGAAAACAATAGTAAGCAATTAGAAACGTAAAACTCTACAAACAACGGTGAAAAGAAAATGAAAGGAAATGAAACTCACCTACAAAAATGGAAGAAAAAGTGAAAACCCTAGTTGAATCTAGACAAAATCCGCAAATGCCACACTTTGACAAGATCTTAGGATGGCAGATGTGATGAGGAAGGGAAAAAAAAGCTAAACAAACTAAAAATGAACTTAAAATAACTTAAATAGGCCTTTTAAAAGACATTAAGAGCTATGATTAATGAATGATGTGTTCATTACTTTTTGCGCTTGTGGAGGGCGAGAAGATGAAGGGATAGTGAAAATCACCGCCCCAACATTTGCAAAATATGACAAAAAAAAAGATGTAGAAGGGCTAAAAAAACTACTCCAACAAGTTAGAGAAAAACTTAACTTCACATGCAATAGCACTGAAAATTAGTGCTCTAACATATGAAATTGAGAGAGAAGTGTAGGAGTGCTGAAAAATAGTGCTCCAACACTTAGAAAATTTTTATAACCCTGCTCATGTAGGGGTGTTGAAAAATAGCACCCTTGCATTGGCAACAAATTTTCTAACTCCCAGAGACTGAAAATCGACAAAACATTCATTTTGAAGGTTTTTGAGAAACAACGAAAAATGAGCTTTTGAAGGGACGATTCGAAGCTCGGGACCATGCATTAAGGCCAATCAAAATTTTCCTTGTTTTACATGCTTAGAGTGCACGGGCCTATGAAATGGAGCAATTTTGTAGGGGGTTATCACGTGAATCGAATGTAGCTGGATTCAAGGATAATACATCCATCAATTTTTTGGGAAGTGTAACATTATCATTGAAGTACATCAAAGAGCATCAACATTCCATCATTTCCTTATGTTAATATTCTAGTCATCATTGCACATGTGTTTTTTCTCTCTCCAATCATTGTTCTATATTGTTGACTTAGTACATGGCTTTGGCCAAAGGAGATCACTCTTAGCCTAGTAAGCTCACAATAAGCAATATCTTTTAACACCACTCCTTTGTAGACATGGGTGAAATATCAAGATTATTCAATGAATTCTTTTAAAATTTAGTAGAGTTGAGTTTATAAACATGTTTAGATCTATACACATGATTAGATCTATAAACATCTTCAAATCTATAATTATAAAAGTTAGTTTTGTAGTCGCCTAAGTGAACAAAATAATCATATAATTTTAAAAGTCACCTAGCATAATCATTTTGATCTAATTATTTCAAATCAAATTTTTGGTTTTAGGCAATAGTCATCAATCACAATCAAATCCATCTCTTCTTTATTAATACCCAACAATAAAATTTATTATTATTATATTCTATTATCAAATCTAATTAAGTGTGCATTTCTAGTGCCAAATTTTTAATCTAAAATAAGGAATTTATTATTATTATTATACTAAATTTTTATTATAGGTGTGACTTGTTATTTTACAAATAGAAAGTATAAAAAATATTTTACTATGCCAAATGTTGTGTCCACCATAATTTATACATAATATCCATAATAATAAATGGAAAAAGGATGTAAGACCTAAATTTGATAGTTGACTTTATCTATCAAACAATTTTCTTTGTAATAATCATCTATTTGAAGTTGCCCTTCAAATATCAAAATACCTCATTTTGTAAAAAAAATATACACATACATATATACACATAATTTTAATTGTTTACTTAAATAACCTCTTTCAAATGATACAATCTTCTAAAATTCTTCTTAATATTTTAATTATATTCTACAATAAAATACGATCATACAGCCAAAATTTAGGGCATGTAGAGAATGCAAAATTTGCTCTAACATAAAAGAAAAATTCTACCAAATATAATTGCACTTTTGTAAAAGTTAATGGAAAGGAAGTTAGTGACGAAATGAAATTTACTATTGGCGACTTAAAGTCCATATTATGCGACCACAGTGTGTTCTCAAATGGAGACGGTACAATAACCACGGAAAGAACACTGAACTCATTTAAAAAAAATACAAATTTACTGCTTTAAGAGAGAACCGTATGGAAGCATGTATGGTTTTACTCTACCATATAGACTTCGAGGACAGTTGAGAAATGGACAGACAGTGCTTTTACGAGGAGGTGTTAAAATATCTTCTAATTCCCTGGTTCCATAAGAGACTATATCTTCCTAGTGTACACAATTTTAAAATGTCAATAAAACCTGAATACAGGGATCAGAATCTCAACATCATTCTCAACATCACTTTTTTTATAAAGGACTAGTTGGAGGTCAATACTTCCCAAATTATAGCATTCAAGTCTGAAAGCGAAATTATGTTCTTTCTGATTCGAGTTGGATAAAAGGAAAAAGGTTTCTTGGTATATTCAGGTAGCTCCATTGAAGGCCTACATTGAAGCTGTGAGAAAAATGTCAGATGAGTTGCTGAGATACACGGATTGCCATTACAGGTCCTCCATCTCCTGCTTTCATCGTATGGTATCGAACATGAATACCTACAATCATTAATATTCAATGTCAGAAAGCTAACAAACATAAACATATATCGTTATACCAAAGTCAGAAGAATATTTACATACCTTCGTTATCCTGTAAATTTGTGCTTACTGCAGTCGCATGTAAGGATATCTTTACCTTGGGTTCCCACACTCCCGGTTTGCCCGTCCAAGATTGTAGATCCAGCAGTTCTAAATGCATAATATAAACTTTCATTGCCTTAAAGATCAACGCTTCTGCTAAGCTAATTTGTTTCTATCTGCATATTTTGTTGTTTTTTTATTTTCAGGAAGTTCTCACCTGATGTGGAATTTGTTTCGATGTGCATAGCATCAAAAATTCCTGCTGTAGCTGCCAAGCAGTTTCTTTGAACTATATGCGAGCCCATTTCTCTATACTCCCAGCTTCCTTCTTTGTATTCTTTATGAAGAAACAGCTCGGAATGTCGGACGTCTAGGGTTTGCATTGTGCCTGCTTAATTCATTGTCATTAAATATATTAGTTCTCATCCGGCTCTTTAAAAGCGGTTTTTCGAGCTTACGCGTAATTGAAAGCGAAGAAGAATGATTTCACCTTCGCAAGATTCAAGATTGCAGACAGGACAGCGCACCAGTTGAAGATCTAACAATTTAATTATATGTCATATACGCGCTCAATTTTAATTGAATTTAGAGTGATTTCGACTATGAAGGAGTTCCAGGTAAATGCTAGAAATTTTGTGGCGGCTTACCTGAAATCCATATTCCTTTTTTCACTTTGAATATAAGGCCTGAACTGATCGGGAGATGAAACTTGTGGTTTTCTGTGTTTGAAAATGAGTTTTTAACCTCGGAAAGCTTGTCAGTGATAAGTACCACGCCTGACTCTAAGCAGAATGCTCCAATTCTCATCCAATCTGCACGCCACAAAAGATAGACATACGTATATTTCTAAAGAAACATTGATTAACAATTTAAGTTCATTTCTTTTAAAAATGATCAAACAAAGCTCTTCTTTTTTCTTGCAAATACTCACCAATATGCTTTTCGACCTGACGAAAGCTGTAGGAATGGCTTCCGTCTGTACATTTTGAAGCGAAAGGAATACGTTTAATAAAAATAATTGTGTTAATTGTTTCAAATGTGAATATTATGCAGTTACAGCGAAGATTGAGCCAGCGCTTACCAAAGGTCGAAGTGTAAATATCCTTCCAGCTAAAGTGAAGAGGTTCTCTTGGCGGAGGGACTTGCAGATCACGAAGACAGATTAATTTCCAAATGCTGCCGTCCATCATTAACTCATAGAAGCGGCGGTTTGTTGCTGCTAAATTTACAACACCTTTTGCGTCAAGGAAGCGAGAAATCGCCGTCCAAATATCATCGTTATGCCTGTCGCAGTTTAAAGCACTTACTAACAGCTGCAATATCTTGTCTACAAATAAGCAACGACATCTAGAAATTTTCTTTCCAGAGTTGAAGTGCTCAATTTTGATCACTGTAACGGATATTTA
>VDFB02000009.1:9126480-9569839 GCA_007258455.2 Sequoia sempervirens | reverse complement strand
TAAGGTGTTACAATCTTCGACAAGTTGACAAACCATAGCACAACATCTTCATTTATATGCTCTTTTATAGTTTTAATTCTTTTCACATGAATTTTAGCCTGTGAAGGGGTAAGTGAGGTGTTTCCCAACATTGGTCTATTTTTTTCCTTTGGAGGGGGAATTGAAGGGACCACTACTAGTGGGGAGACTGCCAAATTTTAGGTTTCAACCTGAAGACTTATTTTTATTTTTGAGGTAAAAAGTTAATTGCACGGTTATCTCTAGGTATTTTATATGATGGTGGAGGTGGAACTATAGCATATCTTCCAGGTGGTTGGGGGATGATTCTTAGCTCAAACTTACGTTCATCCACTACCTATGGGTAGGAGGGAAACCATCAAAGTTACTAGAGATCGAGGAGCCCTAGGAAGGATATTACTAAGGGGTAGCTCGGTTATACACTTAGCTTTAAAATTTTGATATGACACAAATAAAAAATCCTCATGGGGTTTAATAGGTTGGACTAGTTGATGCCAAAAGTAATCTAGTGAAAAAAAAATCATGAGAGGAAAAAGGCTTAAATCTACTATGGTAAATAGTATGTATTTGTTCGTCAAATGGGAATTTAAGGCATTTGTGGATAAATGATGGGACCACATTCATGGAGCTTAGACATGAAAGCCCTAAATTCACATGAAACTAGTCCTACATAAGAATAATGGTAAATGAAACATCTAATTTTTTTAGTTCCAACCTCGACCAAAAGATTTATAGAACCAATCATAGGGTGAATAGAACCACCATGAGCCTTTAACCATGCTTCTGATTTTTCACAATCATCTTTATAAATTTCATGCACATATAATAACTCTTTGGTGATCACATTCACTATACATATGAGATGAGTGAGTATTCCCCTTGCGGATTTATCATTTATTCTATCAGTGATATAAAGAGATCATAAGTGCAGTTATATAAGCATCAATATGTGTGAAAGAAATGTTAGGAAAAAGATTAGTTTGACCCTTACAAGGTTGGAATTAAATTTTACAACATTGGATAGATCATTATCATCTTCTTCATTATCACTATATTAAAAGAACTTTGTTTAATGGCTTGGAAATGGGATTGTAAATATTTGCAAGTTTTGGTTAGGTGGTGAGACAAATTTATTTACTTTATTTTTAGCACCATCCAATTGGATTTCATTAGAGTTAATGAGGACTTTCACTTGGTGATTAAGATGCATACATCTTTTTGTATCGTGTCTAGGTGTATGAATATATTGATAAAAGGATTTTATGTTAAAGTTCAGTGGTAAAGGTTTAGTTGTGTCAATAGGCCTTTAACTGGAGGAAGATGAATCATATTCTTGTTTAAAAATTGCAAAATGATTGCATGGAGATAATTGAGAAGTTGTGAATTATTTTTCTCTTGGCCTAAATTGATATGGTGTTGTTTTTGTAATAGCTACTTGTGTTTCATCATTGTTATCAGTTTGAGGAATATTTATCTTGATAAAAAAATATATAGTTTTTCTTTTTAAATGATTTATAGTTATTTTGCGGCACGAATTCAGATTGACCAGTAGAAGTTGATGAAGGTTTACCTTCATATTGACTAAGTGATATGTATTAATCATGAAGGGTTGTATAAAAATGTGTAAAGGATAAATATTTCATCAATAATATATTATCTCTAATATTAGGTTTAAGTTTCCTATGAACACCCTTTGAAGTCCAATAAAGTTTGTTGGTTTCTCTTCAGGTCCTTGTTTATAATGAATTAAATCTGTTAATTTAACTTGAGGTCCAATATTTTATTGGAAGTGTTGGAGGAACTAACTAATGAGTTACATAAAGAAGATAATTGAGTTGTTATTTTTAATGAAAAAAACCAATCCAACATGTCATATATTTCAATGATCAAGGAAAGAGTTTTGATAGGAGCATATCTTCAAATACAAAGTTGCTACACTATTGAACACACCTAGATACCGAGAGGGGGGGGTGTAAATTGGTATCTAAAATAATTTAAACCCTTTCAAACCTTAGACCCTTTAGCAATATTCAAAATCAAACTATTGACAAGTGTATGCATTGAAATCAAAAAATAAGAAATTAAAACAATATGAAAACATAAATAAAGAAATCAAATTTTAAATCTCTAATTTACTGATCCCACTACAATCCTCAAAAAAGAAATGATATGATGTTGCTTCATCTTTGAATGTGGATGATAAATATCAACATGACAATATGATTGATGATTGATTTGATTGATAAAATATTTTGATAGAATTAATCTGCATAAGATGTGAGATCCTAAATGATGAAGAAATGGTCTTATTCATAGATTTTCCAAGGAAAAATCAAATACGAGATGAGGATGAGAATGAATACTTGAGATAGCTGAAAAATTAGTAGAGTCAACTCAACTACAAAATAGGAATTTCTATTTTGAAGATTGAAGAGATAATTTTGAATTAATTGATTTGATTAATAGATAATTGTACACATAAAGTTTCCATTTTGAAGATTGAGTTGACTGATGGATGAAGAAGATGTTTCCAAAATGAAGGAAAGTTAATGATTTAGGAAAGATTTAGATTCCAAACTTGAGATAGATTTGATTGAAGAGAAAAAAGATGGAAAGATTGAAGAAGGAAAGAAAGTGTAATAAATAAATAAAAATCATTTATTTATTCAGCCACATGGATAATTAAATAAATAAATAAAAATATTTATTTAACTATAAAAGAATTTAGAAATTAGTTAATTAAATAAATAAACATATTTATTTAATTATGAAGAATATTAGAGATTAAATAATTAAAGATAATTATTTAAAAATGGTCAATTAATTAAACAATTAAAATTATTTAATTAACTTTAGAGAATAGTTTAGAATAATTAAATAATTAAAATTATTTATTATATGGATAAAAAGAAATATGAACTTAGAGAAATGAAGTTAATTAGGACAATTTTTAGTGTCTACATTTTTCCCCTCTTTGAAGTGATGTTCAAAGTAACATTGTTTCAAAGAAAAGAAAAGTAGCTAAGAAGAAAAATTAGAAGAGATGAAGGTGATGACATGCCCTAGTTAGGCAAGAAATGGAAAATTAGAAAGTATGAAATGATTGAGATGATTGATGCCCCCTCAAGAGATTACCTGTGCATTAATTGCATGGGCGATCTCTTGAAAGAAGAGAAGATAAAGAAAATGTTAGATGAAAGATGATATGTTATGCTGAATTTGAGATTAGAAACCTTTATTTGATATAGCAATGGATGTTATGCACCAGGGTATAGAATACCAAGGTGATAATGTATCCAATGCATGGAATAATTCTCAAGGAAACAAGCAATAGACAATAGGATGTCCCAACACTCACAAGGCGTATGATGCTCTTGGTGGATTTGTGATGAGATAACCATCAAACACAACACACAAAATCAATAGACCTTACCCCAATTTATGCCATGTCAAAGCACACCATGATATGAAATGATCTTGGTGACGTCAAGTTCACCAAAATGTATGCATTGAAATAAAAAAATAATAAATTAAAGCAACATGAAAACATAAATAAAGGAAACAAATTTTAAATCTCTAATTTACCAATCCCAGTGCAAACCTCAAAAAAAAATGATGTGATGTTGCTTCATCTTTGAATGTGGATGCTAAATCTCAATATCATGACAATATGATTGATGATTTATTTGATTGATAAAATATTTTAACAAAATTAATTTGCATAAGATGTGAGATCCTAAATGATAAAGAAATGATGTTATTTATAGATTTTCCAAGGAAAAATCAAATAAGAGATGAGGATGAGGATGAAAACTAGAGATAATTGAAAAATCAGTAGATTCAACTCAATTGCAAAATATAAATTTCTATTTTGAAGATTGAAGAAATAATTATGAATTAATTGATTTGATTAATAGATAATTGTGCACATAAAGTTTCCATTTTGAAGATTGAGTTGAGTGGTGGATGAAGAAGATGTTTCCAAAATGAAGGAAAGTTAATGATTTAGGAAATATTTAGATTCCAAAATTGAGATAGATTTGATTGAAGAGAAAAAAGATGGAAAGATTGAAGAAAGAAAGCAAGTGTAATAAATAAATAAAAATCATTTATTTATTCACACCCACATGGATAATTAAATAAATAAATAAATATATTTATTTAACTATAGAAGAGCTTAGAAATTAGTTAATTAAATAAATAAACATATTTATTTAATTATGAAGAATATTAGAGATTAAATAATTAAAGATAATTATTTTTAAAAAAAGTCAATTAATTAAACAATTAAAATTGTTTAATTAACTTTAGAGAATAGTTTAGAATAATTAAATAATTAAAATTATTTAATTATATGGATAAGAAGAAATGTGAAGCTAGAGGAATGAGGTTAATTAGGACAATTTTTAGTGTCTACAACAAGATCAAAACCCTTAACTAGATCTATAGTACTTATTCAAATTAATAGCAATGAAAAATAAGACAATGAACACACATGCACATGATAACACTAAATTTATGTGGAAACCCTAAAAAAGGGAAAAACCATAGTGAGAGTTAACTCACAATATAGCTCACTACTTACAGAAATACAATTTTAAGGCTCACTACCTATAGGCTTGCAGAATAAGGTACACAACCTTAGGGAAAAATACAAGAGACTTGCAATACTAAGGTGCACAACCCTAGGAAAAGATAAAAATTATAAGGACCTAATGAGATTCACTATCTTAGAGCAAGATACATGAAGATATACAAATTACAACATTTTTCAACAACACACTCTACTAACAGAGGAATTAAAACTCATTTCTCTTCTCTTTTTCATAACTCACTACAATTCATCTTCATACATCTCTACTCCCTCAATATTTTTTTTGCAACTGAAATGTTCTAGCATTTATATCCTCTGCAAGATCTCAAAACATCAATTATGTCAGCCAAAAAGAATTCAAACAATGATTCCAATAAGTTGGCCACAAAAACATTATGCAATCCTATCTAGAAGATTGAGAAGACCAAAATAAATCTTATTACATATTGCAATGTGATCTCAAGTAACTCACACGCTGGTGCACATCATCCCAATTCAACAAGGAAACATGTAGATGAAACATGCAACACAACTAGCTAGCCCAAAAACTCTCTTGCACCTGAATCAACTCAATGTGGTTCTCAACAAGATCTAGGTCAATACCCAAATCTATCTTATCACAATTTCATATGTCGTAGTTGCCTAATCACATGACATGAGCGAGATAACAAGCCTAGTTGACTAGATATCCACAATTTTCCTAAAAAACCAAATCAACACAATATGCAACACCAAAGAGATCAAACATTGACATGTGAACCACAAAGATATGCTCCATGAAAATTAAAAAGTACTTCTAGATACTTCTTTCACACTATCATGCCACAAATAGCCACTGTAATCCAAATAAAGCCATAATACTTGATCCCAGAAACACATAAGATACCAGCAAGACATAGAACATTAATAAACCAAACTATGGACTACTTCATTACATGAAAAATAAATTGAGACAATGCACAAGCCTTGAGAGCATTTCCACCAAGCCGTAGGAGTAGAAACATCAATGTAAAGAAATTTGGAGTATTTTTTGGACTAGTCCAAACAACCAACAAAAATACCAACACATTGCAAATAGCAAAAACCTCCTCACCAATATTGGTGACCTAAAAAGATAGGAGTTAAATATCCACAAAGAATAAACAATGATTTGAAACCACAAGACTGTATCTTCAATAGTGAAGGAATGTGGAGCATTCTCCTAGAAAACATTCAAAGCAACTTCCTTAAATAGAAACATCCACTAACTCGTGAAGACCAAAACTTCCTTATAGAAACACATACTTCCTTAGGAACAATAGAAGAGAGAATACAATGTAAAAGAGACCATATGCAACAACTCTCCATCATCAGAATTAGGGTTAGATAGACACCTAGTTAGAAAATGGGACTGGAGGTTGAGGACAACTTTGAGTGTCTACATTTTTTCCCTCTTTGAGACAATGCGGTTTTGAGAATTGTCTCAAAGAAAAAATAAGAAAGATTTTAATTAGGTCCTGCCCAAACAAAAATTAGATAATGATGGCCCCTTGGGAAGTTTGGTGAAAATTTTGAAAATTCAACTAAATTTACTGATAAGATAGAAGAAAATGTTGGTGAGAACTGAAGAATGGTTCTAGCTTGATTGATATCATATGTAGAGAAGATTGATTGATCGGGATAGAATGAATCGAAGAAATATTAGCTAAAATAAAATGTTAGTAAGAAAGGAAGAATAGTTAGTAAGATGAATGGATTAAAAAATGGAGTGATGAATAAGTCACATTAAGCCTTGATAAGTAAACATATATCATCATAGAGAATTTTTAATTTGAAAATGGATGATGTACAACAAGGTATGGAAAGACCAAGGTGTGAAACACAATCCCTTTGTGTAGAAAGACACACTATAGAAAAGGAATTCCATGACTCATACTAGGAACTTAATTTCCCTAGCCATATTGTCAAGACAAACCACGAAAAGAAATAAAAAAAGAATGGCCTCAATAATTTTGTAAAATATTCAATTATATTGGGAATGAATTTATGGCCAATTATAAAGGTGGTATGGATCTTTCGCACGTGGTTGAGTCCCCACTAAGAGAAAGGTCATGGGAATGTGAGACGATGAAGATCTTGTGTCAATTCAACAACTAAGTCTTCATGAATTTGACATTGATGATGTGTTGATGAATTAGTATGCATCTCTCCATTGTAGGCTAGTAATATCTAGTCTTGATGAGCTTCTTGGCTAAGGAAGTGCCACTGAAATGAGCTCCACATATACCACTGTATACTTCATGTAAATTTTTTTATGCTTCTTTGAGTCAAGACACCTAAGAGTTCTATCTAGACCACAATGGTAAGGGGTATAACAAATGATAACATATCTAGAGGCTTGATGGATAAAGGTTTTGCTTTGGGTTCTAGACAAGTGCAGAGGAAGGGTTTGATCATAAAGGTATTGATATATGTCATTATAGGTCAAGGGGAATCAAGACCAATAATTTCACACGAGTTTAGATTCAAGAACATTAAAAGTGGGGATTATTTGCTTCTCCACCAAGAACTCACATTGTTGTATATTTTTTGGCATGTCAAGTAGAGATCCAATAATGGCCATGGAATCAGATACTCTATTTTGTGCTTTTGGAATCTGTTCAAATTTGATGACATAAAAATATTGTTTAAAATATCCACCATCTTCTTGTAGGGTGTAAGTTTCTCAAAAAAATTTGTAGTCCTCATTGATTTGCTTGATAATCAATTGAGAATCACTGTATACCTGAAGGTCCCTAGTTTACCACTTAATAGTTGTCCTAAGTCCTGTGATCAATGTCTCATATTAAACCATATTATTGCTACAAGGAAAATAAATTCTATAAGTATTGGGAATGGTGTCTCCTTGAGGTGTGACAAAAATAAATCATGCTCTAGATCCGTGTTGGGTGTAAGAGCCATCAAAATATAATTTACTTGTTGTGGGTTTGACTGAAATAAACATAGCCTCATCAATAAAATTTGACACTAGGTGATGGTTCACTATAGTAGGAGTGTCAGTCAACTAATTGATCGACAATTACTTGTCCTTTTATTTCCTTTTGATCAACATAATATCAAATTCACTTAGAATCATTACCCATTTTTTAAGTCTTCAAGGAAGCACTAATTTTCTAAGGAGGTACTTCAAAGGATATATCTTAGCTATGATCCTTTTTTGGTGATTCAGGATATAATGTCAATGTTTCTATGTGGGAAAAACTATAGGAAGACATGGACATTCAATTTGTGTATAATTTAGCTCATATCCTACTAGTTTGTAGTTGATGTAATAAATAGCTCTCTCTTTTCCTTCATCACCATGGTGTGCTAAGAGAGCCCCTAATGCAAAAGATGTAGCAGGTATATACATGATGAGCATCCAGCGGTGTAGGGAAATATTGCATCACACAAGAAAATTGTTTTCTTTATTTTCTTTAGTTGGTTTGAGTCCCATGATGGCACTTAAGGGGTATAAGACTATCAAGCATAAAAAATAATGAAAATGGGCACTTACTATTTTTAGTAAGTCAGCCGAAATGGGCTCGTATGGACGTGAAAATTTACCCCAAGGAGTAGAGCAGAAAAACATTTTCGGTTGCAAAAGAATCACCTCAATATCTTGCATGGTTTGGGAGAAATTAAAGTTTTCATCTTGAGAAATTTCTCCAATGCAACTTCAAATTCAGATATAAAACTTTGGAGGCCCCAAAATAGCTCAAAAAGTGGTTGAACCAACCTAGGGTGGGTTCACACATTGTAGAGCTCATCGAGGGCTTTCCAACAATATGCAATAATAAAAAATCGAACACCTGGATCAAAAGCTATGGCCCTGCGAAGTTGGTCCTCTAAAAAGTGAATTTCATAAACAATTTCTTCCTAGGCTGGAAATCATTTGATGAGACTTTTGGCACCAAAACAAAAAGGGAAAATTTTATCTTTCTAGAAAATTCTAGGGTAGTTATTGGGGAAAATAAAAAAGGGTTAAGTGGGGGTTGTAGAAGGTGGCCCTGATAGTGCAGATTGTGGCTCTGAATAGTAGATTTTCTTTTTTGAGTTGATTTTTTTGGAATGAATCAAGCCCATGAGGCTATAGCATGTAATTTTTGAATTTGTAATTTCAATATCTGAAAATAATTGAAAGTGGGTTATTTTTCTATCTCACATTTTCTATGTTGGTATTTGTTATTGTAATTTCTGTGGGTTTTAGGTGGTGTGGACCTCATCAATACAAAATAAATGGTTTCCCATCAATTGGTGGCATTAGAACTAGTGGTGACATCAGCTAACCCTTTAACTATTGAAATGCTTGTTGGAAATGATCAATCTATTTAAAAAGGAAACCCTTATGAAGCAAATATTGGAGAGGGTGGCATTTGTCTACTAACTAAGAAATGAATCTTTGGATGGACTATATTTTTATGTGGATACCTCTTGATTCAAATTTGATTGAGGAGGCATATCTATTATTTCTTTCACTTTTTATGGATCAAACTCAATACCTCTGTAGGAGACAATGAACCCAAGGAGTTTCCTTGGAGTAACCCCAAAAACACACTTTTTTTGAATTTAGCTTGACCTTATATTTTTCCAATTTGGTGAATATTTTATCAAGCATCTCTAGATGACCTTGTCTTTTGAATTATTTGGCTAACAAATCATCAACATAGTTCTCCATTAGAATGTGCATCATATCATGAAACTTGTAGTCATGGCCCTCTAATAGGTGGCTCCATCATAGTTGAGAGAAAAGGGCATCATATTCTAGTAGTAGGTGCCCCAAGGATAGGTGAATTTTTTTTTGTGCTCATCCTCTAAAGAAATTCTTATTTGGTTATATCCAGAAAATATGTCCATTAAGGACAATATTTCATATCTAGTGGTGAGGTCCACTATAAGATCAATATTTGGTAGGGGGAAATAGTCCTTAGTGTTAGAATCCAAGATCACCTGCATGCAAGATGGATACCTATCACATGCAAAAGATATGAA
Source organism: Sequoia sempervirens (assembly GCA_007258455.2). NCBI lineage: Eukaryota > Viridiplantae > Streptophyta > Pinopsida > Cupressales > Cupressaceae > Sequoia > Sequoia sempervirens. The sequence continues at coordinate 9,560,217 of VDFB02000009.1, read as the reverse complement.
GAACCAAAACAATGTTCTGTAAACCTCTCAGTAAAAATGCATTAAGAGAATCGATTATTACAAAGTGATCAATCCTTATGAAGGAGATCAATAAACCCTAAAAAGGGAAACCCTAAAATGAACCCTAGTGTGCACACTTAATAATTAATACCATGTTAGAATCCAAGATCACCTGCATGCAAGATGGATACCTATCACATGCAAAAGATATGAAGAACCAAAACAATGTTCTGTAAACCTCTCAGTAAAAATGCATTAAGAGAATCATTATTACAAAGTGATCAATCCTTATGAAGGAGATCAAGAAACCCTAAAAGGGAAACCCTAAATGAACCCTAGTGTGCAACTTAATAATTAATACCATTAATGTGCCTAAGTTTAGCTTAAGTAATAAAGAGGAATAAGTGACTTAATTAATTAATCAATGATGTAATTAATTAAGTAAAACAACTTATTACTCTAACACCCCCCCTTAAGATGAACTTAGGAAGTAGCTAAAACACTAGAAAAAGATGCATGAAAGCAAATATGGGTCCCGGCAACTAGGCCTGATCAGGTTTTACAATGCAAAATGAAGTGCATGAAAAGGAACCAAGAACATCTGAAAGTGCACAAGAAAGCACCTGCAACTGAAAAAGTGGTGTGCAAAATAAAGCACACATACATGAGACTGGAATCATCTGATTCACTGTTGTCGTGGAGGGACACTCACCGGACAAAGGTGTGATGGCAAAACAAAGGCACTACACAACCCCCCATGGCACTTTATAATACAGTGCGAGTACAAAATATGGCACAAAGTGATGTGCAAGAAACCCAATACAACACAAAAAAGGAGTAGAGAAGGAAAAACCCAACAAAACCCCCCTACAATGAGATTACATGCTGCAAAGAAGCACTGGAAGAACTCTGGAGTAACACTGGAACTTGATATAGGCAATATTCTTCTGTATACTACTGAAACCGGATGAGAGTCACTGATTGACTCAAGGAATCATGATTAAAGCAACAGAAACCCCGATGCCACGGAACACTCGAAAACTGGAACAACTCTGGAATCTATGAAGCAAAGAAATTATTGAATGATGCATTACTGAAAATGAAGTGCAAAGATGCAAGATGCACTCTGGTAATTTTGGACTATGATTCTGGGACAGATACAGAAAAAGTGCAACAGCAATATAGAAATATTTCCGACAATCGTGGCAAAAAGTTATGAGCTCGAAGTCCAAAAACAACATCTGACTTCAAACAGAAATAAATGCAGGAAAACAGTAAAATACTGAAAAATAAACAGCACTACTGGAAAGTGCTCGGAACCAGCTTTCCGGCGATATCTCGTTTGCCCGATTTCGATACCGTATGCCCAAGTTATGGCCAAAAGAAAAAAACTGCTTCTTTAGGGCAAACTAGGGTTAGGAGGGGGCAAAGAGGGGCCGTACGGCCGATGACGTCATGCTGACGTCAGCAAAACCCTAGCTTAAATTTGACGGCCGTCTGGCCGTCGCAGCAAAAAATACAAAAAAATTCCCGGTCGCCGGTATATGCTGATTCTTCCGGTATCGGCGGCAGAATCGAGAATATTCTCTGGCCATCCTCCATATGACCGAGGTTGCAAGCCGGTGGCACTCATGGGTGGCCGCCCGGTTGGAAACCAAAAAAATCATGTTTTTTAATATTTTTTTCGATTTATCGAAAGGCGTTTACGGCCCCTAACAAAAAAATTTGCCTCCCGGATCAACTGCACAAAAATGGACGATTTGACAGGCGTTTCTAGGGTTTTGGGACGCTGTGAACGCGATGGCGACGTCCGTTTGAGCCCATTGTGTCCCAAAATAATGGCTACCCCCAGATCTTGCAGAAAAGATGCCTGTGGAAACTCTTGCACTCGAAACTCACCAAGAGGCCATATCTTCAGATCACGAACAAGCAGCTGTAGGTCTGGAGCTCGATACCATGTTAGAATCCAAGATCACCTGCATGCAAGATGGATACCTATCACATGCAAAAGATATGAAGAACCAAAACAATGTTCTGTAAACCTCTCAGTAAAAATGCATTAAGAGAATCGATTATTACAAAGTGATCAATCCTTATGAAGGAGATCAATAAACCCTAAAAAGGGAAACCCTAAAATGAACCCTAGTGTGCACACTTAATAATTAATAATTAATTATTAATGTGCCTAAGTTTAGCTTAAGTAATAAAGAGGAATAAGTGACTTAATTAATTAATCAATGTGATGTAATTAATTAAGTAAAACAACTTATTACTCTAACACTTAGGACATGCCATATTTAAATATCTAAAATCTATACATATATAGATTTTCCCAGTTAGTTTATTCACTAGCACAAGATTAGATATTCATTTTGCATATTCAATTGAGTTGATAAATCCAACATCTAATAATTTATTCAACTCTTCTTTTACGAACAATAGAACTTGTGGGTGCATTTTCTTAGTTTTTGTTTGATTGGTTTGGCATTTGGATGCAAAGGAAAGTGGTGAAGAACCAATTTTGAATCCAACCCTAGAATATTGGCACAAGACTAGGAAAAATTAATGTCTTGCAAGAAAGATATTCACAAATTTTGGTATTTTTATTTTAGTCAAGGAAGCTATAAAATATACAATCATGGGATCTTTTATTGTTCCAATGTTGACCTCTCTAATTGTTCCACTAATAGGAGAGATCTCTCTTGATGTGTGGGGAGTACATCTAGCCTTCCATCCTCGACTGCCATAGAGAGGTTTTCACCCTTGGATATGTTCTTTATTTTTAATTTTTTGCAGTTTAAAGGTACCCTTCAGTTTTAACTTGAAGACATTTTTTTTCTCTTTTCATTTTGCAATTAGAAGGTGGATTGGACTCCCCAAAGTAGGTCATAGCATCAAGATCTACAATGAATCCAACTTTGTGATCACCTCAAGGTATATTCTCTCAAAGTCCCATAAACTCAATTACAACTTCATCATTTTCAAAGGTTCCTAAACTTGGAGGTCCTTGTTGGTCCCAATCTAAAAGATAAGGATGGATTAGAGACATGTTATCATCGATATATGAAAAAATGAGAGATTTGGTTGATAGAGTAAGGAATGAAGAATCAGTCCAAGGTTGACCATTTTCTATTTGTTCCTCAAAAAGGGGATTGTCATAAATACTATGGCCAAACATAGGATTATCATAAATGTGCAAATATTGAGAAAAAGTGAACAAGGTAGGGAATGAAGAATCTTTCGGATCTTAGAAGGCCTCAATCCAAGCCTGATTATTGGTATGTTGGTTATTACAAGGGTTAGGGTCCTGATTATCACTATCCTTAGAAGCTTTGACATCATTAGAAATGCTAACATCTTCACTTGAGAGAAACTTAGTACTTGAAGTGTTCAATTTCAATGGTACATATTTGAGCCCTCTATTTTAAGGTAGACATTTGAAAGGTGGAAAATTATATTCTTTTCTAGGGTTTAGGAACTATAATGACAATCTTCACTCTCTCTCATTCAAGAACAAACCCTTGAGATCTCAATGCAAAGGAGAAAGATATCTTGCAATAGGATTGTCCTAGGGGCTAAATATAAACTAATCAGGGGTTCAACACCAAGCTAGGGCTTGTGAAGAAAAAATTAATACAAGATGCACTACTAAACCCTAATTCAATGCAAGTATTAACTAAATAACCTAGAAATGCAAATTAAACAAAATAATAAATTATAAGATGAATTTTATGCACCTAGGAATATGAAGATGGCTAAAAGGGGGTCTAAAATGCTAGAAAATTTTACTTTAATGTTGAGTGGGACTCATTCACCAAGTTGGGTGAATCAGTCCAACATCTGGGTTTTTGTGTAGGAACATGAATCTAGCAAATGGGTATTTGAATCTACAAAAATCTAAATTTTGACCAAAATCGAGACTCATTCACTAGAAGTGGCAAATCATTCCAGTTAGGATTTTCTAAATCTTAAAGATCTAAATCTTCTCTTCTCATTCTTCTCAATTTGCTTCTTCAGGTTTCTAAATTCAAATCTCTATAAATCAACATATAGGTGCTCTCCAATGTTCTCCAATGCTTGAAGACAACTTTGACAACTTCTAAGAACTTTTACAACTTTCTCCAAGCTTTCTCTTCAATGTGTCCCCAATCTAAACATGCAAATCACACACTAAAGAGAGGGAAATTTTTTGTTATTTTAGTGGATAGGGGTTTTCCTTGGTCAAACCTTGTTCTGGTAATCAAACCTTGAAATAGAATGAAAGAGGAATGGGGAATGATGAATGAAAAAAATATGATGTTGCAACTCACTAAACCCTAGCAATGAAGTTCTGCAAACATGTATGAGATGGATTCAATGGATGTAGATCTTGAATGAAATGCTAGCTTGAATCATAAAACCCTACATCACAATTGTTAGCTCAAAAACAAACACGATGCATGAAATATTTGACATGATGCTTGATGCTTGAATGTTACTCTAAAATGATTGATGATCTACCCTTGAATTCTCTTGAATTCTCTTGTGAAAGCTTGAATGCTCTTGTGAACTCAACTTTTCTATAAGAATACCCATTCAACTTGCTAGGTGTAAAATGAGTGAAAGAAACTTGTATTTATACTTAATTATGCAAGAATTCTCAAGATTACAACACTAAAAGCCAACATCAGATCTAGGGGGATAAAATACCACCAAACAATTGAACTAATTTTTATTTTGGGCCACATAGGACTCATTTTCCCAAGGTGGAAAATGAGGCCCATCAAGCATAATTTATGGGACTAAATTTAAAAATTATTATAAAGGTGTGAAATCAGGTTCAGGTCCCAAAAACCTAAGTGGGACTCATTCACCCTAGTTGGAAAATGAGTCCAAAATCACTAAATCTGGGATCATTCAACCTGAAACACCTAAATTATGATTGGCTATTGATTTGTGTTGAGATTATCCTTGAAAAGATATGTGTTAAATGGGGCTTGTGGATACAAAATAAGACAAATTAAAGTATTTAAAGAAGCCCAATTATTAATGAAAATCCTAGAAAAGTGTGAAAGTGTGTTGCAACACTTTACAACACTCCAAATAAGGTAGGATTGGGCTTTATTTTGATTAAAAAGATATTCATTAGGTTTAGTTAATTAATAAAACCTTAGAAAAGTGTGAAAGTGTGTTACAACACTTCATGACACTTTAGCAAGGTACCATTTATGTTCATTTAGTTCACAAGGGCCTAAGACCGAATGTGAGTGTGTTAAACACATTACAACACTAAGTTGAGGCATCATTAGGCTTAAGTTTAAAAGGAGGGGCCAAACAAGTGTGAAAATGTTACCGACAACACTTTTCGACACATTTAAGTTGGATCGACTCTACAATTCCTAGATTATGTGCTCCCAAACCACTATGAACATCATATTCTTCCTATTGCAAAATGGAAAAACATTTACCATACTGATCTATGACCAACTAAACATTATCTTGGTCTTCTTCATCTCATTATAGAGAGGTGATAGAGAGAGTTGTAGAGAGTAAAGGAGGAAGGTAAAGAGATTAAGAGAGGGAAGGAGGGAGGGAGGGAGAGGTAGAGAGAGAGAGGAGGGAGGATGAGGTAAAGAGGGACATGTGAGATAGATAGAAGTATAGAGAGAGAGGAGGTAGGGAAGGAGAGATAGGGAGAGAAGTAGAGAGGGAAGGAGCAAGGTGGAGAGATTGAAATGGGGAAGGAGGGAGTGAGCAAGAAAGAGGTATAGAGGGATAGGTATGTAGAGAGAAGTAGAGAGGGAAGGAGAGATGGAGGGAGAGGTAGGTATGGAGAGAGAGAGAGGGGGGGAGAGAGCTAGGTACACAGAGAGAGGGAGGGTGATAGAAATAAGTAGAGAGGGAATGAGAGAGGGAGGGAGAGAGAGTTGAGAGAGGTGAGATACAGAGAGGGGATGGAGGGTACAATACTGAGGGGAGGGAGGGAGAGATAAAGGAGGATAGGTGATATTATAGATAGATATAGAGAGAGAGGAAAGGAGGAAGGTGGAGAGATTGAGAGAGGGAAGGAGGGAGGGATTGAGAGATAGAGGTGGGATAGAGAAAAATAGAGAGGGAAGGGGGGAGGGAGAGAGAGAGAGAGGGGAGGTGAGAAAGAGAGAGAGTAGAGAGGGAAGGGTAGAGAGAGGAGGGAAGGGGAGAGAGAGAGAGGTTATCAAGAGATTTGATAGACAAAGTAGAGAGGAAAGGAGTAATGTAGAGAGATTAAGATAGGGAAGGAGGGGAGGAAGGAGAGAGAGAGAGAGGTGCGATAGAGAACTAGACATGGGAGGAGGGAGAGTGAGAGAGTGAGAGAGATGTAGAGAGGGAAGGAGAGGAGAGAGTGGGAGAGAGATAGAGAGTAGAGAGATGGGGTATGGATAGGTAGAGAGGTAGTTCTTAAGCTTGCAGTGGGAAATACCATCCCTTTGGGTTGGATTTGACTTGGGCATCCAACCCAAAGGGTTGGATGACCATTTTATGCTAAAGATGTATTTTTTTGAAAAGATAACAAATTTCACAAATTTTTGGTCATTCTCTTCATCAGGTTTTTCATGTTTTGATTATGTTAATATTTTCATCTTTAACTTCTTTTGTTAGTGTGTTCATTTTTTATAAAAAACCAACATGTGCTAGTTTGGGTATAATTTTTTACTCATTAATCGAATTTTAAAATAAATTACATTTTTATAAACTAGACTTCATTCTACATGTATTGAAGAAAATAAAATTAATTTTTTATTAGTTTTTAAAAAATTTAAGGTGGAGCACATTCAAATTTCTATTTTTGAAGATGTTTCCACTTCAAAAACTAGTGAAATATAATATATACATTAAAAAAGTAGCTGAAAAAGATGACATAAGCTACATGGTGTTATCTAATTTATCTCTGAAGTGATTTTTGAAATTCTCAAAAAAGTTAACATTTTAGGGGGAGCACAACAAATCCTATGTTATGTTTTTTGAGAAAATCAAGACCAATTTGTGTGCTCCCCCTTTTTCAAACCCTTAATCTTCACTATTTTCAAAAATGCAGTAGTTTAGAAAGTAAGTTCAGAGCAATACAACTCTTGTTCTTGTTGCATCTTCAAATTTCGAGCATAACTATCTTCATTCTTTTTGTTGAATATTAGACTTTGTTGATTTTTTTTTAAAAAGTGGAATCTTAAGACCCCCTCTTTGTGTAATTTTTTTTTGCATTTACCCATATACTTGATCATGCTAATTTTGTAAGTGTTGACGATAATGTTGTTGCAAGTCTTCATAGTGATGAGGAAAAATATTTTGTTGATTTATGGAATACTCTTGAGATTGGTAGCTTATATGACGATCATGACATAGAAGAGATACTACCTAGTTTAAAGCTAATGTATAATAATATTATTTCTTATGAAAGCTTCAATTTGACATGGAAATGGAGGACATGGATGATGCTTATAGTATCTTATATTCTATGGAGTATAAGTATTTTCATTCTCATTTTCATGTTGATAATTTTTGGATGTTGCACAGTAATGAAGTTGTTTTTGATGGATATCACAAAAATTATGACTATGTATGATTGGGAAATATGACATCCATGATATTATGCATCATAAGGAATTTCGATTAATTCTTGAATTTACAATTACACTAAACCTAATTTTTTTGAAAGAAGTGTGCATAAAGGTCTGATGAATGGTGAAAGTGGCATCTATAGTGAGAAAAGAATGGATGCCAAAATTTTCAATTCTAGTTTGACAAAGGGAATTATTTGTTCTTCCTTTTTTAGATTCCCGGGGCCACCAAATAAAGTTTGAAAATAGGGGTTTCAATGTAACATACATGACCAGTTAAAATGCCCAATAAATTTGGCACATGGTTAGCACCCTAGAGACATTTGGAATCTCTTTATGCCTCACTAAAGAATACATCCCCAACTAGATCCATTGTTGGCACCTATAAATTTGATGAATTTATAGTGCTTTGTTGTTGTCATTTTACGCTCCCTCCATTTTATTCTTGTTGAAATTTCATGCCCCCCTTATATGACCCATCAATGAAAACCAATCTAAGAGATCTTAATATGGTCCATGTTACATGAATTATGCCCAAAAAGGTGAAAATAATATATAGGTGGTTCTCTTTCACCTTTAGGATTTTGGACCTAAAAGGAGAGAGGCAATTCTCCACACTCGTCACTCAAGAGAAAACCCTTGAGATTTCAATACAAAGGAGATTGAAATCTGGAAAAGGGTTTGTCCTTCACCAATTAATGCTAACTAGGACTCATTCACCAAGCTGGGTGAATCAATCCTACTTTTGGGAAAATGTGCAGATATAGGTTTCAGCCAAAAGGGTATCCAGATCTGTGAAAATATCTGTCAGGCCTATATAGTGGGACTCATTCGCCAATAGTGCTGAATCATTCCACTTCTGCTTTTCTGGAAGTTCTAAATTGGATTCTGCTCCTATTGGTCTACTTTGCTCTTCTTGACTGGTTTCCAAATTTGAAACTACAAATTGCCACCTGTAGACCTTCTCCAAGCTTCTCTAAGGCTTGATGACAACATTAGGGATTTGACAACTTTTCTCCAACTTTGCTTCTTGACAAATCTACAACCTAGCCTTGCAAATCACACACAAGAAGAGGGGAAAATATTGTGGGGGTTAGTGAGGGGGTTGCCTTTGTCAAACCCCTTGTTGGTAATTAAACCTTGAAATGAAAGAAAATAAAGGAGAATGATGAATGAACAAAATATAATGTTGCAACTCACCAAACCCTAGTAATAAGCTTCTACAAATATGCTTGAAATGGCTACAATGAATGTGGTTCTTGACTCTTGCTTGAATGTGATAGATCTTGAATGCAATGCTTGCTTGAATCATAAAATCTACATCACAAATGTTGGCACAATAACAAACATGAAGAATGTAACCTTTCACATGATGATTGGCACTTGAAGAATGCTCTAAAATACTTGATAATTTTCCCTTGAAATTCCCTGAATGCTCTTGTGAATGCTTAATGCTCTTGTGAACTCTCTTGAATGCTAGGTGTTGAATATAAGTGAAAGAACCTTGTATTTATACTTAATTATGCAAGAATTCCCAAAATTACAGCACTACAAGCTAACATCAAATCTAGGAGAATAAAATTTCATCAAAAATTTGAATTAAATTTGAATTTTGGTCACATGGGACTCATTCACACAAGGTGGTGAATGAGTCCCATCAGACATAATGTATGGGACCAAAAATGAAAAGTGCCTAGAAATGTGTGAAACTTGTATCGGGGCCAAAAAGACCTAGGTGGGACTCATTCACCCAAGGTGGCGAATGATTCCCATACACTAAATCTAGGCCACATAAGCCAGGAACACCTGAATTATGATTGGTCACTAATAGGTGTCAGGATTATCCCTGAAAAGATGCAATAAATGAGGCTTGTGGATGCAAAATAGGGCCAATTAAAGCATAAGAAATCCCAATTATTGATGACAAACCTAGAGAAATGTGAAAGCATGTTACAACACTCCAAATAAGGCAAGATTAAGGTTTATTTGGATTAATTTTTTTTTATTATGGTTAGTTAATTAATGAAACCCTAGAAAAGTGTGAAAGTGTGTTACAACACTTCACAACACTTTAGCAAGGCACCATTAAAATCCATTAGTTCACAAGGGCCCAAGACCTAATGTGGATTTTCTTATCCACATTACAACACTAAAATAAGGAAACATTAAGCCAAAATCCACAAGGAGGACCCAAATGAGTGTGAAAATGTCAAGGGATCCATTTTACTACACTACATTTAGCCCCCACTTTAGTGAGAGGATGAACTTGCTTCAAACTCACACTAAAGTAGATATTCATGCACCTAGGGAGATTCCCATGAACCAATGCCAATAATATGAGACGACAATGATCAAGAGGGGTGATCAAGCCCCCAGGATCAAGATCCCATAAAAAACCAACATAAGCACAAAGGAACACACATAAGAATGATATAACGAACAATGACAAGGAAAAAGCATACACTACCAAAGATGAAGAAAATAAAATGTGAAGAAGAATTGGATCAAGCTTCAACCATTTTTTTATCACGATGTTGATCAGATCTAGGCTCTTTGTCTAAAAAATGCATACTCACTCTGAGGCACCAAAACTCCTAGTTGTTCGCCAAGTGATAAGTCCTTAAAAGGTGAGAAACATACACTCATGGTTGGTATGTACTCACAAACACACACAAGTGGCTATGGGGAAATTCATGCCTCATATTAGGATTCCTGCTCAACCATACCAAATTTATACCTCTTGTTAACTTTAATAAGGTGCCACACAAAAAATGATTTTCGAGCTTCATGAGGCAAGCAAAACTTCGTATGCTTGGAGCTCATGAACAAATAGGATGGCTCCACAGGCATGCAAGTTTTGTTATGCAAGGTGCACATATAACAACAAATGTAAAATGCAAAATGAAAATAATTTTCAAAGGAGTCTTGCTTAGTTCATGTGAGGTATTTAACTTAGGGAACATTGTGCCTAATGTCTCCAAGAGAAGACCAATCAAAGAATAGAAAATTTACATCTTAGGGGATGCAATGTGTCACATCAACCCACTAAGAGGAATGCAATATGCTAATAGATATCATGCTCCTAAAGGACATTACAGCCAATGTCATCCACAAAGCAAAAAATGCATTGTATGATGTAAGAAAGCTATGTTAGCTCTCAAAAACACAAGGAAGAATACCTCAAGAGGTTGCCAAACTCTTGGTACATTTTAGGGTAATAGACAAGGTCAAATGGTTTAAAACATCTTCTCTTCAAATGTTGCTAGACCTAGGTGGGTATACATATATGAATGAGGCAAACTTGACTTATGTTTATTCTTTAAGTAATTTATCCAAAATGGCAGATGGGAGTGGATAAATGAGTTTATTTTGGTATAGATTGTATAAGCAATAGCAAGGATAAAACTAATATGTTCAATTAACTGATGTGAAAAATGAATAAAACTAAACAATGGAATGATAGAGACTAGTGCCTTACTAGGTGTATAGAGTCAGATGAAAGATCTAAAATGAGTAACTTCTTTCTAGTAGATATTCTAATTGTTTTGCATATAAATTTGAGTTTAAAACTTGTATAAACATGCAAGAAAATGATTACAAAGTTCTTCTTAATGATCCAAATGAGATCTCCTAATTACTATGATTGACTAAAGGATTTAATCTTTCCTTGAAAGAACCAGTTAATCAAACCATACAGATACAAGTGTGCACTGATAAATTGAATATACGCTTGTTATATCAATTTAAATAACTTAGAAAATATCAACTTTGGAGACAACTTCAGTAATACTATTAATTAACACAACAAACAACTAATACCAGAAATATGCCACCGCATCAAATGATTTTCATTGATATCTCCATAGTTTCAAACATGCATCATAGTCTCATGATTATCAATATTGCAATCTATTGTATCCTTTTTCTATTCCCTATCCCTTTTGCTACCAAAAATGGATATTTATACATCAACTAATTGAAAGGATGCGTCCTTTCAAAAATGTCTTATATTAAAACAACAATAGATTAAAAAAGGTAATTAGGCTCTGTTAAGCCATAAATGAATCTTCGACAAGTGGTCCAAGTAGTCCCGACGCTCATGCGTATCTACATCTCCCAATGCATTTCGGATCGTGATCTCCATCTTCACCATCTTTTAATTTTGTTCACATGCTTCATCTAGTTTTATATCCTTCACGGTAGTTGTCTTTAGAATTTCTTGCAATGTAGACTCACTTAAATCATCCTTCCACCTAGTCATTTCTTTTAATCTTCCTCTATCATCGAAGAATGCAGTCAATCCCTTTTTAGTGGCATCAATTAATCCCTATGCATCCCCTTGCAATTCTTCAAGGAAGTCTCTATGTTTGTTCAAAAGATGATTTGTAGCCTCAATTGCCACATTATCAGAAGTATCCCTCTGGTTTATTTCCTAGAGCTTCTCTAGAATCCTACCATCCATTCTTTCATGTTCTTGTAGTGCAGCAAAGTTATGCAAGTGTATTCCCCAGAGCTTATTCAACCAAGTTGTTAGACTAGCTTGTCTTCTCTTAATTACTGCTACAAGTGCATCATATTTCCCTTAAGAATATGCACTTGATCCTTCCCAATGATCTTTTGCTTGTGAAATTTCACCATGAGTGACTAGCTTGGTTGATCTCATTGTATCTACTAACAAATTTTTTAGGTGGTCATTTTCTCTCAACATTCTCTCATTATTCATTTTGTGCATTTATTTTTCCTTGATCAACATCTGTATTTGAGCTTTGTTCAATTTTGCTACGTTGAACCCAATCTATGTTGTTGCCATAGGATTAGCCTCCCCAACCTTTAGATTCATAACATGCCTGAATGCCTTTTCAATATCAATGACAATTGATTTCTTGTGAGGTGGATAAAAGGACCAAATCAATAATGACCCTTCATCTGGATTGTATTTTGACCCTGCATATACTTTTGTCACCTTTTCTAGGCTGAGCTTGTGTGTAGCATTACTATTTTTCAAAAAATTGTCAAAGACTAATGCAGAATTGAGATCCAACCCTGGAAAAATCATAACACCAGCACTTTATAATATTTTGCTTCCCCTTTCAAGGGTCATACCCACCATCTCTCTGTCCACACTCATATTTAGATCATTCAATAACTATTCTTCATTACTTGGCATAACATTGTCAACCATTTCTCTTATCTCCTTTCCTTTTTGTTTATATAAGAATGATTTAAATTTTGGAGAATTTATAAATTCATTATTTGCTACAAATTACTTATACTCTACGTGCCTTGCATCTGTATCTATACTCTCTTCAACACTTAATTCCCTTGTAGGGCAGGTGCAATCCTGAGTTCTCAATATTGACATCTTATTGGGTTGACCTTGTGGCACATTATCCTCAGATGCCTCTTCCCCAGAAGATAACAACTTTGTATCTTGCAACCCTTGATTATATCTTTCAACCACCATTTTTTCTTCTTCAGCTTCCAGGTTCCTGGTCATATCATCAAATTGATAGGGTACATGTTGATACCCTCCAAAGTTTATCTTTTGTTTAGCAGAATTGATATACCCTTATGGATCAAAATTATTTCTAGATGGTCCTCTTTTCATGTTGTATTGTAGTAGCTTATCAAGAAACAAGTTGTACCCTTCCTTAGCTAATACAGTAAAATCATCGAAGCACAATGTACTGGGCATAAAAGCCTATTTTCCAAAGGAGCTCAAATTCATAACACTGGAAAAGTCCATCTGCCTAACAATTTCCAAGTATGCAATCCTGTCTGAGACTGTTGTAGGAAAAATGAATGGGGCATCTTCAAATCCGTAAAGCCTAATCATGGTAGCATCATCCAAACAATACCAATCCCCCCAATTGTGACTAATTGGCCCATTGAAGTCCTTAGGCTTGAGAAACCTCTTTATCTCATTAGATAAAGAATAAGAACATGGATGATTATAAAATTTGTACAATGGCTTTACAAAATACTTCTCAAAGTGTACAAAACAAGAATTAGCAAACCTGTTGTCCCAAACAATAGTCCATAATTGAACAGGTAATGACATACCTTGTCAAATTGTGAAATTTTCATCTCCTGAGGCCACAACCCTAACTCTTGTCCAAAATATAATACTATGTGCATCAACAGTGAATAATGCCTAAGATGTAAGATAGAGGCTCCACCTTTTACTGCCATCAACCCAGAATCAAGCCCCTTAAAAATGTATGAGGCATAATCAAAAGGTCTAGAGTTGTGATATTGAATATCTATTGAAATTATCATGGGCACAATTGACATATACTTGGGGACTTCCATTCCCAATACTTGGCCTACTGAGAAATAAGTATATTTCATATAGGGTTCAAAAAGATCAACATGGAATGGGGGTCCATCACTATCCTCTAGTGGAACTGGTTTTCCGCCCTGTCTAATTTTGTGCAGGGGCAACCTCCAACCTTTATAAATTGTGCCCACCTCCCGAATTCCTTTTCTAATTCTTCACATATGATCTTCTCATTGCATACCCCTTCCAATTTGAAAACCTCGCCTATTATGTCTTCTGATATATGTATCAATGGTTTCCCAGATGGGTCACATATGGCTTTGAGTTCTGAATTATAATGAGTGGCCAACAATCTCACCAATTCAACATTGACAAATACATTAGGGTAGACTAGCTTTCCCAGATTAAGCTTCCATGGATTACATACTGGTTCAAAGAAATTCCTCTGATAGTAACGGAAACTAAACAGTTCATAGCCTCTTATTGGGGTCCAAACATCTCCTATGAGCTTACATTTGTCATCCAATTTATCCACATCTTCCCTAAGTTGTGTAGATTGTATGGCTTTAGGTCCAGAGCCAAGTAATTGGTTGATAAGATCTTGACTTAGCTTTCGCTCAGTGCCCTCTAGCTCAATTTTAGTTTTCTTTTTTTTCCTTCTAGACTGACTACTTTCCCCATATTTTCTACCCTTTGATTTTCCTAAATTGGAGGATTCCATTCTTCAAAAATTTGCAAAAGTCAAAAATTACAGAAGTCAAGGCACAAAGAACTTACTATATTCCTCTCAAAACTTTTGAGCTAAAAGAATGCCCTGGTTCTTCGTTTGTCCTTCTACTTCCTCTGCTATCAATTCCACAATATTTTTTTCAATTGAATTTTCCTTAATTCATGAATTTACTTATGCTTCGTGGTGCCATTAATGTTTTAGCTCAAACAAGAGTGTAGTAGGTTTTTTTGAAACTTTCACTGTCACATCATGTAATATTGTCGGCAAGAAATTTTCAAATCTTGGGTGATCCTTTTACTCGAACTTTTATCAACATTCATTAAACATCCTCTAAGAAATCTTGTAGTTTTCCCGACACTCTGAGTCTTTCCAACAGTTATTTTGATTCACTCGTATCTTCGCTATCAATAGATCATATATTGCTAAGATGTCTTGTAGTTTCACTGGCATTATGAGTCTCCTCAAGAGTTATCCCTTCAATCTCAAATAAATCACTATCACTCCCATCGATGTAAACCTATCATTGTGAATTAGTAGGTCAGGCAAATAGTCTTCAGCTTACTCCAAAGATATGTATCTTGTTGAAATATTTCCTTTGTCCTTTATCAACAAGATCCCCAAGCCAATCCTGCCAGTATGTTTTCTTCATCAATTCTAATCACTAAGACATAATGGTTTTCTTGCCAATGGAACTACACTCGGTATGACCTTCTTATCTCTCTCCGCTAAAGTTCATTTCACCGATGCATTTCTTCATCGACGAGACCATGAATCATGTCTTTCTAATGATCATTCCCTCCAAACATATCGTCGAGTCCCCTACCAATATAATTCTCTTGGTATGTCATGAAGGGTTGGCAGGACATCTTAAACTCATCCTAGTAGCATTATCCTACTGACAGAATTCTCCTCTGCTTCATCGGCAAGACTGGATGAATGTCTCGAGCTGACTTTAGGAATTTTACTCTGATGGTGCTGGTCTGGCTGACATATTTCCTTATGCTTCGAGCGGTAAGACATATACAAGCTCGATATGACTTCTCATTATCACCCCGATGATTATTATCTCGCCAATAGAATCTATTTGTCATTTGAGACTATGAACTGCATCTTCCCGACGTGTATCCTCAAATGAGACTTTATCGGTCTGACATTCCTGACCTCTTGCTGATACATTGAAAAATATGTGTTAGTATAAAATGAATTATGGGTCAGGGAGACCTACATCATCTCATGTCGATATGACTTTATATATTCAAATGCTTGGGATCAGGTGAATTCTATGGGACCAAATGATAAATACTGACTAGAACATGGGCGAATATATTATGCAAAGCAAATAACATCAATTTATATTCATGATATGGGCTTGTTTGGAAAAAATTTATGAGTATAGACAACTATAAAATTTTACAATTTTACAATTCTAACAGGCTACACCAAGAACCAAGAAAAAGGAAAAATGAAAAAGAGTAATGCCAATGTATGCCCAACTTTAAAAAAATTGCTAAACACCATACTATGAGCAATTACTTTAAAGTAGCAAATGAAAAATGCAAACAAGAAAGAAGACATGAGAGCTAACGTGGAAAGCCCTATGCCAAGTCATATGTTTTCGAGTAAAGTCACGTCATGCAAGAGAAAAAGAAAAGAGAGCCCGGTTTCCCCCAAAATGAAAACACCAAACACATAAAGGATCTATGGATTTGGGGTGAGTATGTTATGTGTTTCATTGTTTTTAAAGAGCTTGGAACTATCATTATCCTCCAAATACACATAGAACTAGAAGAATGGCACAAAGAGAGCGAAAACAAAGAAAAACCTTTTGGGTCAACATGGAAGAAACATGAATGTCTTGACGCAACAATGAACCTAAGGGACAATGAAAAATGCATCACTAGGACAGTGCTTTCAATTTATTTCCCCCATTGAGTGCAATACAAGAATGAGCTAAGGTAAGTGATGGGAAAGGTCATGTAATAGTGAGAATATAATATTCTACAACTATTACATGATAAAGGGTGAAACAATATTAAGCTAGGAAATCACACGATGGAAATCATTGCCATCAAAGTGAAAGTTTTTCAATACTAACTAGAATGCATGAAATTCATTGGTACTATGTCTGAGAATTTGATGATATGTGCAATGTGGGACTTTTGTATCTTTAGGATATAGTACTAATCTATTCATCAATATACTACTAATCTATTCAAAAGCAATTGTAGTTTCCTTTCACTTTCAGGTGGTGGATGAAGGGGTTGTGATTTTTGTAATTTTTTAGACCTCTTGCACTTGCTAGATTCACCAACTTCTCTAGATGGGATTAGGGTAGGAGGTCTTGAGATGATCTTATCTTTATCCTTGTTATTATTATGATCTATTGGTTGTTCTTTAGGAAGAAGGATATTCAAATCAGGAGGGTAATCAAAGATCACCGTACCATTGCCATGAAGCCTTAGATATTCTTTGGGATGCTTTTTGTCATGAGAGGGATCTTAATATCCTAATCCCTTTGTTTTTTCATTAGTTGGTATTTGATCTAGGAGTTGATGAATTTCATGTTCACTTGTTGTATCACATCCTTGTTTACTCAAGATTGTGAAGCCTTTTCCATATGTTTCTTCGAGATTGATGGGAGTGTTTGTTACTTTGTTATAAAATGAGTGTTTACTTGTCTAGAGGAACTAGGTTCACCTATTGTAGGGAACTTAGGTTCAACTTTTGTTTCAAGATGTAAGTAACCAAACATCTCAAGAGCTGGTATGGTAGGAGGATTTGGTTGTTTCATGGATGGGTAAAAGGATGCATTAGCTTATAGGTTGTCAAGAAAATCATTTAGAAACTGATTCATGTTGTCGTCTTCTTCTCCAATGATGTCAACATCATGAGGAGGACATGCATCAGGAGTTGAGTGAACATGAGTAAGGTCAATGTCATTAGGGTCATTTCCAAAGGCACAACTTGACACATCCACTAAGGACTTTAATGACATCCAAAGCTTGTTAAAGAACATATCCATGATACAAATTTCAGATTGTAAATTGTTGTAAATGCAATTTTAAGCAATGAAATTAAGCTAAATGCAATGAATTGAATCAAACAAAAAGTCTGTAAACTAAAATAGAAAGGTAGCAACAGCAAACAAAAACTTGGAAAATGAATTTTAAATGCCATAAAATGTAGTGCAAAATGTGCAAAGGGATTGATTTGCCCAAGGTGGCAAATGAGTCCAGGTACTATTTTTTTTGAAAATTTTTAGAACTTTTGAATTGAATTTAATGCCTTTTATGTTTTATAATGCAAATCTAAGATGCAAAAATTAATTTTCAATGAAATTAGATGCAACAATGCAAGCTATATGAGCTTTCACTAATGCAAAATTTGAAACCCTAGAATACAAATTAACCAATGCAAAACCTAATGCAATGTTAATGCAAGCTAAATCTAGGATGTAAATGTTGTCCCTCAGTATTATTTGGCATTAATGTCATAACACCAAAAGTTGAGGTATCAAGTTGTACACATGGTGATATTTTGATTCAGTTCTGTTTGCATGAGTTTATATATCCATACTGTTCTATTTTGGCATCATCACTTGTACATGGCATATTTCAGTGATTGATGTGTTTTTTAGTTTGGAATTGATGATAATTCTCAATTGCTTATCCATTTGGCATACTTGGTTGGTTCACATCATAGTGGTATTGATTTGGTGATTGCAAATGTAATGTGGGTATCTTTGTGAGGAAATTTTTGATAGGTGGCAAAGTTTGTTTTCTCAAGGATAATAATGAAGTGGCAAATGGTGGCAATGATAATGTTTTGTAAAGTCAAAACTAAAAATTCCTTGCATTGTCGGTGGTAATTATTTTTTGTTTGAATGGGAATTTTTCCCATCATAATTCACGGATATGAAAAATCATTATGTCGAAATAGAAAGCTTCTATGAAGCTTTGATGAGCATCCGTGTTTGTTTCATTTGTGTTTTACCCTAATCATAGTGATGGAAGAGGTTGTTTTAGGTGTCGGTTGGATGGGAAAGAAGTTGTAAAGAGAAAATCAGTGAAATTTTTTTTGGCATTCAGTTATTGTTTGATTCGTAGCTATGGAAAGTGGGGTTTGGTAATTCATTTGCTGACTGTGTAGACAAAATATGATCTGGAAATAACAGTGTTTTCTTTTCAGTTCGAATGGTTGCATTCTCCAAGTTGTTAACAGGTCTTTTCATTCCCTTAATACTTGTTTTTTTGCTTAAGTTTTTTTTTTTTAAAAGAAAGGGTTCGGGTTTGTTTTACCTTGTTACGATTTGTTACAATAATGACCACTATTAAGAGGTCGGTTTCTTTTGTGGTTTCTTTTGTGGTTTGTCTGTCCAAGAATGCATAGTTCACTGCATTATTATCTTAATCCTAAATTGGGTATGAAGTTTTTCAAGTGTGATTAACACACATTCAGTTTTCATGCATTTGGTTAACATGCTAAATTATTGTGGGTTTGTGTAAATGTAACCCAAATCTGGATCATTTATGGTTAGTTATGAGTAAACCTTCTTTGATTAAGGTCTGCATACAACAGAGCATTGTATTATTAACCCTAGTTTAGATATGATGACAAAGGCTACAATATGATTACCATTCTATTATTTGTTAAGGAAAGACAATTCAGTTATGAAGATGGCAGTTAATTCTGTAGTTTATCAAAAAATTTAAGAGCAATGTATCTATATATATTCGATATAGGATGAAGCAAGCCGGTTCTTTTTTAATTATGATATGTGAGATACAAGTGCAAACAAATTTTTTGATTGTCACTCTTGCATGAAAAATGTAAAATTTTGTAAAAGATGACAGAGATTTATTCTTGATAATATTGATTTGTTCTTGAAAGTACTTTAGTGCTTAGTTACTTTCAAACCTCTATTTCTAAAGTGATGGAAGAATAGAGGGTTATTATGAAATGAAAGAGAGACATATACTTTTTATTTGTTGAAATCTTGACTTATACTGAAGAAATTGTAAGCCAGTGAGGCAAATCATTAGTCTATCAGTGAGATAGCACACTTATAATCTGCCAGTGAGGCACTGTAATTGTTAAATTGATAAGATAAGGCCAGTGAGGCCAATTTTGAGTGGTTTTCTACACCAGAGGGTTTCCACTCTGGAAAATTTCTCTGTGTCAAATTTTTTGTGATGATTGCTTTCTTTACTTAGGAAAATGTTTGAATTATCTTGAAAGTTTTCATTTTAAATCTAGTTTTTTTTTTTATCACTGATTCAACCCCCCTCTTAGTGAACATCATACTCTAACAATTGGTATTAGAGAAAACTTGGGAAGGGTCATTCTAGAGTATGACTACACAAGAAAGCTTTTCTACAACTAGAGCACCATTATTTCATGGTACTGGTTTTTCTTTCTAGAAATTTAGAATGAAGAAGCATATCACTTCTTTAGGGTATGATGTTTGGGAAGCTGTTGAGAAAGCTTATACAACTACTGCAACCCCTACAACACCCAATGAAAAGAAGGCTTATGATTGTAATGCTAAGGTTGAGAATGCAATTTGTTGTGGTCTTACTAATGATGTTTTGGTAAAAGTTATGGATTGTCATCATGCTAAAGCAATTTGGGATAAACTATTAAACATTTATGAAGGTGATGAAAAAGTTAAGGAAGCAAAACTTCAAACTTATAGAGCTAGATTTGAAAGTTTGAAAATGAGTGAGGATGAGAAAATAGCTGATTATTTTTTAAAAATCCAAGAAATTGTAAATGCAATTCGAGGTTTTGGAGAAACTCTTGACAAGAAAAAAATAGTACACAAAATATTGAGATCAATCCCTACTAAGTTTGATCCCAAGATTGCAGTTGTTGAAGAAAGGGATATTACTAAAGTAACATTTGATGACCTTCAAGGGTTCTTTACTACCTATGAGATGAGGCTAAATGAAAATAGTTCTAAAAATAAAGAATCAAATTTTAAAGCTATGAAAAAGGAAACTGATATTGCTAAATCAAATGAACTTGATGACAATGATTTAGCTTTTGTGAGTAGATTAAAAAGGGGATCTAGCAAGTATAAAGGTAAATTACCTTTTAAGTGCTTTAACTGTGGTAAAATAGGACACTATGTTGTAAATTGTCCTAATAAAGACTTAGTAAGTGATGAAGAAGAAAATAACGAAAGATTCCCTAGAAGAAAACAACAGACTTTCAGAGGAAAGAAAAATGTTTTTCAAAAAAAGAAGGCTTTGTGTGTTGATGTTACTAACAATGGTTCAGAGGAACTTCTGGAAGTAGAAGAAATTCTCTTTATGGCAGAAGTAATTTCTTCAAATGAAAAACAAAATGAAGCTATTTCAGATTTGTAAGAATCTGAGATAGATCTTGAGGGAGAACTTAAGTCTGCTCTAAAAGAGATCATAAAGTTAAGAAAAGATATTGATGAAAGTAAAAATCAGAATCAGAAAGACATTGAGTTAATAATTGATTTAAAACTCAAAAATGCAGAAGCCAAGAAGATGCTTGAGATAACTCAAGAAAAATTAAAAACCAAAGAAATCCATTGCTATTCTTTGGAAGCAAATGTGGTTTCACTGCAAAGAAAATTGACTTCCTCTGATGATGGTCAATGCTCCACTCATACAGGTAAAGGCAAAGGTATTGAGTCTTCTGAAATTGATTTATATTTTTGTGGCCATTGCTATAACTGTAATGAACTTGGTCATAAAGCAAATAGGTGCAAAAATTCATCAAAAAGGTCTTTTAACAAAGTTAATGGAAAACTGTATAACTTTTTGAAGAATCTCAAGTGCTTCAAGTGTCATGATTTTGGACACATTGCAACTTTTTGCAAAACTGATTCACTTAAAAGGTCCAAACTAGTTTGGAGACCTAAACAAAAGGCTCTAATTGTTGAATCTACTTTACACTCTATCAAAAAGGATTTTTGGGTTCTGGATAGTTGTTGTTCTCATCACATGACTGGTGAGAGAAATAGATTTGTTCAGTATGAAGACTTTGCTGGAGGTTTTGTCAAGTTTGGCAATAATCATTGCTTTCCTATTATTGGAAAAGGTACAATTTTACTTGAAAATGAAACCTCTATTAATGATGTGTATTTTGTTGAAGGACTAACATAATTTGCTAAGTATAAGCCAAATTTGTGACAATGGTTTTGAGGTTTTGTTTTCTAATATGGGTTACAATATAAGAAAGAAATCTGGCAAGACTATTGTTGTAGGTATTCAGACTAATGGCAATATTTATTATCTCCAAGATTATTTTAACTGCAAGAAAGAATCTAATGTATTTTTTATGACTCAAGTTGATGAGTCAAAACTGTGGCATAGAAGATTTGGCCATATAAACTATGACGATTTGGTCAAGATTAGTAGAAATAAGAATGTTAGAAATCTACCCACACTATCTAAACCTGAAAATGTTGTTTGTAAAGAATTTCAAGAGGGTAAACAAGCTAGAATTAGCTTTAAGACAAAAGAATATACCTCTACTAGACCTCTACAGCTAATCCACACCGATTTATGTGGTCCCACAAGGACAAAATCCTTGAATGGTGACAAATATTTATGTTGTTTGTTGATGATTATACCCAGATGACTTGGGTAAATTTTTTAAAACATAAATTTGAAGCTTTTAGTAGATTCAAAATTTTCAGGAAAATGGTAGAAAATGAATCTGATTTAAAAATCAAATGTCTTAGATCTGAAAAAGGTGGTGAGTTTACTTCATAGGAATTTGTTAACTATTGTGAGGAATGTGGCATAAAGAGACAGTATTTAGCCCCCAGAACACCACAACAAAATGGTGTGGTTGAATGGAAAAAACAAGACAGTAAAAGAGATGGCTAGAACTATGCTGCAAGACGTAGTCCTCTTGAACACCTATCGAAAAGTAGCAGTACATACTGTTGTTTATATCTTAAATAGGGTTAAGTTAAGAGTAAATACTTGTCATACACCATATGAACTCTAGTATGGTAAATCAACTAATGTTGGTTTTTTCAAAATATTTGGAAGCAAATGCTTTATTAAGAAGGATAGTGACAATATAGGTGGTTTTGAATCTAGATGTGATGAGGGTATTTTTCTAGGATACTCTACACATACTAAGGCCTATAAGTTTTATAATAAAAGATTAATAAAATTTTTTGAAAGTGCCAATGTTAAAGTTGATGAATCTGTGCAGCAGGTTAATATAAATGACAATGAGAATATACAAGAATGTCCAACAGAGCAAGTCAATTAGGAAGAAGAAAGTCCAAAGTCCTCTACTAACTCAGTTGACTTTGATAGACAAGATGAACATGTTGAAGGTAATAAACATATAACATCCACACCTAAATTATCTTCAAGGTTAATGCAAAAGAGACATCCTTCTGATCAAATTATAGGTGACAAGGATTCTGGTGTGCAAACCAAAAGTAAAGTTGTAAATGCTGATAATCAATTTTATCTATCTCTGCTTTCTCAAATGGAGCCTAAAAGTTATCGCAAAGCAAATAAAGATGAATTTTGGATTAAAGCAATTCAAGAAGAACTTAGTCAAATTGAGAAAAATAAAACATGGGAACTTGTTCCCAAGCCTCGTGGTAAAAATCTTATTGGGGAAAAATGGGTGTTCAGAAACAAGCTTGATGATCAAGGTAACATTGCAAGAAAAAAAGCACGTTTAGTGTGCAAAGGTTATTCCAAAATTGAAGGTCTAGACTATGATGAAACCTTTTGTCCTGTTGCTAGACTTGAAGCAATCAAAATTTTTCTTGCATATTCTATTTATAAAGGTTTTAAAGTCTATCAGATGGATGTAAAAACAACTTTTCTAAATGGTGATTTAACCGAGGAAGTCTACATGGAGCAGCTAGAAGGCTTTTGTATTACAGGTAAGGAAGATCATGTGTATAGACTTAGAAAAGCACTTTATCGTGTGAAAAAAGCTCCCAGAGCTTGGTATTCCAAGTTAGATGCTCATCTACGTGAGCATGGTTTCTCAAAATGTGTTGTTGATAGCAATCCATACTTCAAAACTCAAGGTGACAGTATTTTGGTTGTAGTTGTGTATGTTGATGATATTATTTTTGGTAGTGATAGTCCTGAATTGTGCTCTTCATTTCATAAGATTATGAAATCTAAATTTGAAATGCCAATGCTGGGTGAGCTGTCATTCTTTTTAGGATTGCAAGTCAATCAACTTGATAAAGGTATTTTTATTTCTCAAACCAAATATGCTAAAGAAATTCTTGCTAAATTTAAAATGGTTGATTGTAAACCTATTGGTACACCCATGGACACAAGTTGTAAACTTTGTCAAGAGGTTGATCAACCTAATGTTGATCACACTTTGTATAGATCTATGATTGGAAGTATTTTGTATTTTGTTGCCACTAGGGTAGCTATTATGCACTCTGTTTGTTTGGCCTCATGGTTTCAATCTGCTCCTAAGCAATCACATCTTAATGTTGTTAAGAGAATTCTCAAGTATATTGTTGGCACTTTGAATTTTGGCTTATGGTATTCTAAACATGATGATTTTACACTTGTAGCCTATACTGATGCTGATTGGGCTGGTAATTTGGATGATCAAAAAAGCACTTCAGGTGGTGCATTCTATTTGGGCGGTAGGTTTGTTGCATGGCATAGCAAAAAGCAGGATTTTGTCTCTTTATCTACTGTTGAGGTAGAATACATAGCTGCAACAACTTGTTGTACACAAGTTCTTTGGATGGTGCAAACATTTGTTGATATTCAGGTTGATGTATCTAAGCTTGTTCATATACTTTGTGATAACATTAGCACTATAACATTTCAAAGAATCTTGTTCAACATTCCAGGACTAAACATATTAATATTCGTTATCATTTCCTTCGTGAAAAATTCTTGGCTAATGAAGTTGTTCTAGATTTTGTATCCACTACTGATCAAGTGGCTGATATATTCATGAAACCTCTACCTAAGGCACTATTTGAATCACTTCGAGACAAACTTGGAGTTGTCTCACTTTGCTCTGTTTCTTGATTTACTCCAAGGCATGGACTTAGGAGGAGAAGACCATGCATATGCTTTTATCCCTTAGTATTTATTTGGCATTATGAGCACCTTCCATGATTGGTCCAGCTTCTCTTCCTTTAGCATTGTGTCAAAAGGGGGAGAATTTGGAGGCTTGTTTGCAATGTTCAGAGCATATGTTTTTGCAGTGGCATTGATACATGTGTTTTTTATCAGATCTGTTTATGTAGTTTTTTAGTTGTATCAGATGCTTTCTTTGATATGTGGCAGGATGGATATGTAATTCATGCAACTTTATCATGTTTAGATCAGGTATATTATAGCTATGATATTATTATTTGGCATTAATGTCATAACACCAAAATTTGAGGTATCAGGTAGTGCACATGGTGATCTTTTGATTTAGTTATGTTTGCATGAGTTTATATATCCATACTGTTCTATTTTGGCATCATCACTTGTAGATGCAATATTTCAGTGGTTGATGTGTTTTTTAGTTTGGCATTGATGATAATTCTTGATTGCTTCTCCACTTGGCATACTTGGTTGGTTCACATCACAGTGGTATTGATTTGGTGATTGCAAATGTAATGTGGGTATCTTTGTGAGGAAATCTTTGATAGGTGGCAAAGTTTTTTTTCTCAAGGATAATAATGAAGTGGAAAATGGTGTCAATGATAATGTTTTATAAAGTTAAAACTAAAAAGTCCTTGCATTGTCAGTTAATTATTTTTTGTTTGAATCAGAATTTTTCCCATCATAATTCATGAATATGAAAAATCATTATGTCGAAATAGAAAGCTTCTATGAAGCTTTGATGAGAATCCGTGTTTGTTTCATTTGCATTTTACCCTAATCATAGTGATGGCAAAGGTTGTTTCAAGTGTCAGTTGGATGGGCAAGAAGTTGCAGTAAAGAGAAAATCAATGAAAATTTTTTGGGCATTCAGTTATTGTTTGATTCGCAGCTATGGAAAGCAGGGTTTGGTAATTCATTTGCTGACTGTGTAGACAAAATATGATGTGGCAATAACAGTGTTTTCTTTTCAAGTCGAATGGTTGCATTCTCCAAGTTGTTAACAGGTGTTTTCATTCCCTTAATACTTGTTTTTTTTATTAAGTTTTTTTTTAAAAAGAAAGGGTTCGGGTTTGTTTTACATTGTTATGATTTTGTTACAATAATGACCACTGTTAAGAGGTTGGTTTCTTTTGTGGTTTCTTCCGTGGTTTTTCTGTCCAAGCATGCATAGTTCACTGCGTTATTATCCTAATCCTAAATCGGGTATGAATTTTTTCAAGTGTGATTAACACACATTTAGTTTTCATGCATTTGGTTAACATGCTAAATTATTGTGGGTTTGTGTAAATGTAACCCAAATCTGGATCATTTATGGTTAGTTATGAGTAAACCTTCTTTGATTAAGGTCTGCATACAACAAAGCATTGTATTATTAACCCTGGTTCAGATATGATGACAAAGGCTATAGTATGATTACCATTTTGTTATTTGTTAAGGAAAGACAATTCAATTATGAAGATGGCAGTTCATTCTGCAGCTTATCAAAAAAATTAAGAGAAATTTATCTATATATATATTCGACACAGGATGAAGCAAGCAGGTTCTTTTTTTATTATGATTTGTGAGATACAAGTGCAAACAATTTTGTTGATTGCCATTCTTGCATGAAAAATGTAAAATTTTGTAAAAGATGATAGAGATTTATTCTTGATAATATTGATTTGTTCTTGAATGCACTTTAGTGCTTAGTTACTTTCAGACCTCTAATTCTGAAGTGATGGTAGAATAAAGGGTGATTATGAAATGAAATAGAGACATATACTTTGTATTTGTTGAAATCTTGACTTATACTGAAGAAATTGTAAGCCAGTGAGGCAAATCATTAGTCTATTAGTGAGATAGCACACTTATAATCTGCCAATGAGGCACTGTAATTGTTAAATTGATAAGATAAGGCTAGTGAGGCCAATTTTGAGTGGTTTTCTACCTCAGAGGGTTTCCACTCAGGAAAATTTATCTGTGGTAAATTTTTTGTGATGATTGCTTTCTTTACTTAGCAAAATGTTTGAATTATCTTGAAAGTTTGCATTTTAAATCCAGTTGCTTTTTATCACTGATTCGCCCCCCCTCTCAATGCTCACCATACTCGAATAGTAAATGCACTCCAAATCATAATTAGGATGCTCTAAATGTAGGTTCACCAAAATAAAAAGGGGAAAATATATATATAGGTGGTTCTCTTTCACCTTTAGGGTTTTGGACCTAAAAGGAGATAGGAAATTCTTCACTTTTCACTCAAGAACAAACCCTTGAGATTTCAATGCAAAGAAGATTGAAATTTGGAAAAGGGATTTCCCTAAATGCTGAGTGATATCTAATGAGGAGTTTACCACCAAGATTAGACTTGGAAAAGACAATGCAATGCAAGATGTAAAACAAAACCCTAATTGAATGCAAACTAACTCTAAATGACCTAGAAATATGAACAAAATGCAACTGAAAGCTATGAAATAGAAAGTGTGCACCTGGGAGACTAAAGAAGGTAGAATGGAGCTCTGGTATGCTGGAAATTCTATTGTTAATGTTGAATGGGCCTCATTCACCAAGCTAGGAAAATCAGTCCTACTTCTAGGAAATTGTGCAGATACATGTTTCAACCAAAAGGGTATCTGGATCTATGAAAATATTTGTCAGGCCTATACAATGGGACTCATTCGCCAATAGTGGAAAATTAGTCCACTTCTGCTTTTCTAGAAGTTATAAAATGGATTCTTCTCCTCATGGTATGCTTTTCTCTTCTTGACTAGTTTCCAGATCCAAAACTGCAAATTGCCACCTGTAGACCTTCTCCAAGCTTCTCCAAGGCTTGATGACAACTTTAGGGATTTGACAACTTTTCTCCAACTTTTCTTCTTGAAAATTCTGCAACCTAGCCTTGCAAATCACACACAAGAAGAGGGAAAAATTTGCTGGGGGTTAGTGAATAGGGGTTTGCCTTGGTCAAACTCCTTGTTGGTAATTAAACCTTGAAATGAAAGAAAATATGAAAGGAGAATGACGAATGAACAAAAGAAAATGTTGAAACTCACCAAACCCTTAACAATAATGTGTTGCAAATATGCTTGAAATGGTTAAAATGGATGTGGTCCTTGACTCTTGCTTAAATGTGATAGATCTTGAATACAATGCTTACTTGAATCATCAACTCTACATCACAAATGTTAGCACAATAACAAACATGAAGAATGTGATATTTGGCATGATGATTAGCACTTGAAGAATGATCTAAAATGCTTGATAATTTTCCCTTGAAATTCCTTGAATGCTCTTGTGAACTGTCTTGAATGCTAAGTGTTGAATATGAGTGAAAGAATCTTGTATTTAAACTTAATTATGCAATAATTCTCGAAATTATAATACTACAAGCCGACATCAAATATAGGAGAATAAAATCCCACTGGAAATTTTAATTAAATTTGAATTTTGGTCACATGGGACTCAATCACCACCTTCACCCAAGGTGGTGAATGAGTCCCATCAAACATATTGTATGGGACCAAAAATGAAAAATGTCGAGAAATGTGTGAAACCTGTATTGGGGCCAAAAATACCTAGGTGGGACTCATTCACCCAAGGTTGATAATGAGTCCCAAACACTAAATCTAGGCCACACAAGCCAGGAACACCTAAATTATGATTGGTCACTGATAGGTGTCAGGATTATCCTCGAAAAGATGCAATAAATAAGGCTTGTGGATGTAAAATATGGCCAATTAAAGCATAAGAAATCCCAATTATTGATGACAAGCCTAGATAAATGTGAAAGAATGTTACAACACTTTACAACACTCCAAATAAGGAAATATTAAGGTTGATATTCATTAAAATTGTGTTTATTAAGCTAGTTAATTGATAAAACCCTAGAAAAGTGTGAATGTGTGTTACAACACTTCACAACACTTTAGCAAGGCACCATTAAAATCCATTAGTTCACAAGGGCCCAAGACCTAATGTGAATGTGTTATCCACATTAAAATGTACTAAGTCAAGGCAACATTAAGCCAAAATCTACAAGGAGGACCCAAACAATTGTGAAAATGTCAAGGGATCCATTTTACTACACTACAATGCCTAAAAAACCAAAAAATAGCTAAGTATAGAGCTTTTTGAACTTTTGGGGTTGTGATTACCTACATATATGTATGCCTTCTTTATTGCTCCTGATCCCCTACCTCTTTTCCCCTTATTTCCATCACTTTCCCAAGTGTTTCAGATTTCGTCCATCACTCTCAACC
Organism: Sequoia sempervirens; assembly: GCA_007258455.2. Taxonomy (NCBI): domain Eukaryota; kingdom Viridiplantae; phylum Streptophyta; class Pinopsida; order Cupressales; family Cupressaceae; genus Sequoia; species Sequoia sempervirens. The sequence continues at coordinate 9,531,295 of VDFB02000009.1, read as the reverse complement.
CTTACCGCTTCTCTTTCCTAAGCCTTAAGTCCTCTCTCCAATCATCAAAGTTTTGATGAAATCCTAAAAATATAGCTATCTCAAATTTTCAAGCTTATGGGATCATCTTTCCTCCTTGCCTCTTACCATATTTTCATCTTAAGTGTTAATCCTTTCATCTAATCCTTGATCACCGATATCTACTGTCGGCCTTCAATGATTGGGTCTCCCTTGAATATCCTTTTACCATAGTTTGCGATAAGGTGAAAACTTTCCTCTCAGTCCTCAATCCTTGATATTTCAGCTTTCAGCAATTAGACCTTCCCTTTATCTCTTATATTATTTTTACACTAAGATATAAGGATCCTTTTGACCTTGATCCCTAATGTTTAAATTTCTATAGTGTAGGAAAAAAGTATCCCTTTTTCACACTTAATTTGGGAATAATTGATATTAAATTGAGCCTAATGTTGCCTTGATTTAGTGTTGCAATGTGTTTTACACATTCACATTCAATTTAGGGCCCCTTTAAACTAAATGGACCTAATTGTGCATTTTTTAGGGTGTTCTAAAGTGTATCTTTACACTTTCACATTAATCTAGGGCTTATTAATTAATTGGGGTTATTTATGCCTTATTTGGTCCTATTTCTAATCCACAAGCCTTATTAAATTGATTTTTTTAAGGATAATCCTGAAATTCATCAAATGAAAAATCATAATTTAATGTTTTGGGTTGTGTGTTCTAGATCTAGTGATGTAGGACTCATATGCCACCTTGGGTGTATAAGTCCCACCTAGGTCTTGGGACCTAATTTCACATTTCACATTAAACAAGACATTCATGGAAGTCTGGGTCTCATGTTTGAGCTAATGGGACTCATACACCACCTTGGGCATATAATTCTCGCTCTAATCAAGACATATTTTTAATTTAATTCTTGGCAGGATTTTATTCTCCTAGATCTAATGTCGGCTTGTAATGTTGTAATTTTGGGAAATTTGATATAAATAAGTATAAATACTAGCTTATTTCACTTAGTTTCACCAAGCAATATTGAGTCAAGCATCCTAATATTTCATAAGATCATTAGAGAGTATTCAAGAGCATTTAAGAGCATCCAAGGGCATATTTGAAGAAGATTATTGTAGTAAATTTAAGATACATTTTCATGTAAAAGGCTTGATGCATCATGAATGTGGTTTTGAGCTAATGTTGTGATGTATTGTTCAAGATCAATTTGGGTATTCAAAGGAATTATCTTTCATCAAGAATCATGATCATGATATACATCCATTAAGGCCACTTCATTCTTGTTTACAAATCTACAAGGTTTCAAAATAGGTTCTATTATTTCATCTTATGCTTCATGTTTCATTTCTCATTGAGGTTTGATTACCAAAAGAGGGTTTGACCAAGGAAAACCCCCATTCTCTAAAAAAACAACATTTTTCTTATCCTTTAATGTCTAATTTCAGGTTTATAGGTTGAAAAAAAAGTGGATTTGAAGCCTTCAAAAGTACCAAAATGACAAAGTTGCAAAGGTTGTCATAAAAAGTTGTCAAGGCTCATAGAAACTCAAATCTAGAGCAATCTATCTAGCCTATTTGCATGAAATTAGTGGGAAAGTTCTTATTTAATCCATCTTCATAGGCTCACAAAGTTTCAATTAATTTTTTTTCTCTTGGGACACTTTGTGAAGAATCGAGACACTTTGCAACAATCTAGGCATATGAGTCCTTATACAGCCATTTTATCAGTTTTCTAGAAGACTCTGACTAGTCACCTAGAGATTGCAGATCTTGCACAAAAACCCTATACTAGGACTAAATCACCTAGTCTGGCATATGAGTCCCATTACACTTCAAAAGCAATAATTTTTTAGGGTTTTTAGGCCTTATTTAATCATCTCTAACCTTCTAGGTGCCTTTCTGTTTCTCTCAATTTGTTATTTTGATTTCAAGTTCATTTTCTAAGTCATATAGCTAGATTTTAATATTCCATTCATTTCCTTCTTTCCAAGCATTTGCTTAGTGGTGAACCCTTTTTTAATCACACTTAGGGAGACCTTGTAGTAATCTCTTTTCCTAATTGAATGATTAGGTTGAGATCTCCAGGGTTTCCTTTAATGAACTAAGAGTGAAATAGGCCCTTATGTGTTCCATCTCCTAAAAGGTGGAGCACCCTATTTCCTAAGGTTCACTTTCAAACATTGGGAATCAAGTATTCCTCTTACTCTTTATTGCATTGTGTGATAGGGCATAAGCCTTCTTGACAACTCTCAACTCTTGACATTTCTCTTTCCTTCATACTCTTCTATCCTTTCAACCAACCTTCAAGTATTTTTACATTATTCCTTCCCTTCTTCTAGCAAACATCAAGCTCGACACCCTACATTTGACATAAGTGGTCTTTTAGAGATCATAGTTTCAATATTCTTCATGTCATCTTATGCAGCATGTGGTATGCAATAGGTGTTAGGCATAATGCTCAATGTCTGATGGGAGTTTTCTTTTTGAGGTTGTATACCATTTAACATTCATTCAAGTGATGCTTTCAAGCCTAAAACTTTGGTGATACTTCTAAATGATGTGTTTTCTAGCCATAAATGCCATTAATTCCCAATGACTCTCCTTAGATGTCAAATCATAGTTTATAAGGTGGTGGAGAGGGAATTTATTAATTTTAGTATGGTTTTGGAGAAGCTTTACAAAAAAAAAATGACTAATGGTCCCCTACAAATATCATTTGATACACATTTCATGGGAGTTTCATTTTCTTGAGCTGCTATAATTAAAGACATGATGTATGGGATTGCTTACACATGTATGTATAAGATTATATTTTCTATGATTTGATCATATTTTTTCCTTTTTGTTAACCTTGATTTAATTAGGGTTAGGTTTGAAATCATCTAAGTTATGCTTGAACTAGAAAGGTAAGTATTGTACTCATTTTTAAGGGTTCTAAGATTTTGGAAGGCTCTAGGTTTTATGTTTTGGCCAAGGAGGAAGGCTATGTATAGAAAGTGGCATACCAAAGGTGAAGGCTTATGTTAGTTAGTCATTACATTGGTAGTGCGTCTATATTTTGAAATTGTGGCTTATATGAATATATACTATTGATATGATTTTCTCCAATTGTGAATTGCATATTCTTTAAGTTGTGTAGTCAAGGGTTATATTAGCTTTTCAAGCACATTTTATTCCTTGAGTTAGTTTAATGGTTCGTTGTCTATCTAAGGGGTAGAGTAAATGCTTGCCATAAATTAATGGGAATATTATTATTTTCTAGGGATTGTTAAGTATGGCTGCATATTAGGCTTTTGTAGGTTGGATTAAATTATAAGGTGATAGTCTATTAGATGAGCTCAAAATGTGTTTGGTTCTATCATATATACAATGCATAATATATGACTCTATAGCCCAAGGCAAGAATTGGTCTTACATTATTTTCTTTCCCCATACTCAAAAACAAATCTTAATTCAAGAACCTTTTTTATGCTTTAGTTTTATGTTTATTTTTGTTTCAACTTTATGTCAATATTGAAATGAGAATAAGGGATGTACCATTCATGAATGTAGTTGGATACAAACCCTTTCTTTTTTAATATGAATTTTATTTACTAGATACTGTGATGCACCACTAGTCGAATATCTACATCCAATGGCATTAAGGGTGACCCCCTAGGTTTTGTAGAGATTGAAGTGTAGGGGAGAAAAGATAGATAAATCTTTCATTCATTGGCCACTAAACATTAAGTCCTTGAGCATATGAGTTGGCTATCCTTTAGAGGATTTTGAAGGTACAATCCATTTAAATCAAGATGATAAAATACCTTCATCCTCCATCCTCCATTGCCTCTAGCCTCCAATTGGACCTTGTTACACTTTATTCACATGATTGCACATGTGAGTCTTTGAAATCATTGAAACCCCTACCAATTGTAACATAGATAGCTTTGAGGATACAAACAATATGTGTGGAATTATTATAAAATTGATAAGGTGTTTGATTTCACTTAAAAATGTATGTTTTATAATGTGACTTTGATGTGTACAAAATGTCATTATGACTTGTAATTATAAAGTGTCAAGAAGAAACTTTCCCTTTGATGCACATTCATTATATGAATAACCCCTTGAAAAAAATATTTAATAAATTTTAGAGTAAAAAGAATATGACCTAATAACCCCTCTTCTATAATGAACATTGAGAAAAAAAATATAAATTTGATAGGAATGAAACTCTTGACCTAATAATCACTCAAACTTGAAATATGAACTTTTAAACCAAATGTGAGTCCTAAACATTAATTTTTATAGTACATGTACTATATATTTCCTAAATTTAAAGCCTCAAAATAAAATATTGTCCTCCCTCCACTCAATTTCATATGTGTTGATCATTCTTTAATCACAAACCCTAGAGAAAAAATACCTCTATCACACGGCTTGTTTTCTTCCACTTAATATATTCTCTTCCTTAGTGCATGCAACCAAGTTTGGATTGTCTACAAAATTTCCTTGTAATAAAACTACCCCCTCCTCTTGGCCGAGTTTGAACTAATGAATATGCTATTACAAACTTGAGGGTTTACCAATACACTACACGAGACCTTTTATTCACCATAGAGGATGATTGATACACCCTCTTTGAGTGAGCATTTTTTATTGATCAATAACTTCAAAATTTTATTCTTCCTTTATTTGGTGTCTGGCCCCTTCTAACATTGAAAATATAGTTCCACTTCACATTCTTGCAAAAATTATGGTTTTCATATATTTCTCACCTTTCCTCATGCAAATGTCATGATTTCTCCTTGTGTTGGAATTGTGAAGCCATTTCAGATTCCTTTACTCTCCTTGTAATAGTTTTGTCTTTTCACAGGAACAAGAAACAAATAATTCTTTGATACTAATCTAGAAAATGGTAGACCAAATTGCACAGGTCACACCATTATTGCACATCAATAAAAAAATAAAGACGTTAAAATTTAAATTCAATCGAATGATTTTACAATGCTACATAATAGGATTTTTATAGCCTTACATTTCTCATACAAAACTTCCTAAACTTACCTACGAGAATAAATCCCAACAACTAATTATTAAAACTAACATTATTTTGTTTATTAAATCTAATCTAGAATATAAGTTATGATGTATTAATTTCCAATAGATAGTGTTTTTGAAAAGGAAAAAATAGGTTTTACAGGGACCTGAAACCGCTGAGTTTAAACAACAAGATATAACAAAAAAGTTCAAACAAACAAACGGCTGTCCCAAAAAGGAAACGACAGCACAAAGAGACAACAGGGCCCAAAAAAGGACCGCCCAAAAAACCAACAACAAACACCACCGTGCTACTCCAAGGTGTTCAGTAACTCCTCAGCCTCCTTTTCAATATCCTTCATATCCTGTAACCCCTGCTTGAGAATTTGAGCAGTATGTGACGAAGTCGGGGTCTTCCTCTTATTGTTAGCCCGGGTACGAGTCGAAATCCCATCACCAGCAGATCTGTTGCCTCCCCTGTCCGCATCCAAATCCACGACTAGCGAACCCTTTTGGTTTTTTTCAAGCTTTTCCACCATCGCATTGATGATAATGGTGTTATGCCTAGCAATTTTGTGATTGTTCGCAATAGTGGCCCTAATGTTTTGGCCAATCTTGGACATATTGCACTCGATACTGGTCAATCTTTCCTCCTGTGATTGTTGTCTTTTCCTTGATAAGGGAGTTTCCTGTCCTTCATTATCTCTACGATTCCAGCTAATCTTCTGCTCCAAGTCCATGACCTTGTTGCTAAGATCAGTATTACGGCCTTTCAAATCACAGACTTCCTTCTAGGTCCACTTGAGAACAGTGAAAAGGCCATCCATACTTTTTTCCGCCGTACTCACCATGTCCTCAGGCTTGAGCTTATTCAGGGCCGAGTTAATTTCATCCTGAATAGGGGAATCATAAGGTCCATTCCCAAATCTACCAGATGCAGGGGCACTAGGGGCCAATTCCTTACTGACCATGGGCTTATCAGAGACGATTTCCATTGAATTCCTAGAATACGAAACAAGTTTCGTAACAGGGGTACTTTTAAAACTAGGGAACAAACCCGGAGTAGGGCATCTAGGAGACGGTTGGGGATTAAGACAGGGCGGCAAGGAAAAACTCAGACTAGGGCACTCATGCAGAGGCTACAATTTAGGACAAGACAGCGGGGCAGAAACCTTAAGGGTTTTCTGACAAGACGGGGACTGGGGAGCAATGGTATCAGGACCAACAGGAACATAAGCAGGGGGGCCCGGGGGTCGATCTCCCTACTACTTTATGTCTCCTCATCATCCAAATCTTCAATTTCAACAGTATTAGGTAAAGTAGGTAAATTTTGAAAATGCTCAAAAATGAGCCTAACAAGACCAGGGTGAATAATAGCAGTCCTCCTAGGGTTTCTTTCAACTTCATCAAGGCAATTCTTTAAAGAAGAGAATAAGTAAAAAGGCTGAGAAATACAGACCTTGTGACGGAAATGGTTCAGAATGGCAAAGTGGTAACCATAAACTCTGGTGAAGCGCCCGTCAACCGTGATATATTCCATAATAACTCTTAAAACTTTCCTCTAGATAGAATTGATGGATTCCACATCGAAGTAGCTATTGGCAACCTTAACCATCTTAGCTTTCCCCTTGTCTTTTTTAGGAAATTAAATGACCGCTTCATCAGAGAATCGTCGGCCCCGGTAGAATTTCACACCCTTAGTCGAAAAACCAATTATCTCACCGATTAAATCCTCATTCAGCTTAACATTCCTACCAAACAACACAATCTCACCATTTTTCCAATTTTTAACAAAATAGTCCAGCATCCCCTCATTCGTACCATGGAGCTTTTCCAGATACGGGACTAAGCCTCCCTTTTCAATTCTTTCCCACGCTTTAGCGTTCTTTCTGTGCTCCTAGAAACTGCTCGGCTCCACTCGTTTTCTTTCTCCGCCCATATTCAAAGCTCTATAAAACAACACTCTACAGTTGCTCTGGGTCCCGTTTAGGCATGTTTTAACAAACACCCAGAAAGTGTGCTGGAGACTCTTCTTGAAAAAGAAAATGATGTCGGTCCCATCAAATCTAATGAAATCGACGTACCTGATCTTTATCCATTTCATCATGACGAAGATAGGCTTCTGTTCCATGCACTGAATCATAATAAATTAGCGCTTTCACTTCAGGATGGAGGTAGTCATTCTTCCTCCACGTGTTTTCCCCACCCTTCTTAACCCCTTCATTGGCGAAGTAATCTGCCACCTTATTGGCTTCTCTATAGGCGTGGGACACTTTCACTTTATCAAATTTACTTAATAATATTTTTGTATCTTCGATCCATTTTTTGATGGTCCACGAGGGGGGGTAAGCCCAAGAATGCAATTTATTATATTCAATGAATCACCCTCCAACCAAAGAAATTTTGTGTTGATCTTGAGGGCTAAGCTAACCGCATGAAAAGCCCCAACAGCTTCCGCAACATGATTAGTTTGAGTACCTATGTCCATAGTAAAAGCCGCAATAAAAGCCCCTGAGTTGTCCCTTAAAACACACCCACTACCAACTTTCCCAGGGTTACCTTTAGCCGCACCATCAAAATTGGCTTTCATCCAGCCCAAAGGCGGCAAAGACCAATTAGCATTCTCTCTCCCACAAACACCAAGTTTGAGGACATTTGACCCAACTAATTTTGAATTCCACTTTTCGGCCATAGCAATATCAAAAGGAGACCAGTTGGATTTCTCAAACATTTTTCCTGGAATTAAAGATAAGTTTTCCTTTATAGCCCTTACAATTTTAGCGTGCAAGTCCCCTTCCAACATCTCTTTATCCCTAAACACTCTGTTGTTCCTTTCCTTCCAAATATTCCAAGACACAGAAGGTAGAACAAAAGACCATAGCTTTCGCACAAAAGGATTTTTTGAAGGAGCTTTCCATTGAATGAAGAAATCTTCGACAGAGGCAGGGAAAATCCAAGCCACATCAAGAAGAACCAGAATTTTATCCCAAATATTTGACACAAAAGGGCAATGAAGAAAAAGATGATTAATAGTCTCGGCTTCATTCCTGCACATATAACATTTGTTTGATAATTGAATTCCTCTTTTTCCAAGATTGTCCAAAGTGAGAATCTTATTTTGTAGCATTATCTAGTAGAAAATATTGATTTTCAAAGTCAGGTGATTAATCCAAGCCTTAGCCCAGAAGGGAGGAGGCCCCATCGGACTAACCAACATAGACGTGGCAGAGGAAACTGAAAAAATACCATACGGGTTGTCTAACCAAACAGCAAGATCCTCCACCTGGTGTTGAACTGGTCTTAGGGCTTTGAAAGCCGACTGAACAGGGCTAAGATCAGGACTGATGGTCTTCAGATCAACCCAACCCCCATTCCTCCAATAATCTTTAACCAAGACTCCAAATTCCTTTTTACAATCATTCATCCATTTACTAAATTTCTCTATTTTGATCAAAGGATCTTTAAAAAGCCACCTATCTTCCCAAAACCTACCATAATTTCCATTTATTTCCAATAGATAGTGAGAAAGACTCTATCCATATGGAAAAGGGTGAATTAAGGACTTGAATGAAGACAAAACTTATAGGAATTACATAGGATCTAAATTACATTGACATAGAGATATCCTTTCGTAGACCAATCATAATAAAAATTAGAATAATTCAATGCGACACCTCTTCAACTATTAATCCAAATAGATAGTGTTATTTGGATTAATAGTTGAAGATGTGTCGCATTGAATTATTCTAAATTTTATTATGATTGGTCTACAAAAGGATATCTCTATGTCAATGTAATTTAGATCCTATGTAATTCCTATAAGTTTTGTCTTCATTCAAGTCCTTAATTCACCCTTTTCCATATGGATAGAGTCTTTCTCACTATGTGCCTTTTCTCTTTGGCTTGCCTAAGCCACCTCTTTCTACTTTTAAGAATATAGGTATTCAAAATACCTTTATAGGGTTGTTGTGCTAGGGAAGATGGTCTTGTAGGTCAACCCCTTAAAAAGCAATGTAAAAGGATTGAAGACAATAACTTTTAGCTTTACAAATGCTCTAGAGTAATATGATGCAAAACTAGTTTTGTTTAAGTATTATAATAAATATATTCTTAGCATGTTTCTTTTATAATGCAAATTATATTAAATGTTATCTAGTGATGAAAATGATGAGTTCAATTGAATGTCTTTAAATGTAAGTACATAGTAATAAATTGCACAAATATGTGTTTAGTCAACTCATAATTACTAGAGAAATGAGCAAGAATTGATCAAACTTGAATTTGAATTTTAAAGATTTAGGGATCAACTCCATGCCAACAAAAATAACACAAATAATAGAAAGGTGGGATCTAAGAGGAAAATGAATGTCTAAATATGTATGACATAATAAATGAAGGTTATTTAAGAAAAAGTGTAAAAATATGAATAAATTTATTAAATTGTATATCTATAAATATAAAAAAATAAGAAAATAAGAACAACTTCACATAAAATTATATTATATATAAATATATACATATATTAAAATATTATCTAAAATAAATAAAAAATCAAATATAATATTCAAATTTCACCATTACAATAGGAATCATAATCTTGTACAATGTGTGGGAGAGTTTGGAAACAGTGTATTAGGAAACACAACAAAGCGATAGGCTTGCTATCAACCACTTTATACTTGGTATTTCTCTAGAATTTTCGATTCCACGTGCGCGAGGCAGCTTTACAATTTTTTAAAATATGTACGCTTTTAGAAGCGTGTCCCTCTTTATTGGTACGTAAACATTACAATTAAAAATGAGCTAATTTACCTTAAGACTGCCATTTCTCGCATTGGTTAATTTTTTGTTAGGTTAAATTCGTTTTCTGATCCCTAACATTTTAGAGCTAGCCAAGAGTGAGCCCTCGCTCTATTCTGTGCTATATAAATCAATCGCAAAGGGCCAAGCCCATTCTGCTATAACAAAGAAACTTGCATCGCTTTATAAAGTTTTTCTGCGACTCGTTGTATTGATATACATACCTCCAATTCAGCAGAAAAAAATGAGGAGATCTGCAAAGAAACAAGTCATTTGTTCCCCTCGGCCTTGTCGTAAAACAATTACGAAGAGCGTATCGAGGGCTCCTCCAACACACTCGCTTTTCCAATGGTAATTTTATCGCCTTCAGGCTTGTTGCCGTAACTCCTTAGTTTTAATATCTTATCATTCTTTGGATTTAAGCGATGAGAGCATCGGAGTTCGAACCTCGGACCTTCGTTTATTTTTCCATTTTTTTTCTTCTTAAAATAGCCAAAGGTTAAAGACTGCCATCAAATACTGAACTCCTTCCTTCGCCTCGCATATTGAACATCCGAAGAACTGGTCAAATGCTTTTTTTAATTTTGCAACCTTTGAAATTTTTCACCTGCAGTGCTTGCATTAATTATAAGTTAATCGCTTAACATCATCATGCGATTTTACTTATTTTCTGACGATCTACAAGTTTAAAGCAGTGAGATCAAAATGTTAAAGTCACCAGAAAAATGCTGAATTTAAATTTGAAGCTCTCAAGTGTTTTCTCTTTTCTCTGCAGACATTTAAAAATTGTATATTAAATATTTCAAAACTACAGCGGAATCTGAATATCTGCACGCTTTTTAGCTTTTGTATAATGACTGCACAAGGAAATTTATCTTCGAATTTCATCAATTCAAGACGCTATAAAAAATCCTTTCCGATTCATCGACAGTGAATGTGCTCCTATTAAATTTTGATCCTGGCCGATTTAAATCGTTTTCGAACGATATCTGTATTCCTTGGAAACGAATTTAAAATTAAGCAGCATGATATTCCTTTTTTACATCAATATTGTTATTCTCTTAGAAACTTGCTTTTATCATTTCATAGTCAATTATATACTTTTTAAAAGACCAGGCACAGTTATATATTTTTTTAAATATCCGTTACAGTGATCAAAATTGAGCACTTCAACTCTGGAAAGAAAATTTCTAGATGTCGTTGCTTATTTGTAGACAAGATATTGCAGCTGTTAGTAAGTGCTTTAAACTGCGACAGGCATAACGATGATATTTGGACGGCGATTTCTCGCTTCCTTGACGCAAAAGGTGTTGTAAATTTAGCAGCAACAAACCGCCGCTTCTATGAGTTAATGATGGACGGCAGCATTTGGAAATTAATCTGTCTTCGTGATCTGCAAGTCCCTCCGCCAAGAGAACCTCTTCACTTTAGCTGGAAGGATATTTACACTTCGACCTTTGGTAAGCGCTGGCTCAATCTTCGCTGTAACTGCATAATATTCACATTTGAAACAATTAACACAATTATTTTTATTAAACGTATTCCTTTCGCTTCAAAATGTACAGACGGAAGCCATTCCTACAGCTTTCGTCAGGTCGAAAAGCATATTGGTGAGTATTTGCAAGAAAAAAGAAGAGCTTTGTTTGATCATTTTTAAAAGAAATGAACTTAAATTGTTAATCAATGTTTCTTTAGAAATATACGTATGTCTATCTTTTGTGGCGTGCAGATTGGATAAGAATTGGAGCATTCTGCTTAGAGTCAGGCGTGGTACTTATCACTGACAAGCTTTCCGAGGTTAAAAACTCATTTTCAAACACAGAAAACCACAAGTTTAATCTCCCGATCAGTTCAGGCCTTATATTCAACGTGAAAAAAGGAATATGGATTTCAGGTAAGCCGCCACAAAATTTCTAGCATTTACCTGGAACTCCTTCATAGTCGAAATCACTCTAAATTCAATTAAAATTGAGCGCGTATATGACATATAATTAAATTGTTAGATCTTCAACTGGTGCGCTGTCCTGTCTGCAATCTTGAATCTTGCGAAGGTGAAATCATTCTTCTTCGCTTTCAATTACGCGTAAGCTCGAAAAACCGCTTTTAAAGAGCCGGATGAGAACTAATATATTTAATGGCAATGAATTAAGCAGGCACAATGCAAACCCTAGACGTCCGACATTCCGAGCTGTTTCTTCATAAAGAATACAAAGAAGGAAGCTGGGAGTATAGAGAAATGGGCTCGCATATAGTTCAAAGAAACTGCTTGGCAGCTACAGCAGGAATTTTTGATGCTATGCACATCGAAACAATTTCCACATCAGGTGAGAACTTCCTGAAAATAAAAAAACAACAAAATATGCAGATAGAAACAAATTAGCTTAGCAGAAGCGTTGATCTTTAAGGCAATGAAAGTTTATATTATGCATTTAGAACTGCTGGATCTACAATCTTGGACGGGCAAACCGGGAGTGTGGGAACCCAAGGTAAAGATATCCTTACATGCGACTGCAGTAAGCACAAATTTACAGGATAACGAAGGTATGTAAATATTCTTCTGACTTTGGTATAACGATATATGTTTATGTTTGTTAGCTTTCTGACATTGAATATTAATGATTGTAGGTATTCATGTTCGATACCATACGATGAAAGCAGGAGATGGAGGACCTGTAATGGCAATCCGTGTATCTCAGCAACTCATCTGACATTTTTCTCACAGCTTCAATGTAGGCCTTCAATGGAGCTACCTGAATATACCAAGAAACCTTTTTCCTTTTATCCAACTCAAATTAGAAAGAACATAATTTCGCTTTCAGACTTGAATGCTATAATTTGGGAAGTATTGACCTCCAACTAGTCCTTTATAAAAAAAGTGATGTTGAGAATGATGTTGAGATTCTGATCCCTGTATTCAGGTTTTATTGACATTTTAAAATTGTGGACACTAGGAAGATATAGTCTCTTATGGAACCAGGGAATTAGAAGATATTTTAACACCTCCTCGTAAAAGCACTGTCTGTCCATTTCTCAACTGTCCTCGAAGTCTATATGGTAGAGTAAAACCATACATGCTTCCATACGGTTCTCTCTTAAAGCAGTAAATTTGTATTTTTTTTAAATGAGTTCAGTGTTCTTTCCGTGGTTATTGTACCGTCTCCATTTGAGAACACACTGTGGTCGCATAATATGGACTTTAAGTCGCCAATAGTAAATTTCATTTCGTCACTAACTTCCTTTCCATTAACTTTTACAAAAGTGCAATTATATTTGGTAGAATTTTTCTTTTATGTTAGAGCAAATTTTGCATTCTCTACATGGCCTAAATTTTGGCTGTATGATCGTATTTTATTGTAGAATATAATTAAAATATTAAGAAGAATTTTAGAAGATTGTATCATTTGAAAGAGGTTATTTAAGTAAATAATTAAAATTATGTGTATATATGTATGTGTATATTTTTTTTACAAAATGAGGTATTTTGATATTTGAAGGGCAACTTCAAACAGATGATTATTACAAAGAAAATTGTTTGATAGATAAAGTCAACTATCAAATTTAGGTCTTACATCCTTTTTCCATTTATTATTATGGATATTATGTATAAATTATGGTGGACACAACATTTGGCATAGTAAAATATTTTTTATACTTTCTATTTGTAATATAACAAATCACACCTATAATAAAAATTTAGTATAATAATAATAATAAATTCTTTATTTTAGATTAAAAATTTGGCACTAGAAATGCACACTTAATTAGATTTGATAATAGAATATAATAATAATAAATTTTATTGTTGGCTATTAATAAAGAAGAGATGGATTTGATTGTGATTGATGACTATTGCCTAAAACCAAAAATTTGATTTGAAATAATTAGATCAAAATGATTATGCTAGGTGACTTTTAAAATTATATGATTATTTTGTTCACTTAGGCGACTACAAAACTAACTTTTATAATTATAGATTTGAAGATGTTTATAGATCTAATCATGTGTATAGATCTAAACATGTTTATAAACTCAACTCTACTAAATTTTAAAAGAATTCATTGAATAATCTTGATATTTCACCCATGTCTACAAAGGAGTGGTGTTAAAAGATATTGCTTATTGTGAGCTTACTAGGCTAAGAGTGATCTCCTTTGGCCAAAGCCATGTACTAAGTCAACAATATAGAACAATGATTGGAGAGAGAAAAAACACATGTGCAATGATGACTAGAATATTAACATAAGGAAATGATGGAATGTTGATGCTCTTTGATGTACTTCAATGATAATGTTACACTTCCCAAAAAATTGATGGATGTATTATCCTTGAATCCAGCTACATTCGATTCACGTGATAACCCCCTACAAAATTGCTCCATTTCATAGGCCCGTGCACTCTAAGCATGTAAAACAAGGAAAATTTTGATTGGCCTTAATGCATGGTCCCGAGCTTCGAATCGTCCCTTCAAAAGCTCATTTTTCGTTGTTTCTCAAAAACCTTCAAAATGAATGTTTTGTCGATTTTCAGTCTCTGGGAGTTAGAAAATTTGTTGCCAATGCAAGGGTGCTATTTTTCAACACCCCTACATGAGCAGGGTTATAAAAATTTTCTAAGTGTTGGAGCACTATTTTTCAGCACTCCTACACTTCTCTCTCAATTTCATATGTTAGAGCACTAATTTTCAGTGCTATTGCATGTGAAGTTAAGTTTTTCTCTAACTTGTTGGAGTAGTTTTTTTAGCCCTTCTACATCTTTTTTTTTGTCATATTTTGCAAATGTTGGGGCGGTGATTTTCACTATCCCTTCATCTTCTCGCCCTCCACAAGCGCAAAAAGTAATGAACACATCATTCATTAATCATAGCTCTTAATGTCTTTTAAAAGGCCTATTTAAGTTATTTTAAGTTCATTTTTAGTTTGTTTAGCTTTTTTTTCCCTTCCTCATCACATCTGCCATCCTAAGATCTTGTCAAAGTGTGGCATTTGCGGATTTTGTCTAGATTCAACTAGGGTTTTCACTTTTTCTTCCATTTTTGTAGGTGAGTTTCATTTCCTTTCATTTTCTTTTCACCGTTGTTTGTAGAGTTTTACGTTTCTAATTGCTTACTATTGTTTTCTTTATATCTTCATTCATTTCCTCTATTTGTTTTCTCTATCCAATTTCTTCTTTTACCCTAGTCTTCTTTTTAGGGTATCCATGATTAAGGTTTTCCATGAAAGTTATTCCTCTGTGTTAAAGTGTCAATTTTTGACATTGTATTTCTTGTTCTACCTCAATTTCCATGCATGTATACGCAGTGAAAATCACAACTAATACACCTGTATTTATCCCCTAGTGTTATGGTGTCAATCTTTCTCTCTTTAGCATTGTGGTTTTGCAAAGTACGAAACATATGACCAAGCGGTGTTTTTCACTGCATTCTCATGTGTTAGAAATTTTTCATATATAGGGGTAGAGGTTTTCACTGTCGCTGCATGTTTTATGATTTCCCATCTTTCAAATGTAGGAGCGATGAAAATCACTACTCCTACAAAAGGTCACTTGTCTTCTTCATGCACATGTGGTGATTTTCACCGCCTTTTCACATCAAAGTTATTCTTCAAAGGAAAATGCACAAGCACCAATTTTTACCACCAATGCATGAAGTTATCCTCCCAGAACATGTCAAAGCACTGTTTTCAGCGCTTGAGCATCAAATCTTCAGTCTTTCCAAAGAATTTTGTAGAGTTACTTTTCAATGCTTGTACAAGAAATGTGAAACTTCCAAGTGTAAGGGCGCTAATTTTTAGCGCCCTTGCACAAAAACTAGAAATTTTCACTAACACTTGAAATCCTTCAAAATCGCTTTCTGAAATTTTTTCTTTTTGCAATCGTTCCATTTTCCATGCTCCAGAGCTCATGTCAACTCACCCCAAACTAATTTCATAGATTTGTGCATTCCAATTTCTCTTGTAATACATATGCTCCTAACAAATCATAAATCCATGTTTCCTTGTAGTCACCTTCAGCACTCATTAGGTATTCTTCGGAGGTGGTTTTCACTAATCTTTTGTGCTCCTAAATGACAACAAGAGAATCTCCTTCATCTTCCCAAAAAGAAAAAATGAAGTACAAGTATCAAGGCATCTATCTAGCCACTATTGTGACCTCCAATATTGATGAGATCAAGGACTCAGAAATTGGCCATCTTGACATGAAAGATTTTGTAAAGAGAATAGAAAAGCAGCCATTAGAAGAAGACTTGCAAGGAATTGTTCACAGTAATCTTCATTGAGTGGCTTCATTTCCAGTTGTTGCTCACTGCCCATAATTTGTCTTACAAGTTGCCTTGTACTATATCAGGGATGATAGGAGTGTTAGAGACTCTTCTGGGAAAGTTATGATGAGATTAGAACCAAAATTCTTTCACATAGTTTTCCATGTTTTGCACATGGAGAATTATACAACCATTTCCATTCAACAAGGATAGGAGGCTTATGAAAAAGATCAAAACAAATCCAAACAATTGATTAATTCACAATGGTTGAAGACTCTGAGGCCCATCATTTCTAGATGGCCCAAAGGTAGATTCCATGAAGTGACTTTAAGGAAGATATTCAAGACATGATCACTCTTCTTAGCAAGGTGAAAGGCTTACACGTCTCATTGAATTTCCAAGATTGGATGTACAAGTACATCTGAATCATCGGGAGGAAGATGACACACATAGATTAGGGTACACAAATCAGTGATGAGATTCATGAGAAACTAATCAATGTGCAAACAACCTTGAAATTCTACATGACCTCCTACCTAGTGTATGTTGTTGTTTTCATGAGATAATTTCTAGGATTGACAACGAAGGGAAATAGAAGTGTTGTTCCAGTATATGATTTCTACTCTCAAATTACCTTGGGAGGAAGTATCAAGCATTTTAGGAGAGTCAATGATGCTTTCTTTTCCCCACTACATTTTATGTTTGAACCAACTCTAGAAAAGAAGAGAGTGTTTGATGAGGCATGGAAATTTGTCAACAAGTTTGGATGTATTTTCTTGCAGTTTCCCACTTTTACATATTTGAGAGTAGGGTGATACACTAGATGCCCATATATGTTGCCAAGATATCCTTCTAACAAGTGGGTTTTGATGGAATTATGCAGACAGTTGATTATAGTACACAAGGAATGCCAAGCAATTCACAAAGTGGGCTTTAAGTTTCCAATTGCTATCGAAAGGTATTATATTCAAAGTTTGCAAAAGGCCAAATCAGTAGTAGCAAAGATGTAGATTATGGCCATCAGGTCATACAGGTATAGGCATGCTTTCGACTACAAGGATGTTAATAGAAAACTTAGGAAGAGTCATAATCATGTCTACCATTTTGAAGACATATGGGAAGAATGTAGAAATGAAGAGGACATCTGAAGAATGGACTTTTGTAGGTTAATTGATGAGTAGATTAGATATTTGGGATTCACTGATAATCTAGAGGATTTTGAAGATCCTGGTGACAATATGGAATTTGCATAAGAAGAAGAGAAGATTTCTAGTAAGCCCTTAACTACAATTCAGTGGTCTAAAAAGGAGAGCATTTCCATTAGGGAAAGAATTGCTCCCATTCTACACAACACAAATGAATGGAACTATAGAGGCATTTTTTTATTGAATTCCTTCATAACAGAGTTTGAGGGAGAGATAGCAGAGGGTGAAGCCAGCCGCCAGCAGGAACTCTAAACCAAACATAGAGTTGTTGTTGCTCCCTCTTCTTCACATAGAGGTCCTAAGATTAAATTCGCTTGTGGAAAAATTATAGTACAAGCAACTGAAGAGGTATAGGTGACTGAGGAAGAACAACAATCTAGAGAGGAATGAGAACTTGCATCTGAGGAGAAACTAGAAGAAGAAGAAGGAAATGAGAGTGAAGATTTTGAACAGTCTATAGAAGATGAACAGTTAGAAGAGGATCATGGCGAGGCAGAAGTTAATGAGGAAGAAGAAAGGAATAATGAGGAAATGCAGTCATCTCCCTATGAGAACATCATTGACAATCCCCCTCATACATCATCGCTTGTTTCTACCACACCTCACACTCCTCCTTTTTCCCACTTTGACACCTACACCACCTCTAAGTCCTACTTCACATCCACCTATAGCTGGTTTAAATGCATTGAAGGTCACCATTCCTCCATCAACACAGTCAATCCTTTCCACTCCCTCTGTGGGGTCCATCTTGCAAAGTATTGATGTTTCCTCAAGTTCCCCGTCATCTATCCCAATTCTATCCTTGTCATCATATGATATTTCTTCCCAAGTTGAGTTTGATCGATTTATGAAGGAATCATTGTAGGATCCTCTCAGCTTGTAAAATCTTGGTGCAATCATGACTAACACAACACCAATTTTTACCATATAACACCTATTCCTATAGAGGTAGCTGCCACATAGGAATTAGAAGTGAGTCGAGAAGGTAATACTTCATTTCTTCCTCCTTGGTTAATATCACAAGTATCTAAGCATAATAAACATATGGTTTCTCTAGATGAGCTAGATCTTCAAGAGATAGTACTTCCAAAATCCAAAGGAAAGAAAAAGGAAAAGATTCATTCTAGACTACATGTGGACAAATTAGGCCATAAATATGTTTATATTGGAGTATCTCCACAAGATAAGGGTGATGTAAGTATGGAAGATTACACCATGACTTGGATTCAACTTGGGAAGGTCACTAATACAAGTGCTAAGGAAGATGCACAAGTGACTCTAAATTCATTGGCAAACAAGCTTGATAAGATGGAACAAGCTAGGGATATGTATAAAGAGAAGACTGAAAAATATGCATCAGTGTTAAAGAAAATCACAGGGACCTGTTGATGGCAATTTTGGCACCACAATAATGCAAGCAGAATATTGCTATTCTGCTTCTCCTGAAAGAGAAAGGAAACACATGGACACCTTAGCTCCCAAGGTC
Source organism: Sequoia sempervirens (assembly GCA_007258455.2). Classification (NCBI taxonomy): domain Eukaryota; kingdom Viridiplantae; phylum Streptophyta; class Pinopsida; order Cupressales; family Cupressaceae; genus Sequoia; species Sequoia sempervirens. The sequence continues at coordinate 9,512,515 of VDFB02000009.1, read as the reverse complement.
TTTGTAGTTGGGTCTCAACTGTGCCGATGTTACTCAGTGGTCAATGCAATAGTAATATTCAAGGGGCCTGCTGGTGTTGGGCTTCTGGATTGCTCCAAGATCAAACATGAAATGAATCCTATACTAACTAGGAGTTTTAAAGAAATATAAAAAGATAGGCCAGGGTTTTGAAATAGAAAAGAACAATAGTTCATCCAACCTTAACCAAACTTGCTAACTTCAAGGAATTTGTAAGCTAAAACTGTAGAACAAACTTAACTTGTGACCAACACACAGTTGCATTCATTCACAGTGCTGATTTTAACAACTGATTATAAACTACCATTTAAGAAAAACACAAAATGAGATTTCATTCCTTGAAAGCTTTCAAAATCAAATGATTAACTTTAAGATAAATACAGTTCTGGAACACAATATGAAGTAGATTCGAATTTGGTTGCTTCTATTGTGGGTTAGACATATAATAAACATTTACAAATCTAGCACAATCACCAGTGTACAGAAAACTTGTGTCTTCAGAGTGCTTCCATCTACACTAGAAGAACTTTGAAAATACATTACAATCTGTACTGAAATCTAACTGCTAACCAAGAAGACAAGAGAAGCTCTCATTACTGAGAATCAAGATGCAACTCGATCTCCTTCTGCTAGCTGACTAACTCCTAACAGTTCTAGCTCTAAACAGTTCTCTAAACCTAGAAGTTCTAATCTAGAAGTCCTAAAACTAAAAATTTTGGAACCCTTTACAAAGAGGCAAGAATGCCATATATACACCCCCTCTCGAAAAGAATGTCGACCCCTATTTTTAGGGTTTACAAAATATCCATGGTGTCAGAGGGTCAACATCCGGATCTTTAACAAAAGTCAATTCAGAAATAAATTTGAATCCTTGCTATCTTATGTCGGTGAAGATTGTCTCTTGGAAAGATCTGTAGATATTTTGCAGCTACCGCACTTATTTTTGGCCTCCGTGTCCATTTTTGAAATCTAGCAGAGCTGCTTTGAGTGCCCCAAAATATCACCATTAATGTTGAGCTACCCCTATCAGTAGATACAAGCTGTCCATTTGACTCATGGCTTTATCTTCTTCCTTTGGCGTTCTTTTTGTTCCAGATCCGCTCTTCTGCAAGTTGTCGGTGTAGCCTGGGCCAGTTGGCGAGATGTTTTGGCGAGTCATAGAGGTCATACCGATCTCGCAAAGACCATTGGAAAGACTGTATCCTTTTGGCATGACCATACAGAAAAGTTTTTCTCTTGGTGAGCCCTATTTCTTTCGGTGGGGTCCTCTTTCTGTCAGAAGGACATCCACCTCCGGTAAGATGTTAGGGCGGGTGCTAAGAGCTACAGTGATATGTTCTTTCATTCACGGATTTGTTGCTATTGGAAAGACCAACATTAGTCGAGAAGACACTTCAGCGAGCTCAACGCATCACACCGAGGGCACAAAACATGTTGGCAAGACCCCATCAGGTCGGCAAGACCTATTGTCGAGATCCCCAAGAAATATCCTCATGCACACGACCAGATCCTGTAAAACAAGATCTTCGTTAAAACAATACATTAATATCATGCCTTTTACCAAAAAGAAACTTAACTTTGGCGGAGGTGGAACCAAAATGGGACAGGGAAAAAAAAAATGACAAGTCCTGACGAAACCGAGATCAAGACAAAACATGACCCAGAAACAACATCCCTCGCCTTCAAAACAGGCAGGGGCAGGGTCAAAAGAAAATCGAAACTAGGACCGGAGCTGGGATGGGAACAAGCCATGGAGATAAACAATATTTCCAAGTTCATACCCCGTCCCGAGTCTGCTCCTGCAAAAGAAACCAAACACGAGGGACAAGAAACCAAAGAACACGGCGAAACCAGAAACTTTTTCAAGTTTCATGTTCGGATTCCATTCCGAACCCGCCTCCATCGATAGCCAAGAAAGACAAGGAAAAAATGAAAAGAAAGAGAAAGAGGAAGGGGAAGGAAAACCCCACGATGAAACAAAAAGGAAGAAAAGGGAAAGAGAAGGAAAACACGCGGAAGCAGGATTGGAACGGAAGTCGAATCAGAAACCTTTAAAAAGGTCCAAGGTTCGGATCTCGTTCTGGTTCCAAGTCCGCCAGAATAAAATGAAAAGGCACAAGGCAAAGACCAAAATGGTGAAACCGGGATCGAGGAAGAAAGAGACAACAAAACTTGGAAGGAACCCCAAGTTCAGAATCTGATTCAATTCCAGGCCCGCCCAAAACAGAGAAAGGAATGCCTAGGGTCAAAAACACCCAAGGCACCAGAGACACAAACCTACAATGACCAACAAAGGAGAGAGAAAAGAAAAAAGGCGGAGTTGAGGCCAGGATGGAACCCGAATGAGAAACTCCGCCAGAAGTTTAACATTTGGACTCAAACCCGGACCCAACTCCGAAAAAGAACAAAAGAAATGAAAACAAAGGTCTGTCGCAACCGGAACCGGGGAAGGAACAAGACCCGAACTTAGAAGGAATTTCCAAGTCCAATATTGGTTCCAGTTTCGCTTCCGACAGAACTTAAAGGAAAAACGCCTAAGGCAGAAAACCAAAGACCAAAGAAACCAGAAGAGAAGGGGGGACCCATTTTGATCCAGATCAAAGTGGGGTGGTTATGCAAGGCATAACAGGACCTCAGAGAATGTGCAACCAATGGCTATGATAAATGTTGAAGAACCAGTAGTTCAGAAAATGGAAAAGTACTACTCCAAGGGTGAAGTGTTGTATGAGTTTGTTGACAAAATAATAGAATAGGACTCGCAACTCATAACTATTGTCGATGAAAAGATTTCCCAAGTATCCAACATGAAGTTGGAATTGGATAAAACAGAAGGAACACTTCTCATGGAACAAAAAGAGATGGAATGAAGTCTCAGATTTTGGTTACAAATGGAGACAAAATTGAGAAAACTAGTGGAAGTTGGGGTTATTCCTGAGGACAAAGAAAGGTATGTGGAAATAAAAAAGTCTCTTAAGAATCGCATATAGGTTATCAAGGCCCTCATCAAAGACACACAATAGGTGCAAGAAGATGTTGAAGGACATCGTATTGTTATGGTAAATGGGATTGAAGATTTGTCGGGTAAACTCCTTGATGACAATCATACTTTCCTCCTAGTAAGTGAGATTGCCCAGATTTCCAAAGAAGCTATCCAGAAGTAGGTGGAAGATGAAGCCTTTTCAATGACTTCAATGTACATGTTGTGTGATGTTCAACTCACTTTTTAAAATCTCATAACACATTTGGATAGGTGCAAAAAGATCTACTATACTGCAAGGAAGTCAATCACAAAGGTTCAGACAATCATTGACTACACCATTGGACCAGATGAGATGACCATGCAAGAGATCAAGAAGTATGAATATTTCCAAGCCAAGAGCAAGGAACCATAAATATATTCTTATATCTCCAAAGTTAGATAGTTCCCATGCTTTTTTTTATGCTTTATGTAAATAAGTTTTGACATTTTACATGTCATTTTGAAAAATGTAATTACATGTAAAAACAGAGATGTTCTCCTCCATTCATGGACAACACATTTGAATAATTCAATAGTTAGTTAGGGTTTTTCCTTGATTATCTCTCCTCTCCTATCTATAAATATGAGAGGATTCCTTTGTATTGTTTACCTTTATCTTATGCAATGAAGTGATGCCCAATTATGAAGCAATATTGAAACTTTGAGTTGATTTTTGTGAAACTATTTTTTATCAATAAAGAAGCTAAGTTGCACACCAAACTTTGTGTTGGGACAACTGTCTTGTTATTTGATTGAATCGATAGTGTTTAGTAATTGAGATTGAAGGGATTTTGAGTAAATCTGTGTAGACTTTGAGCTACACCCATTGCTTGAAATTTTGATATTGTTGATGATATTGATGAATTATTTATAAGAATTTTTGCTTATAATTGTTCATGCTATTTGTGGGTCTAATTATGAATTATATCAAAGACTTTCTACTTCTTTTACAATGTTGGTTATTATTTTGAAGAATTCACTATCAAAAACTACATAACGACTTTGTGCCTCTGTGAGCTTTCTTGTTTGCTACTTTTCTTTATCAAACTGGTATTCCTAGGCTTTGCTTTCACAAGTTAGGAGTATTGGAATTATAGCTTAGTTTCAATTTGAATTTGTATTGCATCCAAAGATTAAAATTTTGAAACATTGTAAAACATATTCTCTAAAAAAAGAGAGAATCGTGAATGCAACACACCCCCATATCATTACTATAGTGTACATTGTTGTAAATATTTGATTAGTTTTCATTAGTTTTAATAAGCAATAAGAAGGGTGCCACCCCTTTCCAAGAGGAGAGATTCTATCTCACATAACTGTGGCTGAAATTAAGTTTCGTAATCTATTAAAAGGGATTGCAAAATTTTCACCCAACATTTTTTTGGCAATTTCGTTGGGGAACAAAGCACGTAATCAAAGCCTCATGCTTTCGATTGAAGTGAATAAGCACTCCAGTATCTTATTGTGACCTTGTGTATATTATTATTGCTAATTTCTCTCTTGTTTCAAGTCTACATTTTGGTTGATAAAAGCTATACACGAGGTTTAATGGCATAAGGAGTGGTGGACCTATTTTTCCAATTGTTGCAGAAACATAGCATTCTTCCTTCTCCATGAGCAAGGTTACCATTACAACGAATTGCAAGCTATCCTCCACGAAAGTTAAGATCACTAATTCCAAGTAAATCCTCTGTCTTTCATAGAGTTCCAATTCAAGTACTTGTTTTTCAAATCATTATGGCTCAACCACCTCCAATACCTTGGGGAAATGCTTTTGGTCCTCTCAATTTGGCTGCCCCTTTACATGAACTTCCACATGTTTCACAAAAGAATATCCCAAAGTTTTATGGCGATGGAAAGGAACATCCAAATGAACATATTGTTGCTTTCTACATTGTTTGTGGTGTTCTTGGTGTTGAGCATGAAGATGATGTTGTGAGGTTGTTCGTCGAAACTCTACAAGGAGTAGTTGTTGAGTGGTTTTATACTCTTCCTACTACTTCGGTTACTAGTTGGAATACTCTTCATACTAAGTTTGAAGAAAGGTTCAAACCTGCTAAAGATGCACATGCTTTGTTAGCATAGCTTACAACCATGAGGAAAGAATTTCATGAAGCCATGTGTGAGTTTGTGGCCAAGTTTAATAATCCAGTGACAAGGATTCCTATGTGGCTAAACCCATGGACCATAATCTAAAGTGTTTCTTCATCAACACCCAACTTCCCAAAGTAAGTTTCCTTTTGTGTAGGGAAAATCTTGCTAATTTTGTTTGAGCTAATATGTTGATGTAGTGTTCAAGATCAGTTCAAGCATATCCAAAGGCATTGTTTCACATCAAGTTTCATGATCAAGTCCTACTTTCATTGAGGCCACTTCATGCTAGTTTGTAGATTTCTTATCCAAGGTTTCAAATAGGGTTGCATTGTTCATGTTTCATTGTTTCATCATAAGGTTTAATTACCAAAATAGGGTTTGACCAAGGAAAACCCCCATTTCCTAACAAAATAATAATTTTTTTCCACTTTAATGTGTAATTTTAGGTTTTAGGTTGAAGATCTATTGGAGAGAAAAATTGGAGAAAGTTGCAAAGTTGTCAAATCATGGAAACTGGTCTACATGATTTATTTCCATCTTTCCAATAGTGAACAACTAGAATCTAGGAATGCAAACGTAGAAGAACATAACCCAAAAATAGATTTTTAGGAGCCCTAGCTAGGGCTCGTTCACCATAGGGTGAATGAGTCCTCACTGAGGTCTAAAAAAGTATCTTTGGTGATAGGTACACATCATTCTCACCTTTCCATATCTGCATTTTGATAGCTAGTTCTATAAGTTTTTAGATCTATACTCTATAGCACACATTTTGAAAGAAAATAGAGAAATAGGTGTATTGTTACCAATTCATTTTGGTACACCCTATTTTTCTACATTTCAATACCCATCCTTATGTAAGAAATTTATCAGCAGAGTCTCCTTTGTTATAAAATTTACATGGTATGTGAGATCTACGAGAACACCAGTTTTGATGTTCCCATTGATGCAAGCGGGAATGTATAGAGGAGAAGGCTCTTTTTTCATAGGCAGGTCTTGCGATGTGAAATTTATAGCTGGTGATCCATTCCCATGTTGGGTTAGGGAGATGCATAAAAGAGACCATGTTTACACAATTCGAGAGGACCTCCTTAGAATATTCCAAAGGTTCAAATTTATTAGACAGTGACCTATCTAAACTTTTACTCCTAATATCTAAGAGCACTTCTAACTATGTTGCTAGAGGTCATAGGTTGGGTTGCAAAGCTACACGCCCTACAACACACAAACCTACAACGTGCCTAGGATACGAGAGAAGGTTCTTCAATATGTAGATGCAAAATAGAGACAATTCATGTTGAGTTCACCAAAATTTAGAGGATGGGGACTAGCTACTCTAGGTCATGAGACAGTCCTAAGCAATAGGTTGTCTTGATCTACCTCAAGCTTTGCTAAGTGATTCTAAAGGGTTGAGATGTAAAGTTGAAAAGGAAAAGCAATTAGGTTGTTGTTGTCCTTCTGCTAACCCAAATGTTTCAAAGGGTCAAATAAGTTGATTTCCATATTTCAATCTGCTACACATATAACTCACTGCCTAAGGACGATAGCATAGGATACAGACTCCAACGTGATGCATTGGCGTCTCAGTGGTGCACTGGAATTTGTACAGATAGACAATCTAAGAAACAAATTAAAATGCTAGAAGTCTAACTAACAACTTGACGGGTAAAGTTTTATGCTATGAAAAAATATTGAAAGAGTACAAAAATGATGTACAACAAGAAGAATACTTTAACTAAACTATGCGTGAATCGATGAAGAGGAGGTGATAAAAATAGACCTTTCTACCTGAGATTTCAATCTTTGAAAAACTCCATGTGAGAATACCTACACACACAAGACCAAGGAAAATGTTGGGGTTGCTTTTAGAGGATTGCCTTAGTCAATCCCCCACTTTGGTGTTTCCACCTCCACAAGTAGCCAAATAGCAACGAGTGTAGAAAAAGATAAAGAAATATATAGAAGTAGAAGTGCCAAGCAATAACACAAACCACAATATGCTACTATGTAGATACAATGATGCAAAAATAATGGAAAATGGGAGATATCGCCTTTACAACTACATGCTCTCAAGCAAGTAGAGGAAGAAGCAATCTTGCAAGTTCTCCAACAACAATGATGTCACAACAAACAAAGTGGAGGAGCCAAGAAACAAGTAGCTTTCAGGTACAATGGAGTGGTGATGAAGCTTGGAAGTGTGTAGAGTTGATCAATGCATGAAGAATTTCATTTTGAAGCAAGAGAAAGTGAAGAATTTGAATAGATTGAAGAGTTAAATAATTTGAATGGAAAGAGGGAGGAAAAAGAGTTGTTTTGCATCAGTCAAGGGAGCAGAAAGCATTACAATTCACGTCTAATGGATAAAAATAATGCATCTACAGAGTCTAGAGGCAGGAATCCTATTAGGACGGTAGCGTGGTGCGTGGACGTTTGTGTGGCACACATGGGTCCCTGAAAAAATTCCTCCATCAACACGAAAACAAGCTGTCAGGTGGACGGGGAAAGGTGGCAGATGTGGAAATTGCATCATTGGGTTTCATTTTTCTAAGGTAAGGATGATGTAAATGGGGAATTTTCCTAGGAGTGTAAATTTGCTCCATTACAACTTACCTCATTTTTAGCAAAAAAATGAAATGAGAAGAACTTTAAAAATACCTCATGGACACATGAATCCATGCACAATAATGTTCTCCTACCAATTCTAATCCAAATGCAACTTATCTCACTCAATTTGGCCCACAATTTCTTACCCAATCACAAAAATAAGAATTTGGAAAGAAGAGGGTTTTTCCTCTCCAAATCCCTCACAAAATAAAACATAAAAATGAAAAATCAAATGTCTTTTCCATTTTAACCCCTTTTTCCTTTTCAAAATAAAATAATAAAAAATACATTTTATTTTCTAATTACTCACATTTAATCCCTAGTTTCATCCAAGCCAAAATAGAACATTTAAATATGATCCAATTTTCTATTCCACCCTTAATTTACAATTTAAGTATATATAAGCATATTTTCATAGTACTTGCAAAAATCAGAATTCAAATCGAATTAAAATTAATATAAATTATATTTCCATTCTTCAATTTTAAACTCCCACAAATAACCCCCAAATTCTAGTAATCAATTAAATTTATTCCCCAATTATCGTTCAACGTATAATTTCACTATTAAATCCATATAAGCATTTAATTGGATTAAATTGCATAAATAGGAAATTTAACAAGACATCAACCATACATTCACGAGACATCCACAAAAGGGTTGCAATATCTAGAATCATACCAATGACAGTATCTGGGTCGACAGAAGTAAAATAACTAGGGACTTGCACTCAGATTGAGTATGATAGGTAAGGAAAAACAATAAATGGACAATGTGACATCTCCTTATAACTATCGTTAGGGTGTAATAAAACATGTGGAACTAGGTGGAGAGTATCTGTAACCACTCAACAAACATGTCAAGCATACTTGCTCCCTTTATAGATATGGTTGAAGCATCACAAAAATACCCAGCAATGTACAACATCATATATCCATAATTTCATTATATTTAAATGATACAATTCATGATAGCATTTAATTGCAACATCTATATTAATGCATATATTCATGAACCAAAAAATAACAATAATCATTTAGGCAAGAGTGTATCATGCACAATTCTTAAGAATGCCTCCAAATGAAGTGCATTCATCCCCTTTTAAGGGACTTAGCAACATAACACACATGCACTTTAGTGTCATTTACTTCAAGATAATCAATAAAATAATTATAGAGGAAACAACAAATCAAGACATAGAACAATAATATCAAAACATGATCATCTAACATCTCAACATATATAAAACACAATGCTCCCACTAACATCACATGCAAGGAATAGGTAGGCACTGCACTTTACTTGTTTCTAATGTAGTATATATAGGATTGGCCTTTCTCAGGATGTTATTCATTGGTCTAGCACATATTAGGTCTCTATTTTGATTGTTTAGCTCTATATTTTCCTTTCTCTGAGTCTATCACCCTTGTATATGTATATACAAAGATATTTCTCTTTCCATATATAGTATGTAGGAATTGTTTGTAGGGATGGGGCCCATAATAGAACCCTAATATTATATAAATACACTATGATCCATAAAGAAAGAGTTACCAATATACTATCAATTTAAAAGCATTGTTGGAAATTTGTTTTCATTGCCACCTCCATGTTACATACTAGGTGCTAGAAATTATTGATATTACCTCCAACATCTAAACAAAGAACTATAATGACAAGATTAAAAAAATAACCAAGTGCTCATGGGAATAAGAAGCACATGGTCAATGCTAAAATAAGTTTAAATTATTTGTATTAGCCTTAGGAAAATAAATGCTTTCATGCGCTATTTTTTATATAAAACTAATTAAAATAAGCAAACAATTAGAACTACATCAAATGAGTTGAGCATGAAAAGTTAGAAAGGAATGAGAAGTCTTTGGTTGGTTTTGAATAATGTGTCAATGTGATCTCCAAATGCATTGTAATAGGTAACTCATGGTAGAAACAAAATACAAATTAGATATTCGAAACATGCAATAGAACTTTGTTGAAGATTATTCTATCACATATAGGGTCACATTTGTAGACTTGTCCTAGAGTATGTTTCACCATGTGGATATGTCCATTTGTCATGATCCAATTTGATGTTGATGTAAATTGCAAAGTATGCTTTTAATTGCCAACTTGTATCTAAAAATGGGTTGTACTAAGATGCACAACAAGACTTACTTTTGAGGTGAGAAATGAAGACCTTAGCTTGTATTAGTAGCAAGTCAAGCTATTGGGAGATTGATGCATAATTTTATAAACATGTAATACAAATAATGGACGATGAATATGGTGATTCATGATAGTCTAAAGAGCTCTATAATTTTATCTCTAAATGTCTTTGCTAGAGACTTAGGCATATCTATACATACATGTCTTTAATTAATCAATTTATAATTTTTAAAATGTGAATTAATAAGATAGTGACTATATTCTCACAAAAATTAATTTAAGAATGAAATTTTTGAAATTTTTAAATAAAAATAATAAATTGTATTCAATGACCCATTCTATAAACTTTAATCCAAACAAATAATAACTTAAATAAAGCAATCCTAACTATAACAATATATAACAAGAATTAATTTACAAATTTAAAAATAGAAACCAATTTATAAAAAAATTATAAATTATAATATGTCTAAAACAATATAGGCTAAAACAAAAATATAAGAATCATAAGAATTAAAGAGAATAATAATGTCATTAATGTCAAGGCTCAACTAAATGCATGCGCACTACCTATCTAAAATATGGATACTAGAATGGCACCATAGGTAGTGCACTCTATACGAAACTACCTCCTATGATTCGAACCCATGATCATTATTTCACTGACAAATCATCTATGTACGCACAGGGACACCTCTTTAATGAAATGTCCAGAAGGTGCTAGAGAAGCCTCGTCTTTTACTCCTGCACTGACAGATTCCATGTTTAAATTGTCAGCCTTCTCTCTTTCTCCTCATCGTATCAACATTTCACCAATTTTACTGCAATTTTTCGTATCTTTGAATTTGTTCCAATTTCCTCTTTCGGAGCCTTTGTTGGCTGGGCTTCTTCGACTTGAATTCACAGACCTGGTAAGTGATCTGCACATTCCTCTCAAAACTATAGATTTGTGTTTTCTCTGTAATTTGGGAAAAACGTGTATTGCATTACGATGGTCTGGAAGAAGGTAGTGGAATAAAAGGAAATTTGACGGGATTACAGAGTTGTGAGGTGTGAGAAGAGATGGATCCCCTGTTGAGCACCGTTCATCAGCTGCTGGTGGTGCCCGATGAAATGGAGAAGCTTCTCAATAAGCCCACACGCACTTATACAAGGGACACCGAGGCCATGGCCTCGACTCCCGTTGATGTCAAAGAGTACCCGAACTCCTACGTATTTATAATCGACATTTCCGGCCTCAAAAACAACATCAAGGTATTTCCCTTTTAAACCTTCAAAACCTTCCTTTTTTCTGTTTATTGGGGATGAAAAAGGCTCGAAACCTTGGCTGCTAAGACTTGCGAAGCGTTTGCTGTGTGTTTGTGAGCAAAGAGGTTCAAGTGGAGGACGAGAATGTGCTGATAATCAGCGGAGCGCGAAAGAGGGAGGAAAAGCAGGATGTCAAGTTCATCCCGATGGAACGCAGGGTTGGCAAATTTATGCGTAAATTTACTCTACCTGTCGACTGTAATATGGAGGCCATTTCTGCTAGCTGTCAGGATGGAGTGCTGTGTGTGACTGTTCCCAAGCTCCCTCCTCCCGAGCCAAAGAAACCCAAGACTATTGAAGTTAAAGTTGCCTAGCCGCTCAGATTTCCCCCTTCTGCGCTGTAAAAGAGCCATAAATATAAATATTGTGCCCGTGTTTAATCCGGAATGCATCCAAATGTAATGTCTGGGTATCTACATTACTGCAAATGGGGGCTTTATGCTCTCAGCCCCTGAATTCCTCCTCAGATTTCAGAGATGTGTAAAGTTTCAGCAACAAAATAATGAAAATGTTAATTCGGCTCAATTTTGGACCTATGCTTAAAAGGTTAAAATTTTCATCAGTCTCCTCTGCTCTACTGGTTCCTGCGTTGGGACTCCAAGAGAATGACAGTTATGTTGAAGTAAGAAGATTCCCCGAGCTAATGTTAAGCAAGCTTATTTATGAGCATTTGCCTTTCGCCTTTCGTTCATTTCATTTATCCATAGGGAGGTCCAGTAATCCACTGTAAGTATTACTCTGTACTGGTTGCCTCACTTTTTCATGGTAAAATGATTATTACTTTAGGGCTTCTCCTCGTGGTAATTTTCTGTGACAAAGCAATCACCAATAACAATTAATAAAGAGGCCCTAATAGGAGCAGCTAAAAATGGTTTAGCAGTGAAACTACTGAGCAATGGGAAGTTTGTTCCAAATGAAACTATAGTTGACAATGAAGAGCCGTTACAGTAAGGTAAGTATATGAATTTATGGCCCAATGCCAACCCAGTACACTCACTCCCTGTATCACCCCTCACCTTAACATACCCTGCAATTGCACCCCACCAATCTAAGTTTCTATTTCATGTCCAAGCAAAATTTGGAAATGATCGCCTGAGCTCTAGTTTTTTCATGCTTTTGGGCAATTTCTTAAATAAAGGGGTTACCTATCATCACATTAGAAGCCTAAGGGGTATTTGGAGCTCGCAAAGAAGACCCTGCACTAACATGAATGTTATGATGCTTGCTGCAATACTCAATACTTTGCCACCATAGTAATGCATTTCCACTTGCAATTCAAAACAAACAAATTACTAGACATAGTAATGTTTGTGAGTCAAGAGAAGGCTTGGTGAAATGGACTACGAAATGGGGAATTCAAGAGGCAGATTTGCTTGAAGAACTATTAGCTACTTTGGACTTGTAAAAAGTGAGGTGAGAGAGAAGTATTTTAGTTGAGTTTTGTGAGAAAATGAGATACTATCAATGTGACATGAACATAAACATAATAGTCACTTATATATACACAAAAACTTAAGATACAAATTAGTCAAAGGATTCAAATGTAGTTAAACTCTCGTCTTCTAATAGGGAAAACAATAAAATGTACTATGAAATGTTGATGATTCAATTAGTCACTTCTAATTAAAGAATGTAATTAAACTCTCATCTTTTAATAGGGAAAACAAGAACATGGTGAAATATAGAAATTCACATCTTCTAATAGGAAAACAATTAAATGTATTATGAAGCATTGAGGATACAATTAGTCACTTCTAATAGAAGAATGTAGTTAAACTCTCATCTTCTAATAGGGAAAACAATTAAATGTACTATGAAATGTTGAGGATAAAATTAGTCACATCTAATTGAAGAATGTAGTTAAATTCTCATCTTCTAATAGGGAAAACAAGAACATGATGAAATATAGATCAAGAGGAATATTGATTGAACTTTTGATGCAACAAGAAATTGTAGATAAAACAAATTAATACAATTTTGAGGCATCACCATATATGAATGTATGACATAAGTTATAATAATATTGATAAATCTTGAGGATTTTAGGATTATATTTTAAATGATCAATAATTGTTTATGATATTTATATTTGAATTCAATTGTGTAGTTTTTCAAGCAAAATGATTGACCCATAATTCATAAGTAGTGATTCACACATATTCATCTATCATGAGAATGAATAGTCCATTTATCATTCATCACATTTAGGTGATGTTCACAACAGTGAAGCATCAAGACTTAATGGGAGGTCATCTATTGTAGTATTAATTTGATCCAAGTTCTCTTAACTATGGAGTTCCCTCCAAGAGCATGCTTGACTTGTTACCCAATATTTAAGCATGCTTGAGTTGGAGTAGTATTGAGATGGGTAAACTCTTGGGGAGTACCTTGATGTTTCACCTCTATGAATATCATCTAGATGCAATGAGTGCTAAGTGGAGCATCCATTCTCATGAGCAATGTGGTATGTGCAAGGAAACAAGAGGCCAAAAGGGGGTTTCAAGTGGTCATTTTTTTCTAAAATCAAGAAAAACTGATTTTGGATGAGAAATTGAATATATTTACGCTCAAAATTTTGAAGATGCAACAAAAGTAAGTCAGTGTGTTCTAAATCTACTTTTTAAATTACTACTTTTTTTTAAAATGGTGGAGATTATGGGGTTCAAATAGAGGAGCCACACAAATTGCTCATGTTTTTATCAAAAAATCATAACACAATGTTTGGTATAGCCTTCATAAAATATTAACTTTTTTTAAGATTTAAAAATATTGTTTACTGAAAATTTAGCTAACATGTAGTTTATGCTCAATTTTTTTAATATTTTTATTGAAGGTATGAATTTTTACTAATTTTCAAGGTTGACACATCCTAAAAATAATTGAGTGTGCAACCCCCTAAATTTTTTAGAAACTAATCAAATATCAAAAAATTTTAATGTGAAAAAAATGTTTAGTTTGTAAAAATCTAATTTGTTATTCAAAATTTGATAAACAAGTAAAAAATAAAACCACAAATATCATATGCAATTTTTTGACAAAAATGGAGACACTAGTAAAAGAAATTAAAGATCAAAACCTTAATATGTTCAAATTGTAAAAAAAAATGCATGGTTAGAAAGCTAAGATGGAGCTCGACGTTAGTATGTTATTTTTTAACTTAACATTAAAAGACGTGTAAGCTTGATGGAGAGCATGCTCGACATTGTGTTATCTTTCAAAATTTATCAAAAACACATGAGGTTGTTAACATGTAAGTCCAGCCCTTTGGATTGGATGTCCAAGGTAAATTGAACTCTCATGGTTGGAAATACCTAAAGTACGTAATAATACAAGTGTATTATAATGTGCTCACGTTATAATGCACTCGCATTTCTATGAAGAAAATTGGCTCTCCTCGTAGTCCCTCCCTTTCTCTTCATAGAAATATGAACGTGTTATAATGTGCTCAAGTTTGTGAAGAAAATAGCTCTCACCTTGTTCCACTCTACCTCTCTCCCTCCCAAATTCCCTTTCTACTCTCTATCTTACCTCTCTTTCTCTCCTCCCTCTTTACAACTTTATCTCTCTTTAGAAATATCTCTCTACCTCTTCTCTCTCTCCTTATCCCACTCTACCTCTCCCTCCCTCCCTCTTTTTATTCCCCTTTATACCTTTATCTCTCTCTAGACCTATGTACCTCTCCCTCCCCCCTTCCCTCTCTACTTCGTTCTATCTCACCTCTCTCCCCTGTCTACCCCTCCCTCCTTCCAACGGCAATGGTTTAGGAATTAAATTTATTTTTTTAGGTTTTAGTGTTAAATTATAAATGTCAAGTTTTAGGGTTTAGGCTCTAGGGTTTAGGGTTTAGCATTTAGGGTTTATGGTTTATGGTTGATGATGTAGGGTTGAGAATTGAAAATTTAGGGATTAGCATTGAGCATTGAGGTCTTAAGGATTAAATTTAAGTTTTTAGGTTTTAATAATATTATTAATGTTAGATTGTAGGGTTTAGGGTTTAGAGAGAGAGAGGGATGTATGTATAGAAAGAGAGAGGGAGAGATGTAGAGAGATATCTAAAGGGATAGGGAAGGCAGAGAGAGGTAGAGAGAAGAGGGGAGAGAGAGGGGAGATAGAGAGAGAGAGGAGAGCGAGAGATATAGTGAGATATCTAGAGGGATAGAGAGAGAGGGATGGAATGAGACGTAGGTAGAGAGGAAGGGAAAGAGAGGGAGGTGAGAGATAAATAGAGAGAGGGGGGATGGAGAGAGAGGGGGAGAGAGAGAGGTGGCATAGAGAGTAGAGAGGGAAGGGTGGAGAGAGGGATGGAGAGAGAGAGAGAGGTGAGGTAGAAAAATAAATAGAGGGATGCATGGAGAAGGAGAGAGAGGTGGAAGAGATAAGTAAAGAGAGTTATAGGAAGAGAGAGAAGGATAGGGGAGGGGGTGGAGGAAGAGGGAGAGATGACATAGAGAGAAGTAGAGAGAGAAATATCTAGAGGAATAGGAGAGAGATATATATACCTAGAGGGATAGGGAGAGAGAGATAGGTGAGATAGAGAGAGAGAGAGGTAGGTAGAGAGATGGAGAGTGGGAGAGAGGTAGAGAGAGGTGACATAAAGAGAAGTAGAGAGGGAAGAGAGAGGTAGAGAGATATCTAGAGGGATAGGGAGAGAGAGAGGTGATAGAGAGAAGTAGAGAGGGAAGGAGGGAGAGAGGGAGAGAGAGATACATAGAGAAAGAGAGAGGGGAGAGGGAGAGATATAAAGATATATCTTAGGAGAGGCTTGATAAATATTTTGAATAGTTACAAAGTTACCCTTAGAAAATTTCAAGATGATAGGAGTTTTTTGATTACTTGAATTCGACATAGTCTAAAAATTATAAGATCTTGCAAAACCTAGAATCTACATTATAACTCTTAGAGGTCTTAAACCATTCTCAAACATTCTAACATTATATACATGAAATATAACTTAAATTATAAGTAAATTTTCACATGTACATGTCACTTATACTTAAATATTTATTTCATGCATATATTTTGAGGAAGAGGGAGAGTCTGAGCTAGTAAGGATGTAGAGAGAGGTTGAAAGAGAAAGAGAGATCTATTTTTTCTTCTAGGAAACATGCACAAGTTATGGCTTGGTAGTGTAGACATGCAAAATTAACATTATGCATTCGATCGGATTCAGTCAAATTAGGTCTCACATTAGGCCCATTCATCACTTTCATCCATTCATTAAATAATCTCATTTCCTAAGGTCATTTATCAAATAAACATTATCATCAGCCTTTTAATAAATCAAACATCATCACTTTAATTAAATAGATCAAACATTTATTTAATTAAATCCATATTTCATCCTTTTCTGATTTAAATAAATCAAATATTTAAATCCTAAAGGTCAACTCACCTAATCAGCATTAAATCAGCATAATCATCATCTATTTAATCTAACCCTGATTAAATGTTAATCCCATCCCACTTGCATTATCTAGATCTAGCCACTTGCACAAGTAAATCAATTTTATTGATTTATTAAAACACTCATTTTCCCTCAACATGACAAGTCAAACATTGCATTTATTGTTGTTTTTCTTGTCCCCCTCTCAGAATTTATTGCAAATTTGAATTCAAATTCTCCCTCTCATGGGCACTCTTCCCAAATCTTGCACAACCATTGGCCTATCATCATTTGACAAGTG
The DNA here is from genome assembly GCA_007258455.2 of Sequoia sempervirens. Classification (NCBI taxonomy): domain Eukaryota; kingdom Viridiplantae; phylum Streptophyta; class Pinopsida; order Cupressales; family Cupressaceae; genus Sequoia; species Sequoia sempervirens. The sequence continues at coordinate 9,495,628 of VDFB02000009.1, read as the reverse complement.
TCATCTTCTCATTAGAGGATCTTTAGTCCCACATTCACCATCTTGGCCAAACCCTCATCAAGAAAATCTATAAAATAAGGCCCTCATTCTCATTCATGGATCCACAATTTGATGCAAGGTTACTCTCTTGGTTTGAGAAATAATCTTGTTCTTCATCTCCGTTGCAATACATCATCATTTTAGCTATTGATCAAGGGTTGGGAAAGGGTCACTAGCACATGTGACACCAATCCACTATGGAATAGGTAACTTGTGATTTGCTTTCATAATGCTTGTAGCTTCCTTTCATCCTTTGTTGCATGTTTTAAGCATTTTTGCAAGGTATTTCATAGGAGTGTTCTTGAAGGATTTGTAGGTACTAACCCTTGTTTGAAGTTAGTGTTTGTAGATTTTGAAAAGCACACCACAGGTAGTGACCAAGCCTAGGTTCAGTCACTACCAAGCCATAACATGAGTTTGTTATAATGCCCTCACGTTATGTCTTATATAGGACCAAAAAGTGGTGAGGCCAATTTTTGGTCCCACGTCTTTATGCATTGATCTGATGGGTTTATGGGAATTACTATTCATGAATTACAAGTCAATGAATTTGACTCAAAAAACATGTAGTTAAATTTTACTATAAGTTTCATACTTTGACACAATATAGAAAATACCTACTTTTTTTATAGGTAATTACTCATTGTCTTTATTCTAAGGCTAAAGTATTATATTTTTTTTTAATACTTTATAAAGGAATTATGACTATTAGTCTTTTGAACACTTTTTAAATGAGTTATGACCTAATCTTAGTTCTCATATGTTCACTTTCAATTGAATTATTAGCAATTTTAATTTTGGGGGTAGGTGGCTAGTGGTGTAAAATAGAATTATACATTTTTAGCATTTTGTTCTATTCATTTTTCATTATGATGAGAGAGGATACATTGTAGGTGGGTATACGGAAACCTATAATTGTAGGAAGGCACATAGTTATCCTTACTCCTATGTACCATGTTCTCTTGGAAATCCTAGCATAGAGGAGAAAGATAGAGGTTTTAGCAATTCAGGTTGCTCTGTTGTGGGAGGTATTTGGGTTGGGACCAATTGTCAAGAACATTTTTTGTTACAAGTTAGGACACCAACTCACTTAGTGTGATTAGCTAAGACACCTACACATTCTTAACTACCATCATAGAGGGAGAATACTCTTGCAATATTAGACACCGCTAAGAGAGATAGTTAAGAAAGGAGTAGGGTCCCTATGAAGTCAAGAGCTCAAAGCTAATCGGATGCCTCTAAGATCTTAATTCTTACTTATGGAATTGATTTTCCCCCTTGTATAGGGGGATCTGTACACATGTATTCTCATTTTGATTTATGTATCTCCCGTGTTGGTTCTTGAGTACTTAGACATTGACACATTTATGTGTATGATGTATGTGATTTTTGGATTCTTATGATTGGAATGGTCCCATATTTTGATATAAATAATATCATATGTGTCACTTCTTTCTTGTGCACCTAGATCCAGTTTATATTTTTTCTTATTTTATATATTTTAGTTTTATGACATATGGATAATGGAAATTTACATAGGTAATAAAAATATGGATACACTAGACTTGTTCAATGGATTTCTCTAAATGGGATTGTTGACTTGGTGGATTGTAGGTTGACTCTAGTATGAGATCACTTACTAAGCTTCTGATATACATAGAAGTTAGGAGATCAAGTAGATACAAGAAACATGAGAAGGATATAAATAATTTTATTATAAGGTCTAAAGACTAATCCTTATTGGTTTGTGGAGCTTGATCATGCTTTGAGTTAATATTTGTTGACAACTTTGGTAGCTACGATTTCCCCCCAAATTAATTAACAAGGGAGTGCAAAGGGGGTAGATAAACTTGGTTTAAAAATAATTTTGTAACTTCCAAAAATGGTTAGTTTCTTTGTTGTGAATTTTAAAGGCCAAGAGTCACAACATGTGTGATGTAACATGAAACAACACACATTTTTAGTGATTGCAATTTGCGTTAATGAGCACACAATGATAGGAGTGTTATAAAGTAGAAAAATGTGAAGTTATGCATGTAGTTGTGGATATTGTTGTGGTTGAATGAAAATACTGTAATTTGTATTTTTTTGGATATTAAATAAAGGGCATGTGCACCAATATGGGGCACAAAAAAGTGGCCAAATACCCAAAAATGACCAAAACATGCTTGTGTTTTGAAGAAATTTAAACAACACAAGTATGTTATTTGAATAAATAATGTGCATGCATTATTATGAAAGGAAAATATGTATGCATTTTTATAAAAACATAATGTGTGTGTGTTTTTATGAAAGTAAAATGCGTATGTATTTTTCTCAATAAAGATAAACAATCTTGTCCATTTTTCTCACCTGTAGCCGACATTTCTGCAATGTTTTTTTCCCTCAACTTTGCATAACATGAACATGCTTTTTCCCTTTGCAACCTACCTTCAAAATTTCACATTGGAGAAGAGATAAGTGTTATTTTTTGCATTAGATTTAAATTTTGTTTGCATTATAAAAATGGACTATTTTTTAGCAATTTCATGGTTTTTTTAATTATATTGTTAGATGCATAGGACGATTGAAAGGGGGGGTTGAATCGGTTGTAAATTAAAAACATTTAATCCCTCATCAACATTCAAACCCTTCTAAGCCTTTAAAACCTTATCACAACATTAGCAAAATGTAAACATATGAAACAACAATGCAAGTTCACATCCAAACACATAAGAACACCAAATTTACGTGGAAAACCCAAGAAGGGAAAAAAATGGTGATGATTAACTCACATATATATGAATAACAACATCAAATACAATCAAGCTCACTGCCAAGGGCTCACTACCTAGAAAAGAAGAAAGGCTCATTGTCAAGTAGCTCACTGCCAAGAAGAAAGAATAGAATAAACTATTATATAAAGATTCACTATCTCAGATCAATAGGAAAATCCACCATTGCAACTTTATTCCATCTACAACCTTTGGCTCATTGCCTCCAATAACTTCAAGTACATTGAAAATGTAGACACCTTCTACTCATTTCATCTGGAGTCATAGGCATTTAAGCTTGCACTCAGATCACCACACTTGATCAAATTCATATCTCACTTGCCACACAATATCTCCAACAACTCACCTTCCATTTATACCATCTGTGACCTAAAAAATCTTAATTAGGTTAGCCTTAATAAAATGTAAGCACCTCAAATGTGCAACACCAAAATAGTTCAGCACCAAAAACTTCCACGGTGGAAAGAAGTGAATACAAACCACACCAAGGGTTAACTAGGACCCAAATCTACATCACCACGCTACTCAACACATCCACAATCTATGAGGTACCTCCACAAATAGAACTAGCATGCCAATTTGGCTAAAGCTGAACGAACATTATAAGCGACCACATACACGCTTCTCCAAGTCCAAAAACAACATGTGGACCACACAACAACACTTCACAACATCCATACATCATCCAAAAATATTTTAGCATCATCAAAATATTTTGTAACACTATCACAACCACCTGAAACAAAGATTAATTTCATCTTGTGCATCAAGATGTACTACCACTGAACTTCAACATAGAAAGTGAACTGGAAGAGCAACTCAACACCAAAAACTTTGAGGGAAGATAAATACAGAATATATAAGCATGTTCCCAAATCTACAAGACAAGAAACCTCACTGCAAATAAATTCAAAGCAATCTCATTTCTCTTAAACAACCTTCTACATTGATAGACACACTGTCAAACACAACTTTTGTTGCCACACGGTCTAGAACTTGAAACTCTAGATATATAATCTCTAAACACCTCTGATTATCACATCCAAACTAAACAAGCATATCTTTGACCATGAATAAATGTGAAGCACAACATTGAATACACCTTTGTCACACTACACACTATTTTATTCAAATTTTCTCAAAAGCACTTGGAAACCAAGTGAACTTACTACAACTGCAACACTTATCCATCAGAACCATACAAGAGATCAATAACAACACTGATGAAAACACCAAAACACCTTCTTATCAAACCATAACACATCCATACTACCACCAACACTTGACAACACCAACAATCTCCATACTATTGACATCAATGACCAACTATTGACATCAATCAACACTAGCAACATACTTGCAATAATCTCCCCCTTTGTCATTGATGGAAACACCAGCTCTAAAAACCATGATCAACAACAAAAATAACTTTTCATTAAGAATCACTCCCCCTTACTGGGGTACACTTCACTCTCTCCTTTTACCTTTGTTCTCCAGACACCATTCTCTCTACAATCATCAATTTCTCTCCCCCTATCTGAGGAGTTCTTCAACCATTACTCTCCCCTTGTGTTTTTCAGACCATACTCTCCTCCTTTGACATCAATTATTTCCTTGTTTTTTTCAGACTTTATCTCTCTCCCCCTTTGAAATCAATGGAAAAGGGAAACACACATGCATATAATTTTTATTTTCTACTCTCCCCTTTGACATACACATACATCACTTGCATGCCTTTAAACAACACCAACAAGAAACTACTCTCTCTCCACTTCTCTTCTCCATACAAATCTCACTATTGTACATTCTACATTACCCATTCTTTACTGCTCCCTCTATTGCTTGCTCCTTTTTGTAGACTCACCTCAAGTACACAAGACATGCTTCATCTAACTACACCAAACAAAATCACTACTACCTACTCCCCCTAAGAAGGATCCTTCAACATCAGTCCAAGACAAAGAATGTATCTTGAAATGCTTCCTAGAAAAATGCACACACTTATGCATCTAGTTGAAATTAGGAGGGGAAATAACCCCTAACTTTATCCAGTGATACTCAAATGTATCTTTAAGAAGATCCTTGGTAAAAATAACTACAACTTGATCCTTTCTAGGAACATACTCCAACTTCACCTCATTCTCTACAACCTTCTCTCTTAGAAAGTGATACCGGATAGAGATGTGTTTTGTTATTGAATGCATTACCGAGTTCTTTGAAATATTGATAGCACTTTTGTTATCACACGAGATAGAAATGGGTTCATCATATGATGCTCTGATATCCTTCAATGTCTATTTCATCCACAAGACCTGAGTGTACAGCATGATGCTACTACAACATATTTCACCTCTGCAGTAGATAATGACATTGAATCTTGCCTCTTACTCAACAATGATACCAATTTTCTTCCAAGAATGAAAGAACCTCCACTTGTACTTATTTTATCATCTATACAACCTATCCAATTTGCATTTTTATATGCACTCAAGGAGAAATCAGTATCCCTAGGATACCATAAACCAAAGTTCATAGTTCCTTTCAAGTATCTAAATATCATCTTTACTACTGCAACATTTGATTCTAAGGGATCTTCTTGAAATATTTCCACAAGATAAATTGAATGCATGATATATGGTCTAGTAGCAGTTAGGTATAGCAATCTACCAATAATTGATCTATAATTTCTCTAATATATCGTAGGATATTCATCATTCTTGCTCAACTTGAAACTAGTAACCATATGAGTACACATTGATTCAAAATCTTCCATCCCAAACTTCTTCAACATTTCCTTAACATACTTTGACTGCGAAATGAAAATACCTTTTTTGATTAACTGATTTTTAATCCAAGGAATAAATTCATCTCCTCACACATTGACATCTCAAATTCTTTTTGCATCTCATCTGCAGACTTCTTGCACATGCCTTCATTTCCTCTGAAGATTATGTCATCAACATAAACTATCACAATTAGGATTTATTCTCCCTCAACTTTAAAGTACATGTTACTATATGCAATACCCTTTTTGAATCCTTGCTGCAACAATACTTATCCAATCTTTCATACCAAGTTCTAGGATCCTATTTGAGTCCATCCAATTCCTTCTCCAATCTTCATACCATATCAACATCATCTAATAACTAAAATCTTTCTAGTTGTTCAATGTACACCTCTTCTTCTAAATCACCATTCAAGAATGCAGACTTCACATACATCTAATATACCTTGAAGTCTTTATGTGCTAGAAAATTCAAAAACATTCTAATGGCTTCCATCCTTTCCATCAAAGAAAATTATCTTCAAAATATATTCCTTCCACTTGTGAGTAGCCCTTACACACAATTCTAGCCTTATTTCTAACAACTTTTCCATCCTCATTCAACTTGTTTCTAAAATCCCATTTACTTCCTATTACATTTTTGTTTGCAAGTCTTGAAACCAATTCCCATGTTTGATTCTTCTCAATTTGTCTCAACTCTTCTTTCATAGCTTTGATCCAATTCTCATCTTTGCATTTGTCACACATTGTTTTGGGTTCTACCTTTTAAAGTAAACAAGAGTTTACCTATTCCTCTATCATAGCAACTTTTCTTCTTGTCAACACACCTTTGCTCTTATCTCCAATGATCTGATCTTCATAATGATTCCTCTACACATACTTAGGATTCTTAGGGATTTTTTCAGAGCTTCTTCCTCTTCAGTTGTCATCTCTTTTTCCTTATTTTCGTTCTTTTCTTCTTCACTGTAAGGGAATTCATTATATTCATATCCTTCTATCAATATAAAACTTTGTTATGGTTCTTCATCCACTTTGACACTTGCACTTTCAAAAATCTTCTTCAACCTTTTATTATAACACTGGTATATTATTTTCTTCTTGTAGAGTATCCAAGGAAGATTCCTTGATCGTATCTTGCATCAAAATTTTCTAAATTTTTTTCATCTCTTTTGATATAGCATTTACTTCCAAACACTCTAAAGTATTTCACAATAGGAGTTTTCCATACCATAACTGATATGGAATCTTTGAACTATTCACTCTTTCTTGACCTCTGTTAAGAATGTAAACTACAATATGAATTTTTTCTCTCCAATAAACATCTGGTAGATTTTCTCCCTTCATCATTGTCATTGTTGCTTCTTGAACTATTATATTCTTCCTCTCCACAACTCCCTTTTGTTGAGGAGTTCTAGAAGCCGATAAATTTCTCTTTATTCCATGATCTTCACAAAAACTACTAAACTCATTGGAGGTAAACCCACCACCTCTATCAAACCTTAAGCACTTTATTTTCACATCCATTTCATTCTCAACCATATACTTAAATACTTTAAACTTATCTAGAGATTTTGATTTTTCTTTGAGAAATGTCACCTAAATCATTTTAGAATAATCATTAATCAATTTAACATAAAATACATGTCACCATGTGAGCTTCTTATTCTAGTAGGTCAACATAGGTCTGTATGCACCAACTCCAAAGGACCTATGGTAGAGTATTCTTTAGTCTTGAACCTCTTATTTTCTTGCTTTCCAACCTTACATTCTTTGCAAATTGCATTGATGGGATTTGTAATCTTTGGCAGATCTCTCACAACATCAATAGAATTGATCTTTTCTAGGCTATCAAATTTGATGTGACTCATTCTTCTATGTCATACACAACTTTCATTAATTTGAAACATAAATCACTTAACACCACCACCATTACATTGATAAACATTACCTCTTGTCATTGTACCTTCAACAACCAAAGTTTCAAACCTTCCTTTTCTGATTTCACAACCACTATCCTGAAACATCAAATTGTATTCTTTGCTACATATTTGTCTTACACTTAGAAGATTATTCCAAAGACCCTTGACATAAAGAACATCATCTATTTTATGTTTTCCATCAAAACTAATTGAACCTTTTCCACATATCTAAGTAGATGTATCATCACCAAACTTAACAAGACCACCATCATACTTCTAAAGTTTGAAAAACTTACTCTTATCACCTATCATGTGATTTGAGCATCCACTATTAATTATCCAGTAATTCCTCTCTTCTCTTGCATGAAAAGTAGTCACCATAGTTCCTTCAAAGTTGTGACCTGTTATCGAAACACTTACCTTCGCACATCTTTCAGAATTAGTAGAATTAATTCTAACATTTGAAGCCATGAACAATCATTCATCATTGCCATCATCAAGATAGTCTAATTCCTCATCATTAGATACACCATTGTCTTTTTCAACATAATAACTCTTCTTGAAAAAATTTCCTCTATGATCCTTATGTTTATAATTTGAAACTTTGATTGGAAATTTAGAAGCATAATGACCTATCTTTCCACAATTAAAACATTTAAAACGTGACCTACCTCTATATTTGTTAGTGCCCTTTTTTAGTTTCCTTACAAAAGTTGCTTCCACCTCATCAAGATTATCTAGATTTGATTCATCAACCTTCTCTTCCTTACAAACTTCAAAATTAGTTTCTTTCTTTGTAGCACTTGACCAAACTCTTTTAATTCATAAGAAATTAAAGCACCAAACATCTAATCTCTAGATTAATTATCCAAATTTCAAGTTTCCTCAATAGCAAAAACTTTAGAACTATAAGCTTTAGGAAGACTTCTTAATACCTTTTTCACAACTTCACTTTCTTCCAGCTTACCACCAAGACTATTGATGGCATTGAAAACTTCATCCACTTTGACCATATAGGCTATACTATCCTCATCTTCAGATATCCTTATGGTTTCAAATTTTTCTTTGTTGTTATGCATCTTTTCTTGCTTGACTTTATCATCTCCTTTATAAATACTCTCCAACTTTTTCCAGATCTCTTTTGGAGTCTTCAAACTTATCACCTTTCCAAGTTTTAAATCAAAAAGTCCACTCAATATAGTGTTCCTTGATTTTCCATTATTCTCATATTCCTTGATCTCATCATCACTTGTTGTACGATTAGCAAAAATAATATATCATTTTTCAATTGATTTCCAGACACCAAATCCAAGAAAGACCATAAAGGAATTCATCCTATCTTTGCAATAAACATAATTCATTCCATCGAACATAGGAGATTTGATACCCTTCCTATGCGTCATCTGGATCTACCTCAAGCGGTTAAGCTTTCTCCAAGGAACCATAGCTTTAATACCAATTGTTAGATGCATAGTACAATTAAGAGGGGGTTGAATCAGTTGTACATTAAAAACATGCAATCCAACATCAACATTCAAACCCTTGTTAGCCTTTAAATCCTTATCATGCATTAGTAGAATGTAAACATATGAAACATCAATGCAAACACATCCAAACACATAAGAACACCATATTTACGTAAAAAATCCAAGAAGGGAAAAACCACGATGAGGATTATCTCACATATATATGAATATTAACACCAAATATAATTAGGCTCACTACCAAGGGCTCACTGTGTAGAAAAAAATTAACGCTCACTACCGGGTGGCTCACTACCAAGAAGAAAGAAGAATAGAATAAACTATTATAAAGAGATTCACTATCTCAGAGCAATGGGAAAATCCACCACTACAAATTTATGCCATCCACAACCTTTGGCTCACTACCTCTAATAAATTCAAGCACACTAAAAATGTAGAAAACTTTTTCTCACTACATCTAGAGCCATAGGCATTTAAGGTCACACTCAAATCACCACACTTTCCACACAACATCTCCAAAAACTCACCTTACCTTTATACCATATGTGACCTAAACAATCTCAATTAGGTTGGCCTTAATGAAACATATTCACCTCAAACATGCAACACTAGAATAGGTTGGCACCAAACACTTTTGCAGTGGAAAGAAGTGAAGGTGGACCATACCAAGGGTTAACTAGGATCCAAATCTACATCACCATGCTACTCAACACATCCACAATCCATGAGGTACCTCCACAAATAGCATTAGCACACCAGGTCAACCAAACTTGAACTAACACTACAAGAGACCACATACATGCTTCTTCAGGTCTGAAAATAATATGGGGACCACACAAAAACACTTCACAACATCCATACTTGACATCCCAAAATATTCCAACATCATCAAAATATTCTGCAACATTGTCGCAACCACCTGAAACAAAGTTAATTTCATCCTACACATCAGGATGTACTACCACTAAACTTCAACATAGGAACTGAACTTTCTAAGAAAATCAACACTACAAAATTTTTGGGAAGATAAATACAGACAATATAAGCATGTTCCCTAATCTGGAAGACAAGAAACCTCACTATGAAGAAATGCAGAGAAATTTCATTTCTTGCAGACAACCTTCTACATAGACAAACACACTATCAAACACAACTTCTAATGTCGCACGATCTAGAACCTGAAAATATGGATATAAAACCTCTGAAAACCTTTGATTATCACATCCAAACCACACAAGCATATCTCAACCATAAATAAATTTAGATCACAACATTGAACACACCTCTATCACACTACACACTCTTTTATTCAAATTTTCTCAAAAGAACTTGGAAACCAAGTGAACTTACTGCAATTGCAACACTTATCCATCACAACCATACAAGACATCAATGAAAAAATGGATGAAAACACCACGACACCTTATTATCAAAACACAACACATACATACTAGTACCAACACTTGACAACACCAACAATCTCCATACTATTGATATCAATGACCAATTGTTGACATAAATGACAACACCAGTAGACTACTTGCAACATATATAACAAATCATGTGAGATTGGAGCCGCAACCAAATTTAAATGATGAATTTCCTGAAGAAAACCCTAGGATGTGTGACCCTCCTCTTACCCTTCCAACCAACCCTGGAAAAATCCAAGAGGATTCGTTAGGGCACCTAGAGAAAAATAAAGTTGCAATTCATGAATTAGTTTCAAAATTGAGAGGTTCTACATCAAACCAGCATCACCTATCCCTTTCCTCGACATTGGAAGCCATGATGACAAATGTTGACACAATCACAAATCAATTAAATCAATATAAAACTTATAGAGATTTATGTCGTCAATTTTATGCAAAAAAATTGTCCTATGATGAAGTGAAAAAGAAAGACATAAGAAAATAAAGCATATATCTTCTTTGTATAGATCCTAGAACCAATGGACCTATTCCTCTAAATTCAAATAGGTTTTCAATACATTGGTGTAATCATGATGAGATAAGAAATAATTTTTGGGATAGGTGGTAGATGGTCTTTGACCAACAAGTCCATGTAATAATTATGAGGTGCCACTATATTTTCTAAGAAAACTATACTATGACTTTATCCTTCATCAAATTCCTAATTATTGTTATGTGAGGGATTTTCAAGGTAGAGGTGGAAGCTCTACCTAAAATAGACCAGGAGCTCATTGCGTAGATAACCGTGCGTATCGAAGAACACTAGCATTAAGTCTTGTTTATCATGCGACAGTTAAGGAGAATATGGAGGTGTAGACTCTCCATACGGTTGCTAGCCTAAAAGACACCATTATAGAGAATGACACAAATATCTCAACCTTTTTCCTCATAGGATGATGTAGCAGCTCAACCATCTAGCTCTAGTGCCCCTAGGTCTCATATATGCCCAAATTGTTGTAATCTATGCTTTGGGAGAGATAGTGATGCAGAGGGTGCAAATGGTTCCACCCCCCATGTGTTCTCTCATTGTTAGTATAGATGTCATGGGAGTAGAAGGGATCATTAGGGTGGTGCATCAGATAATGCGATGATGAAAAATGAGTTATTGAATGAGGTGTATGTTGGCCAAATATAGGTATGTTGATTTGAAGTTAAACATTTTATCTATTAAATACTTAAAAAATGTAAATGTAAATAGATTTTTAATTATAGAATTGAATTAAACTATTGCAAATATTATGTATTTTACGGTATAATGCTAGAGTTTGGTACATCATCGAGCATTCCTGCAACAATTTCTACACTTGCATCTATATCAGAGGTAAAATTTGTATAATATATCAAAGTAAAATAATACTTTTTATTCAAAATAATATTTAATAATTTAAAATATAACTTTTTATTGAATATAAGGGAATTACATCACCATCTAGTACACATGTTTTCATGGATTCTCATGAAATTTGATTTACACAAGTACAATATAACACATTTAAATTTTTTTTATTCAAATTTTAAATTTATTGTTTATATATATTTGTGAAATTTTGAGTTTAATCTATTATTGTTTGTTTAGTTGGTGAATACAATAGACACACCTCCTAGTATAAGAGAAAATTTGGAAGTCAGTGTTAGTGAAAAATATTTATAGGAAATGTGCTTATACTTAGTTAGAGGCAACCCTTTGGTGAACTAGTGGGGATTCTTGCCTATAGGGCTGGCAACCAAGGTTCAAACCTCATGGGATCTTTCTCTATCACGTCAACAATGGAGACTGTTTGACCTTAGTGCTAAGGGGAGACTCTTTAGTGAAGTGGTGGGGCTTCTTTCCTATAGGGCCAACAACCTAAGGCTCATACCCTTAATATCATACATTTTTTTAGGGGAGACCCTTTGGTGAAGTGGTGGGGCTTCTTGTCTATAGGACGAACAACCAAGGTTCAAACCTCATGAGGCATTTCCCTACTGCATAAAAAATTGAGACTATTTGACCTTAGTGTTAAGGGTATAACCTTTGGTGAAATGGTGGGGCTTCTTGTCTATAGATCCAACAACTAAAGGATCATACCCTTAATATCATAAAAAAAATTGGTGGTGACTCTTTGGTGAAGTGGCGGGGTTTTTCTGTTTGTAAGGCCAACAACCAAGGTTCAAACTTTGTGGGGTCTTTCCCTACTGCATCAACAACTGAGACTATCTAACCTTGGTGGTAAGGGGAGACCCTTTGGTGAAATGGTGGGGCTTCTTTCCTATAGGGCCAACATCCAAAGGCTCATACCATTAATATCATACAATTTTTTAGAAGTGACCCTTTGGTGAAGTGGTGGGGCTTCTAGCTTGTAGGGCCAACAACCAAGGTTCAAACCTTGCAGGGTCTTTCCCTACCACAACAACAATTGAGACCCTTGGTGTTAAGGGGAGACCCTTTGGTGAAATAGTGGGGGTTCTTGTTTGTAGATCCAACAACCAAAGGAACATACCCTTAATATCATACATTTTCAAATACAACCATATAACTAAGAATGAAGCACAAAGGAGGATCTATGAGTGAGAACAAAGGTTTGAATTCAGTAATTGCAGGAGAGGGTGATGAAGCAGATTTGAATGGGGATGATGAAGATCTAGGGGACAAGAGTGATTCTTTCTACACTCTTGGGTATTTGGAGCTATCTCAATGGGTTTTTTCTATGTTTTTTAAGCTTTTCTTCTTGTTAGATTTGAGCAATGGTTTTTAGTGTTTGGCCTTACTTGGCTCCTTTGGCTGCTAGTTCTTTGGCCTTTTTTGGGAGGATGTTTTTATCATCCTATTACTTATCTTCCCTTGGTGGTTTGGTGGTTGTTGTTTTAGCTACTTTTTTTTGTTCTACCCTTGCTATTCTATGGTAACTATGTCCTATTTTTCTCCCAACCTTTCTTTCTGAGCTTTGATGATTTATCTCTTTTGATGGTACAATTTCCTTACTATTGGGGAGTCTCTATTCTTTGGGTTTTTGGGAATGACCCCTTCTTTGGGTCAAGGTTGCATGTGGGTTACTATGGATTGGATAGGGAGTCAAACTCTTGGCCTTTTCTTCTCTTTAAATTCATTTTTTTCTTACTACACAGGTGTTTTTTCTTGGCTCCTATGGGTTTCTTTTCCCATGGAGTAGAGTCTTGTACAAAAAATTGCAATGGAGGTGTTTTCTCTTTTGTGGATTTTTTCCTATGGAGTAATGTCTCTGGTATAGCCCTATTATTGTTGTTGGCTAATGGTTTCTTCCTATTGGCTAATAGCGTATCCCCTCTCCCTCTCCTATATCTCTCTCTACCTCTTCTCTCTATCTCGGTTCTCTATCTATCTACCTACCCCTCCCTATCTCTCTCTTTATCACACCTCTCTCTCCCTCCCTCCCTCCCTCGTCCCCCCCCTCCCTCTCTCTCTCCCCTTCTTGTTGTGTGGTCTCACAACATGCCCTAAGACTGAAAAGACTTGGGGACCCAAGTGAAAAATATAACTCTTATGGCAAGAGCTAGAAAATTGGAAGATCACTAGAAGTAAAAGAGAAAAAATATTTGATAACAAAAGTACTTCGTAATGTAAGTGTTTCAAGTACCGGACATCAGGTACCAGAAACATGGAAAAGGAAAAAGGTAATACAAGTTCGAATGGAAGGCTCTGGTCCAGTGTGAAGGAGTCAGATATAAAGGAGTCTAATATGATGGAGTTATGGTATAACCGAGGTCTAGGAAAGTAAGTAGGTAAAGCTAAATACTGGGTACTGGGTATCGGGTTGTAATGTGAAGTGAAAATGCTAAAATTTTAAATTTATCTAACGATCCTGGTAATCTGGTATATGTGTCTGGATTTATGATATGCTTTTAAAAGGTGTGTTGATTTTGTTGTACTAACATTTGAATAATGATTTTATTTACATGAGATGTTATAAATGATTTCTTTCTTTTAAAAGGGATTTCATGTGTGGAATTTGTGATTGCAGGAGATATCGATTGTGATGCAAAGCTTGGATATGGACGATCAGGAAAACTTGAATCATTGATGAAATAATTTTTAGTCTGGTTTGATTACTCTGGGAGATTACAAGGCAGAAGGATTTGAGTCCATCGGAATGCTAGGGATCTCGATATTTTACATGCAATGGAAACTAATGCCAATTTTCAAGAGAGCCCATTCTCGAGAGTGACAGAATTGGAGCCAAGCAATATGTGGGGGTGAAAATTCAACCTGTTCATTCTGAATATATGGGAAGTTCCTATATATTAACATGATTTGAAGTGTCATCCTGGCAAAGATTCAGGATGAACACCTGAAGAGCTTCAATGTGTAATTGGAGTTAACTTCCATTGACTTTGATTACAATTCTCCTATTGGTCACTACATTCCACATGCCTTGACGAGATTGGTCCCTTATATTTCCTCTCATGTAGTTGTCTTATCCTGTCTGAGCCTTGTGTTCTATAAAAGGCCAGAGGATCCTTTATTTTATTTTTAAGTTCAGAATTTGTGGATGTCGGAGGAGCATAAAATTTTAAGTTTTGTTCTTTTTTCCTATTTTTTGAACCATTGTGGTGTAAAAATTTGTATGCATGTAGACATTAATTAATATCAGAGCTTGTTAGATAGCTACCTATCTCAATATCTTTTGTAGCTGGTTTTGTTAGTTCAACCGAAAAATACTGTATGTTGCACTATTTAAGGGTGCATACAAAACCTACTCGATGTCCAGAAACAAAACCCCTCTTTAAAATCTTGCACTATTTTATATGTAGCTGTGAAGCAATCTGGTGAAGTATAAAGCGGTTTTCTTTGTTTTAATTAATTCTTTGGGGCATCCATGGAGAATAACTGGGAGAAACTTTTAATTTTTAATATTTTTTATATTTTGTTTTAGAATAGATGTTTAAATATTTGAAAATGTTCTAAAATTTAAATGAATGGAATTTTTTTTATTTTTTCCATAAAATTGTTGAATTCTTAATGCTAAATCTACTTAAGTGATAGCAAAGAATTTCTGATATTCATGAAATCTTATGGAAAATCTTTTGTTTTCATGATTCTTGAACTCATTGTTTCAATTTGGAATTTACACCTAAAATATTCAAGAAACAACCATAGTCCCTTGAGATTAACAACAATATCACATCAGTACACAAGAGTGACCCTAGTGCAACCATGACCAAGTTATCGGAGACTTGGGATTGAATGAAAGCTAATATTTTCCCTGTTAATACATATTTCCGCTTTAGGTTGTCTTTGTTCCATATCTTCCAAGAAGGATAGGCTCTTTTCGGTCTTGTTTGTGAAGAATTTATTCACCCTGTTTGTTTCGAGTGAAATCATCGTCAACACTTCCCTCTTTACATCTTGAAACATAGGAAAATGTAGGTGAGATAGGTTTTGAATTGGGTATGCACCTATCTTCCTTATTTCATTAGGAAAAAGAGATCACGTAGGGAAAGATTGACTTTCAACCCTTAGGTGAGTCAACCTTGATGGAGATCTTGTCATTTTCCTTATGACTAAGGATGGGGTAAATCAACTTGAAATACACTTTTGGGAGAAAAGTTAAAAATAAAAAGTAAACCTAATTGTGTAATGTAACACTTGAAACATCAATTTAAAACCTTAATCTAATAGAATCAACAAATCTAAGATGAGTATGAATTTATGCGCCTGTCACCAAAAGCCTCTATTGAGTTTCCTCCTAGGATAGGTTCACCCTAGGGTGAATGAGTCTTTGTAGGGATTTTCTGCTCAATTTTCAGGGTCCTTTGGAAATGGATCTAAGCTTCGATTTTCCCTAGGTTTCATTGCTGAAAATTAAGAAATAAATTTAGGATCTGAGTTTCTGTATCTTGACGACAATGTTGACAACTTTGCAATATTGATCAATCTTCAATCTTTCTTCACCTACAAATCTACAAACACAAAGAAATGGAATTTATTTTTGTTTTTGTTGGATGGGGTTTTGCCTTGGTCAAACCCCATTTTGGTAATTAAACCTTGAAATTAAATGAAACATACATGGAACGAATGATGAATAAACAATGCTATGTTGTAACTCACCAAACCCTTGAATGAGAACCCTTAAAGGACTAAAATCTAATACATCTCTCCAAGGTATTGATCTTGAATTAATGGCTTGATTGGATGCTTTATTTGATAGCTTGAATCTTGACTTGAATGCTTGAAACCTACATCACAATGTTAGCTCCAAAAATATGCATGAATGAAGACAACTTTGACATGATGCTTGAGATCTTGAATGTTGCAACAAATGACTAAGAAATCTACTCTTGAAGACATTTTACAATAATTTTTTCTCTTGCAAAGTTTGCCTCTTGCTTCTAGGATTTGAATTGATAAAAAGACCTTGCATTTATAGGCAATTTTCTATTTTTTCGAAAATTAAACATCAAAGGAAAAAATTGCAAATTGAATTTGAATCATAAAAATGCCACCAAAAACATATTAAAAAATGGGTTCCTAAACTTAAGGGGGGCCCATTCGCCCTTGGGAGAATGGGTCCTTGGCTCCAAACCTAGGACACACCAATTTCAATGCAATTTAATTAATAATTGTAATTGTTTAATACAAGTTTCCCTTTTGAAAAATGGGATTAATTAGAATTTTAAATGCATAATTGGTCTAATTAGATGATTAATTAAGTCCAATTATTTAAGGGACCCAAACATAGTGTGAAAATGCAAAGGAGTACATTTTTTGAAACTACATTTAGCCGCCACTTTAGTCAGAAGATGAGCCCTATGCTCAAACTCACACTAAAGTAGATAAATAAGCATCAAGAGAGGTCCAAGTGCACAAATGTCGATGGAATAGGATGAAAAAGATCAAGGTGGCCAAGACCCCAAGATCAATATCCCATTGCAAACCAACATAAGCACAAAGGGACACACATGAATGTGTGATTTGAAGCAGCAAGACAAGATACACAAGCATACAATGCCAAAATTGATGCAAAGAGAAAAGGGTGGATCAAGCGAGCGACTATTTTTCCAATCAGTATGGATCAATCCTTAGCTATTTTTCCAAAAACTTTTGCAAGTGGAAACCCATTGTCCACTATGCAAACAAAATATGCTCACATGGGCTAGTGAAAATCCGTTGTCCACTAGGTAAGCCCCAAAAAAGTGGCTAATGGGAGAGTCATGCTAGGTCTATAGGCTCTCATTGTACTAACCATACCAAATTTATACCTCCTAATAACTTTGATAAGGCACCACAGAAGTGGTCACAAGGCTAGCAAGTTGTGTTATGCTAGGCACTCATGAGAAAGGCTCCATTGGAAAGAAAGTTATGTTATGCTTGGTGGTCATTAAAAACATAAAAGCTTCACTAGAAAACAAGTTGTGTTATGCTTGATGGAAATTTTAAATATAATAGGATAGAGTATTCAAAGGGATTTTTCTTGGTTCATGAAAGGTCTCACCTTAGGGAACATCGTGCCTGAC
Source organism: Sequoia sempervirens (assembly GCA_007258455.2). Classification (NCBI taxonomy): domain Eukaryota; kingdom Viridiplantae; phylum Streptophyta; class Pinopsida; order Cupressales; family Cupressaceae; genus Sequoia; species Sequoia sempervirens. The sequence continues at coordinate 9,477,688 of VDFB02000009.1, read as the reverse complement.
GTCACCAAGAGATCTGACTAGTCGAGGATAAAATATTCTCAACTTAGGGAATGCAAGTCATAGAATTACCACTAAGAGGAATTTCATATGCTCAGAAGGTCGCAATCTTGAAGGAACATCAAACCCAATGTTACCACCAAGAAGACACGTCACATGAAGTAAGAAGACCACACTTTGAAGAAAACAATGAGTGGGGATGCGTATTCCCATACTTTAAAGAAATTTCTAAACACCATGCTATGAGAAATTACTTTAAAGTATAAAATGATAACTAATTAAAGGACAATGAGATCTTATTTGGAAAGTCCTATGCCAAGCACATGTTTCAAGATAAATCTATGTCATGAAAAGGGGTTGCTCCAAAAATCAAATGCTAAAAGGTATGGCATATGTGAGCCAACTTAAGGCATGGCATCCACATCCCAAGCTTGCTCTTATATATACATGGAAGGCAGTCAACTATCCAAAAGAGACAACGATAAGTGTCATACTAGGACAAGGATACCTAAGAGTTGAAAATGGATGATGATATGTTGCTCCTTGTGAAAAAGGAAATATGATTGCATAAGGCCAAGTTTATACCCTCATGCATGGTAGTGAATATGCTATGATACTCCAACTACCACATGACAAGGAGAAACATCTAATGTTATTGATTATAATGAGTAGGAAAAGTATCAATTCGATGCATACCCAATGAGATATTCCCACATTTAGTATCTATTAGTTTAGGAAGCACCAATATTAAGGTTGTCTTAGAAGAATATTTTACAATAGTGTTGGTATTGAGTGAAGGATTTTTTATGCTTTTGTTATCTTTGAAATACAATATCCAAGATCAATTTTTGTTTCTTGTATGTCATGCTCTATAGGGATACAAATACCTTGTTCTCTAGCACCACATCCTTTCCATTATAGCCAAGTTGTTTCAAAATTTCATAACCTCTTCCATAATTTGTTTTCATTTCTTTTGGATTTGGCAGTTTTTATGACCATACTCTTCATATGTGGATGTAAAAGTGTTGTTTTCTTTTCTTTACTAAAATTTGTAGACTCGTGTGCTTTTATTGACTCCACTTGTGTGGATATTATGGCTTCTTTCTTTTTTCTTGGTTTGTGTGTAATTTTGTGTTCTTTCATGGATATAGTTGTAAAATCTAAGGAACCCCAAACATCATATAATAGCTTTGTGACTTCTTCAATATTCTTCTCTTTTTCTTCCTCTTGCACGGGTTCTACTTTTGAAGTTGGTATCAATGTTTTCAAAGGACTTTCCTTGTATTTCTCAGTGTGAAATTTTTTTTTTGGGTGAGGGTAAGCCTTGATTGTATAAACATTGTTATTATAGACATATTTCATTAAACAATGAAGAGTTGAAGGTACTGTATTCATTTCATGAATCCAAGGACTACCCAAAAGAATATTATATGAAAGATTATTGGGCATGACATGAATAGGAGTTTGCAATGTGGCCTTTCCAACTCTAATAGGAAATTTTATCACACCAAGTGTTTGTTTTCCCACATTATCAAATCCATGAATAGATAAAGAATTAGGTTAAATCATAGTCTTGAACACCCCAATCATATCTAAAAGGTTCACACTACACATGTTAAGAGTTGAACTATTGTAAATGAAATTTCTTTTAATTCCACACTTACTAATGATAGCCATTACCATGAAAGCTTCATTGTTTTTTGTACTTCTAATGGAGGTAACTCATCTTGATGAAAGGAAATGTCTAAGTTTACCAAGTCCATACCTTAAATTAGGTATGCTACATCATTTGGTTGCACACTAGGAGGGATAAAAACTTGTTGTAAAGCACTTTGAGTCATGCTATGGTAATTAGGTGAGGCTTGAATAAAATCCCGCAAGGATATTTTAGTAGGAGTATTGTGAAGTTGTTTTACAAGATCACACTCCTTTCCACTATGTAAAGGAAAATGAGGAGCACTAGGTAAGATAGGTTGAGGAAGTGGTAATGAAGTAGGTATGTTTTGTGGTTTCTTATTGTTCCTTGTGTTGTATGTATGAGCAACGGTATTATAACTCGGTTGTTGTGAAACATTGTGCTGAGGTGGTCTAAGGATAAGCACATGTTTGTTTTGGACTTGTGGTTGTTGTGAGGGTGGATAGAGGATAATTTGAGGCTTAGGAGGTCAAATAATTAAAGAAATTTTAGGAGTTCTAATGATTAGAGGACTTAAGGGAGATCTAATGTTAATAACTTCAAAAGATTTATCCTTATTGTGATGATCTTTTAGCAAAGGGGAGTTCAATATCATCTCATCTTCATTTAAGGAAGAAACATTACTATTGTGTGAGAGTCATGTATCAATGCTATCATCCTTTTGAACCGTGATATCTTCCCTAGTAGGAGAGTTTTTTAGGAGAGGATCAAACAATATTTTCATGACATTCAATGGTTGGATAATTGTCATCACTAGTAGGGGATGCATGTAGAGAAGAGCAACTATGATTTCCTTGCTTACTAATGATTGCATCCTTTTGTTCAATTATATCTTCCAAAGTAGGAGAGGTAGGGAAGAGAAACAAATAGGATTGTCATGGATCTCAATTATTGGATCTTTTAACACCAAAATATCCACTTCACAAATAGGAGAGATATTGGGAGAAGAACAAATATGACTATCATGATTGTCCATAATTGCATCCTCTTTCACTAAAACATTCCACAAGTGGGAGGGATGTTGGGAGATGAATGGAGACTAGGTAAATTGATGTTAAGAAATGTGTCAATGATCTCATCTTCTTGTGTCATAATATCTTCCCAAGTGGGAGAAGTAGATGGAGAGGGACAAACAAGATTTTCATGATTCTCAATGATTGTATCTTTTTTCACCAAGATACCTTCGTCACCAATAGGAGAAGTATTAGGAGAAGAAAAAAATATGGTTTTCATGATTATCCATGCTCGTATCCTCTTGTATCAAAACATTCTTACAAATGGGAGAGATATTTGGGGTTCAATGAAGGATAGGCAAGGTGATATTAAGAAATGTGTCAATGGTTTGGTTCTCTTGCACTAAGATGTTCTCATAACTAGGAAAGATAGTGAGAGAATGGATAACATGTTTCTTAATGACCACATTTCTTTTCTCTAAATTTCACTCGTAAGAAGGGATGTTGTACTTCTACAATCCATTCTTAACCATATCAAAACCACATCTTTGAAAAGGAAACATGATAACATGAAAATTAATTTATCCAACTTATGCAATGCTTCATAAATGCAAATAATTTTACTACATATCTAATGATTTGCAATACTAAAATAATTTTGGAATGATTTAAAATTTCCACACTAATTGGATGATTAGAACTAATGCATAAAACAAAAATTGTCAGACTAAAATTGTGGTTTACTAGCAGATCTGGGAAGTACAAAGGACCACACAAATGCTCAAAAAAATTGGTTATGATGTTCCCTCGAGGAATCATTCACCCAAGAGAAAATGGGTCCTTGTATAGGGTTTTTTAAAATGAAAAATACAATTTTTGGGTTATTATTTGTGTTCTTTGTTCCAAGTTGCAAACTATGGTTTTTGTAGTAGATTTTCCAAATTTAGGTGTCTAAACGCAAGTGCAATAAAAGAAAAAAAAAATGAAAAAAAAATGACACTTATTTAATGCAATTTTGACTAAATTTTCTAATGTGAATGACTAAAAATACACTAATATGCAAGTACTATACAAAATCAATGTAATATGCATGCAATTTTTTGAATTTTTAAGATTTTAAATGATGCAAAAATGCAAACTTAAAACACTAAATGAGATGCAAACTAATGCAATTTTGACAACCCTAAATGAAATGAAAATTAATGCAATGCAATGAAAACTAATGCAAATCCTAGATCTATGGTTTGAATAGACTGCAATTTCATAATTTTAGATGTACAATGTCGGATTCACCAAAATGAAATGAAGGAAAATGAATTTTTATATTTCTTTTTCACGTCAAGTTCACCAAAATGGAACATAGGAAAGTGTAGGTGAGGTAGGTTTTAAATGGGGGTATGTACCTTTCTTCCTTATTTCATTAGGAAAAGGAGATCCCCTAGGGAAAGATTGACTTTCAACCCTTAGGTGAGTCAACCTTGATGCAAATCTTGTTGTTTTCCTTATGACTGAGGATGGGGTAAATCAGCGTGAACTACACTTTTGGGAGAAAACTAAAAATAGAAAATAAACCCAATTGTGCAATGTAACACTTGAAACATCAATTTAAAACCTTAATCTAACAGAATAAGCAAAGTTCCAGCAGATATGAGATGAGTATGAATTTATGCACCTATCACCAAAATCCTCTATTAAGTGTCCTCCTAGAAAAAATTTGTCCTAGGGCGAATGAGTCTTTGTAGGTCTTTTTTGCTCAATTTTTAGGGTCCTCTATAGATGGATCTAAGCTTCACTTTGCCCCTGGTTTCACTGCCAGAAATTTGGAAATAAATTTGGGATCTTAGTTTTCGTATCTTGATGAAAATGTTGAAAAATTTGAAACTTTTTCAACTCTAACTCTTTGATCAATTTTCAATCCTTCTTCACCTACAAATCTATAAACACAAAGAGAGGTAGCAAAAATTTGTTTTTGGTGAATGAGGTTGCTTTTTTCAAACCCCATTTTGGTAAGTAAACTTTGAAATGAAATGAAACATGCATGGAAGGAATGATGAATGAAAAATGCTATGTTGCAACTCACCAAACCCTTGAATGAGAACCCTTGAAGGACTGAAATCTAATACAACTCTCCAAGTTCTTGATCTTGCATGAATGGCTTGATTGGATGCTTGATTTGATAGCTTGAATCGTGAATTGAATGCTTGAAACCTACTTCACAATGTTAGCTCCAAAAATATGCATGAATGAAGATAACTTTGACATTATGCTTGAGATCTTGAATGCTGCAGCAAATGACTAAGAAATATGCTCTTGAACACCTCTGAAAATATTGTTTTCTCTTGTAAAGTTTGCCTCTTGCTTCTAGGATTTGAATTGATAAAAGACTATGTATTTATAGGTAATTTTCTAATTTCCTAAAAGTTATACATCAAAGGCCAAAATTTTCAAATTGAATTTGAATCATAAAAATTCTACCAAAAAAATATTAAAAATTGAGACCTCCTAAACTTAAGGGGGACGCAAACCTAGGACACACCAATTTCAAGGAAATTTAATTAATGTTTGCAATTATTTAATACAAGTTTCCATTTTGGAAAATGGGATTAATTAGGATTTTAAATGTATAATTGGGCCAATTAGAGGTTTAATTAAGTCCAATTAACTAAGGGACCCAAACATAGTGTGAAAATATAAAGTACATTTTCCAACACTACAAATCCTTGTATCTCCCCTCTCCCTCTCCTTTTATCTCTCTCTATCTCTATCTCTCTCCCTACCTCTCCCTCCCTACCTCTCTCTCCCTATCACTCTCTACTTCTTCCTATCCCACCTCTCTCTCCCTCTCTCCCTCCCTCCTTCCCTATCTAATTTTCTCTCTATCTTTTTTTGTCTCTCCCCTTCCCTCTCTACTCTCTCTCTCCCTCTATCTCACCTCTCTTTCTTTCTACCTCTCCCTCCCTCCTCTCTCTTTAATCCCTCCCCTCTCTCTCTCTCTCTCTCTCTCTCTCTCTCTCTCTCTCTCTCTCTCTCTCTCTCTCTCTCTCTCTCTCTCTCTCTCTCTCTCTCTCTCTCTCTCTCTCTCTCTCTCTCTCTCTCTCTCTCTCTCTCTCTCTCTCTCTCTCTCTCTCTCTCTCTCTCTCTCTCTCTCTCTCTCTCACCTTCCTCTCCTTTTTGTATCACATCTTGGTGCACATTAGAGAGAGAGATAAAGAAAGAGACAAAGAGAGGGGAGGAAGGGAGGTTAAATAGGTATAGCTAAGATATATAACTATATATAGAGGTAGGTAGAGATAGGGTGAGGAGACATAGAAAGAGGGGGGAGAGAGAGAAGAGGTAGAGGAGAGGGAGATGAGAGGGAGAGTGGGTAGGTAGGGAGTGATAGAGAGATGTGATAGAGAGAGAAGTAGAGGGGAAGGAGGAGGGGAGAGTGGTATAATGAGAGGTAGGTAGAGAGAAATAGAGAAGGATGGAGGGAGAGGTAGGGATGGAGAGAGAGAGGTGAGAGAGAGCAACAAAGAGAGATAGGTAGAGAGGGGGAGGGGATATAGAGAGAAGTATAGAGGGAAGGAGAGAGGGAGGGAGAGGTAGGGAGGGAGGGGGAGAGGTGAGAGAGAGGTGGGGTAGAGAGATAGGATGGAGGGATAGGTAGGGAGAGAGAGGTGAGAGAGAGACAGAGGTAGGGAGGGAGGGAGGGAGGGGGAGAGGTGCGAGAGAGGTAGGATAGAGAGAGAGAGAGAGAGGATGGACGCATAGGTAGGAAGGGATATGTGAGAGAGAGGGAGAGTGAGGGAGGGAGAGAAAGGTTATAGAGACAAATTCTTCATTCATTTTGGCTCTTGAATTATAGAAATTTGTAAACTGTTCTTTCTTATATGGAGATAAAGTAGATAAATCACAACACCTATTCTTTTTGAACTTATCTAAAGCTTGTTTGTCTTGACATTACCAAAAAAAAGCTTTAGTAATTCTTCTACAACTGCACCCATGCCTTGCCCAATGAGTCTTTCTTTGTAAGTTTGGTCTAATCCTCCCCAAAATTTTGCATCAACTCCAGTAAACCCATTAAGTGCAGCTTCAATGATCTTTGTTGGATCTCATTGAGGAGTGGCAACAATTTGATTCTCAAGCCATCCTGAGAGAGCTTCAATCATGGCTTTATTCTTTTTGGGGTCATAAGTTTCCATGGCTGACCATGGTGGCAATAGAGTACCTTGGCTTTTGAGATTTGGCAAAAAAGGATTTGTTGGTAGCGTAGGTAGTTGTGGTTGTATTTTCACCATATGGTTGGTTTTTTTTTAAGTTCTTGAGTTTGTGGATCGAACTCCTGGTCACTATCAATTTCGATGTGAGGAATGTTTCTTCCTCGCTCATTGATCTCTTGAGTGATTGTTTGACCAAGATGTCTTCTTCTCATTGCAGTACCAAAACTACTAGCTTGTGTTTGGCTTCCTGGAGGTGATTAATATCCAAAAGGGGAGAATGAAATGCTGGAAAATTTATCCTCTATCCTTTCTTAGATAACTTTGACATGCTCAACCTTCTGGACCTCAGTATTCATGGTCTGACTTAAGGTTTTTGTGGTCCTGGCATGTGATTCAATTATGGTTAGTTTAAGGTTTCCCCATTGAATACTAGTGTTTACATCTTCCAGGGTTTTTTTTTGGTCCAGGCTAACTTTCACTAATCTTATCTAATTTTTATCTAGCTTGTCCATTGTTTCATGAGCCAATTTGAAATTTTTATGATGATTTTCCCACCATTCTTCTACCTTCATTCTAAAGGCTTCATATTTAGTTCCTAGGGTGGCTATTTCACTTTTCAAAAGATGCATGTATTCATTTTGAAATTATATCAAATTTTCTTGAATATTGTGTTGCATTTTTGTTGTTGTAGCATGATTTTCTTGCATTTCTAGGATAATCTTAGTAGCCTATATTTGGGTATCTCATGCAAAAATTGTAGCCTTTCTTTGGCATAAATTTTCCTAGTTGAGGAGATTTTCTCCTAGTGTGGCATCAACATTAATGGGATTGATTGTTTGGGGCCAATATTGGATCCATTGATCTCCCTTAATGTCATACTTAACAAGGTCATGCCATGGAGGGATTTTTCCTTCTTGAAAATGTTTCCCATATGAGGATCCTAGTATAGCTATGGGAATTTCTTCTTCTTCCTCTTTAAATTTTTGAGGTTCTCAGAAAGTAAAAATCTTTCCACTCATCAAATTTGACTTATACCTTATTGGATCTTCAGGTCCATTTCTCTCAGCCCGAGTGTAGTGATAGTTTTTACATCTTATCATTCCTAGTCCATCATCTTCACATTCTGGATGATAGAAAAACTAAGTTTTGGGTGGAGGCTCAAGAATGGTTTGACCTTTTCGGTGTATTATCCATATTTTATCTATTCTTATTGTTAGATACCCAAATTTTCACCCCTACTGCCAAGTTGTAAAAGAACTCAGCAAATTTGGACTAACATGGGACTACTTTCAGGTTGTGGGTATCCTATTATGAAAGTAGACCTCCAAATTATGGGTTGACTCCCCTTTTGATGTCACCTAAACTAATGATTTCTTGAGGAAAGAGAAAAAAAAGATACTTGAAAATGAAAATTAATTGAAAACTACTAACGGTGATACACCAAAAACTAACTAAGACCTACAAACAACCTACACACATTCAAAACAGTGACAAATCCTGGTTTACACAACTCATATTTTACATGCATTCTTGCATAAGTAAATTATAAGAAGGCTTTCTAGCTGCACTCTTAGAAGGAAAAGATTTCACAACCAAAAGCACTTTGCATTTACTAACACAACTTATAACCTGCAATAATACACTTTTCTACTAAACAGGTGCTTAACAATGAGTCAAAACTACAAGGAAAGCTAGATTTCACAAGTAATTTGATCAACCATTAATTGCACACAATAAAACATGAAATGAGAAGGAAAATATTCAATGTCATTGATTAAAAGTACTCACTAGTATACAAGTCCATCTCTGAGTTACAATACTACTCTTGTTGAAAAGATAACTCCCAAAATCAAGCTATCACTCTGTTGGAAAGAAAGAACTAACTTCAATAACAAAGATTGAAGTTACTTAAGCAAAAATTCAAACAACTCTCCCACACAATTCCATCTAGAAGGTTCGGGTCAGATGCAGCAGAAAAGGCCAAAAAGAACCTTCTAAAATCACTCCAAACTGTCCTCCACATAAAGCAAGGTCAAGCCAAGACCATAGTCACACTAAAAATGTGACAAAAATGCCTCCAATTAGTCTCTTCCCTCCAAAAACGGTCAAATACAACCCTCCACACATTTCCCATGTTTGCCAATCATCATTTTTCTCCAAGAGCTTTGACCTACACTTTTAGTGCTTTTGCAAAAGTACAAGACTCCATTTTGCATTTAAAATAATAATCTAATTAAGTGATTCATAATAACATCACTTAATCAAACTATTTTACATTTCAAAACAAATGGAAAAAGAGGACCCACCAACTCTTTGGATTACATCAATAATTTCATTATAAATAACATTAAATAAAATTGATTTACAAATCACTTAAATAATTCCCTACAATTGATAAAAATGCAAAATAAATGATATACTCCAAATTCTTGTAAAAGCATTCAAGTAAAATTAAACTCCTCCAAGGCATTCAATCATTTGTAACTCACCCCTATCTCTGCATTTCAAAACCAAAAGTGACTTATGAGTATCACTTGGTCAACAATTTTCATTTTAAATATATGCAAAAAGGGTCAATGGTTCGACCTATGTGAGCATAAAGAAACTCCAAAGTCTTTGGAAGGAATATTTCAAAGTCTTGGAAGACTTAGCATAATTCAAGGAGACAAGAGATTACTAAGGCACATGGTCTTTAAAATTAATACAAGGCAAAAATGTTTAAGTTTGAAAATGCCACACAAGGAAAAATTGCCTAAGGCATAAAACTTCATCTCAAGCCCATGTAGCATATTAATTTGTGCTTGGAAATTTTAAAACACAAGGAAAAATACCTTGTTCAACCTCCATAGGGTTTCTAACCCTAACATAAAAACATGGGAAAAAGAAAAAAGCCATTCATTTTTCCATCGAGCTTTTCCGGAGAGTTCTTCTGCCGCCATGCGGTTTGATGGGTGCACTGGAAAAATGATGTTTCTGGCCGATTCTTACTAGTTTTTTGATGAAATTTTGTGATTCCTCAATGGAAGAATGAGGTAATGTGTTTTTTGAACAAGAAACTGACTTTCTCTCCATTCTTTTGGCCATTTTATGAACTAGGTCGCAGTTGTAAGTGTTTTCTGATGTAATTTGTTGAACTCCATTTTTCTATGTGGGTTTCTTTTATTTTAGCCAACATTGATGTGACTTTTTGAAGCTAAAATCGAATCAACTTGCATTCTAATGACAAAGTGAGCAATTTTTTGCTCAAGTAAGCTTCTATCAGACCCATATCTTAATTTTCTTCTTTTATTTCAGTGAATAAAAGCTCAAACCCAAGCTCTTCCAATGTCAAAATAAAGAAAGTTTAGCTTTTCTCCTTCTGTATTTGAATCTATAAATAAACCCCAAATGGGTTCTTTGATTTTGTGAAGAAAAACTAGTTTTTTGGGCACGACCATGAAAGAATGCATTGGTTTTTTTTTATATATACTTTTGTTGCTTTTCCTGAAAAACTCCATGATATTCTTTGTAAGAAAAGAAGGAAAACCTTCGATGGAACTTGTAATTCTTCAAAAGAAAACATTGTAACCCTCTGTATTTTAGAATTGATGCAAAATAACAAGTGGGTTCTTGTTTTTTTTAGGAAAAATGAATCTTCAGGCCATAGTTGTAAAAGAATAGCCAGGTTTTTAACACATTCCTTTGTTTCTTTTCATTTGACTTAAAACCCCAAGTTGGTTCTTGCACTTCCTCAGAAAAATAGAATTTTTCACATGATGGAGGAAAATACTTCACTATTCTTTGTATTATGCATTTTGAAACAAAACCCAAAGTGGGTTTTTTCACCTTATGAAGAAAACTACTCAAAAAGTCATGACCTCCTAAAGGAATGAAGTGGGTTTCTTATGTTGATTTATGTGGATGATAGATGGTCTTAATATAAAACCATAACTCCATATCTCTTTCCATTTCTAGCCATGACCCAAAAAAGAATCATACTTCCTCGCACTATTATATGTCCTTTGCAAGTCATTACTGATTTCATTACTATCTAAAATGACAATAGGAGATTCTAGAAGTCCAGTGCCATAAACAAAATCAGCATGTTGAGTTTCAGTATTTTGTACTAGATCTGACAACAAAAGTTATGGCCATTCCTCTTCTTTTCTTGGAAATTTAAACTTGCTCTATTGGATGTTGGATTGCTTACTGTGATTTTTTTTTTTTACTTGTCATATACTTATGAATATCTCTGTCACAAGCTAATTTCTCTAGGAGTTCCCCTATTTTTTCATTCAAGAATACATCTACCTCAAGATGATGCACACAAAACACTCTTGTGCTTTCCTGACTATCTTCAAACCAAAATTTTGTTTTCCTGCATCCCCTTTGTGCTTTAATCATCATCATGCTTAAGTGACTTTTCTTTCACTCTCACAAGCCCTAGTGAGTTTGTCATTGTATTTATACTTTTCATGTTACAGAGAGATAAACAACAATCTTGAATGTAGTCCTAGCTCTTCATTTTTCAATTGATCTTGTACAAACATAGCTTGCTTGTTTCCATTAGTTGATGTCCCTATCTTATCACCATGATATTGTATCTTTTGGGAATGATCAATTGATAATGCATGTGTATTTTTCTCTGTTATGAATGGCCTATTTTCCTCAGACATGTATGGACAATTCATGCATTGACGAAGCTATTACCATGGCTACTATTATATTTTTGACTAGATCATTGTAGCACACCCTTTCATGCTCCCAATTTTGGATAATAAAATTATTTTATTGCTTTATCAATACACATATCTAGCTCTTTTGTTGGGCTTCCATCTAAAATTCTCATGCTTGCATTTTCATTCATGATTGTGTGGTTGTCCTTTTGTTTGATCGACTACTCCTTATTTTCTTATAACATGCATACTTTATCTTTAAATGAAAGGCATTAGGGCTCATTGAAATACAACAGCCCACTTGACCATTTGAAAAGCGACAATACATATGAAAAGAGAGATGCTTATCCTAGATACAAAAAAAAACATGTTCAATACCTTTTGCTATTCAAATTGAGCATCTTTCACCGTTTGGTCCCTCCTGTGTGGTTACTTGATGCATGTGGTAGTTATTTGACTATCTCCTTCATTTGTGAGTTGTCTTACATCACTTGTTAGTGTCTCCTTCCAATGCTTTCAAATGTCCAAATGTTGGCATCCTTTGTGAAACACATTTCCTCCTAAATATTTTTTTGTAATGATCATGCTTGGGGCTACTCCACTTGTTCATTGTTGTTTAGAATGCATTACATTCATTTTGACTAATATCATCATGATTTGATATCAAATGGTTGAAATAATACATATGGTTGCCTCACATCCTTGCTTGGTCTCATCTCCCACTGTTTGATTCCTTTATGTGTGGTCTCCACTAGAAACAGGGAGGTATATGGCTGATCATTTTTCCATGATTGCAATACTTTTGTCATAGATGATTTCCCATTGACCCTTGTTGTCCTATAGCATCAAATGATTGCTCCAATATTCATGATTTCCCACAATTTCTTGCTTCCCCCTAAGGTTTGTTACTTAGTCTTCACAATCATCTAGGTCCCTTTGATCTTTGTGCAACAAACTAACATCATATCCTCCTCACCTCTCAATGTTCATTGTGGCTATCCATGTTCTTTCTTTGAGTGATATTTTTCACTCTTTGTCTTGATATTGTTCACTTATCCTTGCATGCTATGATGTTCATAACACATATGAATGCATCTTTAATGAATTTTTTTCCCACCATTTCAGATTCATGGCCTGCTCATTGTATTTTGGCAATGCTTGATAGCTCTAACTTAAAACCAATAAAGCTCCCCTTGCTTCCCTGTAGCATGCACTCAATATTGTTGTCCCTTAATGAGATGTAGCATGATTTTTTGTTGTCCTTGTCATGAGATCATTGTTGTTTTTTCCTCATCCACCTAAGACTTCCCTTTGCAAACTCTTAAAAGTCATTGTTATACTCACTTGGCATCAAAAATGAGTTTCATCTCTACGCTTCATGATTGCTTAATGAATATCAGTACTCACTACCATTCCTTTTGCTTTAATCCTACTAGGAAAACATGTGTCATTTATGGTGGTGACCTGATATCTCACCATCCTAGTTGATGTGTGCTTGTTCAATAGGATTGAAGTGAGATTAATTGGACTGTGTCTTTCGTGCAACAATGCATGATTATCTTTGTTCCTTCTTGTTGCTCCAAATGACTCATGATGGTTTCAGACATGACTTGACAGCTCCATTATTTAATGGATGTATAATTGAACTTGATGCATCTATAATTGAACTTGATGCATCACATAAATCATTTACTTCTTTAATAAAATGGATCTTGGATCCACTTAAGAAGATTGAAAGACATATCCAGCAAAATATACCTTCCTTTTGACATGATGGCAGCCTATTGATTGATCCATTGTGAAAAGATGAAGTGTGACTTTCTTGACAGTTCACATTATGTGTTGCATCTTTTGAATCTAATAATGAAAGTTGATCAACTAGTGTGATTCCATTTTGATTTAATGCATCAAGAATATGTTTATCATTGATTTGATCAAGTTGCTCAATTTCCTATCCCTCCTAAAACATAAGGGGATAGCATGTTGGGCTCAACCCTCGTGGGAGCCACATTTTACTCCACATGTTGTAATTAGTTGAATCAAAACAGTAACAAGACTTGTCCTAAATATGCACAAGGAACAAACCAACTAGATAAAAAAAAGTATATCATAGGTGTGTTTGATTATTTTTTTCTTTTTTTCCTAGACACTGATGGTATGTTGTCTATTCTAATGTTTATGGACATCATATTACATGTTTATGGATGTTTTGCACATATTTTGATCAGTGAATTTTCATTTCTCTAACAACACTCTTTTTTCAGATGCAAGAAACCTACGAGTAGCAAGGAGAGCGTCAAACAGAAGCAGGATAAGCAGGGAAGATTGAGATGGTGCAGGACAAGGCCAATGAGATTCGTCATTCCACCAAGCAATGTCGGGTCCCTTTTCATTTTATGTGCATCTCTTTTTGTTTATCTATAAGCGTATAGTCTTTTCCTTATAAGCATTAGACTAGTCAGTCTTTTGGCTTGTAAGGGACATTATACACTTATGATCATCAATAAAGATTACATTTGCAATACATGTTGGTTCTATTTCTCATTTGTATGTAATTGCAAAACTGAAATAATGCGGTTTATTTTGACAATATCCTTTATGCAAATTAATGAAATCTAGTAGAAAATGATGTATCTTTTAATTTTTAAATGCAAACGCAACAATGAGTTACCTAATTTAGCTGGAAGCAAAAATTAGGTAATACTTACAACTAGACAATCATATTTGGGTAAATGATTTTTCGCTTTATGACTGAATGGATTTTTACATTGGGGAACAGACCAGGCTATATTCCTAAAAGTCGATTCTCCTAATAACCAGGGTATTCAGATATGCTAGTTTTGGGTTAAGATGAACTTTCAGTAGGATATGTGGTTAAGTTAAAGCTAGTAGAGAAGCTAGATCTTGTTGGGTCAGGATATCTAACTGACTAGGTTTGAATCAGTTGTCCTGAACTAGGATTACATTCATCTTCCTTGTCATCAAATGTGACATAAGCAGTCCCTTGTTTTTCAATGATAGTTTTAATGTGTTCTCTAGCTTTAGGCTTTTTCTACTCAATGAGACTCTGGTATTTGATAGCCCAATGTTTGGGAACCTGAAGTTTTCTTAATGGAACAATCTTAGGGGAATTGAGCTTAATTAGTTGCTTATCTATATTGGTTTCCCAAACTATGCTATACTGTTGGTTTCCTAGTTTTCCTCTTGGATCCTGTATTAATGGCATTGTGGTGTTAAACAATCGCCCATAGATACCAAAATGTAGCGTATGGGGTATGGATCCATATTTCATATCTAATCCCTCAGTTTTGAACTGAAATTTAAGCACTTTATTCAAATGAGCATCTCAAAGGGATACTAAGAAGTTCAGGATAGCATCAAAACTTACAAGGCTAAAACCTATAGCTCCACTTGCACCTCCTAGCAACATATCAAAATACCTATTATAGCGTGCATCTAAGAGGGTACAAAAAGCATAAGAATCATGTCCAAGATGATAATGGGCCTCTATTCCAGTTTGGACATAACTCAGGTGAATGTATTGATATCCTCCAACTAAAGCTTGGTATCTAAGCTTTCTATAGTATTCATCAGAGAAGAGTTGGATAAAGTCTTCTATCTCATCTAAGATTGTGATTTGTCTTTCAATAAATTTAAACACCTTTTTTGAACAATAAGTCTATTTTCCTAAATCTATGTAAATTCCCTAGAAGGGCTTCTTAGGAATTCTAAAACGTTCATGGGGTATCTTAGCTAATTTCTTGCCAGAAGAACTATAATCATTATCCTTAGGTTCTAAACCAATGCTACATTCATAATCACGAGAGAGGTCCTTGAGACATACCATTTCAAAAATAGAATCCAGAGGATTCTTCTGTGACTCATCGCATCTAGCCTCCATTCTTGCTACTACTTATGTTGTTGTGCGCGGTTTACCCATGAGGTCTTGATTTTTGTCTTACAAACGCATGTCTGTCGGCTTAAACTACGACTAAAATTCCTTGGGCCGATGGGAACTTAACAGAATAATAGTTTACGAGAAGAGATATGGAAATGGTTTAATCAAACGAGCACTATAGAGAGTTAAAATTAAGGCTTTGATCCTATCAACTACTGCCACGTGTAAGAGCATCGAATGACCAGACTAGTAACAAAACAAGAACAATGCAACAAGCATATGATTTCATAAAAGTAGTGTATCCATTGGTACAATAAGTAGTAACACAATCTTTATGTAATTAATCATCTATTTTTGGCATGAGAATTACAATAAAAGAGACACAACTCTACCCAATCCCTGGGGAAGGGAAGGTTGGGGGGAGGATGGAGGGACATAAAAAAACTAAGGGAGGGACACAGATGAACTATGCAGGTCGTGCACAAGTCGCAGGCTCTGATGCCATATTTAACCTAATTTGTATGTACTAGATGATCTCTCCAAGGTCTTGATCTTTCATGAATGGATTGATTGGATGTTTGATTTGATAGCTTGAATTTTGACTTGTATGCTTGAAACCTACATCACAATGTTAGCTCCAAAAACATGCATGAATGAAGATAACTTTGACATGATGCTTGAGATCTTGAATGCTACAACAAATGACCAAGAAATATGCTCTTGAACACCTCTAAAAATAATTTTTTCTCTTGTAAAGTTCACCTCTTGCTTCTAGGATTTGAATTGATAAAAGACCATGTATTTATAGGTAATTTTATAATTTCCTAAAAATTAAACATCAAAGGCCGAAATTTGCAAATTGAATTTGAATCATAAAAAATCCCACCAAAAACATATTAAAATTTTGGATCCTAAACTGAAGGGGGGCCCAAACCTAGGACACACCAATTTCAAGGCAATTTAATTAATGTTTACAATTGCTTAATACAAGTTTCCCTTTTAGAAAATGGGATTAATTAGGCTTTTAATGCATAATTGAGCCAATTAGAGGCTTTTAATGCATAATTTAGCCAATTAGAGGCTTAATTAAGTCTAATTAATTAAGGGACCCAAACATAGTGTGAAAATATAAAGTACATTTTCTAACACTACAAATCTCTCTATCTCCCCTCTCCCTCTCTTATCTCTCTCTATATATCTCTCTCCCTCTACTCTCTCTCTTACTTCTCTCTCTCTCCCTACCTCTCCCTCCCTCCTCCCTACCTCTCTCTCGCTCTCTCTCTCTCCACTTCTCTCTATCCCACCTCTCTCTCCCTCCCTCCCTCCTTCCCTCTCTAATTTTCTCTCTCTATCTTTGTCTATCTCTCCCCTTCCCTCTCTACTCTCTCTCTTTGTCTCACCTCTCTTTTTTCCTACCTCTCCCTCCCTCATCTCTCTCACTCCCTCCCCCTTCTTTGTCTCTCACTCTCTCCCTATCTCTCCCCTCTTTCTCTCTCTCTCTCATTCTCCCCACCTTCCTCTCCTTTTTGTATCACATCTTGGTGCACATTAGAGAGAGAGAGAGATAAAGAAAGAGACAAAAAGAGGGGAGGGAGGGAGAGCTAAAGAGGTATAGCTAAGATAGATAGAACTAGAGATAGAGGTAGGTAGAGATAGGGTGAGGAGACAGAAAGAGGGGGAGAGTGATAGATAGAGAGAGAGGGTAGGTAGAGAGAGGGAGATGAGAGATAGAAAGAGGTGGTAGGTAGGGAGAGGGAAGGGGAGAGAGAAAGAGAGAGGTGATAGAGAGATGTTATAGAGAGAGAAGTAGATAGGGAAGGGGGAGGGAGGGAGAGAGAAAGAGGTATAAAGGGATAGGTAGGTAGAGAGAAAGAGAGAGGGAAGGAGAGATGGAGGGAGACGTAGGGATGGAGAGAGAGAGAGGTGAGAGAGAGCAACAAAGAGAGATAGGTAGAGGGGGGAGGGGATATAGAGAGAAGTATAGAGGGAAGGAGAGATGGAGGGAGAGGTAGGGAGGGAGGGAGGGGTAGAGGTGAGAGAGAGGTGGGATAGAGAGAGAGAGGATGGAGGGATAGGTAGGGAGAGAGAGGTGAGAGAGAGAGGGAGGGGAAGAGGTGAGAGAGAGGTGGGATAGAGAGAGAGAGAGGATGGAGGAATAGGTAGGAAGGGAGAGGTGAGAGAGAGGGAGGGAGAGAAAGGTGATAGAGAGATGTGATAGAGAGAGAAGAGAGGTAAGGAGGAAGGTGGAGAGATTGAGAGAGGGAAGGAGGGAGTGAGGGAGAGGCAATAGTATAGAGGGATAGGTTATATAGAGAGAAGTAGAGAGTGAAGGTGGGTGGAAGGAAGAGAGAAAGAGAGATTAATAAAGAAAATTAGAGAGGGAAGGAGGGAGGGAGATAGAGAGAAGTAGAGAGGGAAGGAGAGGGAAGGGGAAGGAGAGAGAGAGAGAGAGTTCTTGAGCTCAAGGGAGATAGAGACAGATAAAGGGATGGAGATAGTGAGAGAGAAAGAGGTCTAGATCATAAGAGATGAATAATGAGTGAGAGAGAGAGAGAGAGAGAAAGATGATACAACTTGATAATTACTAAAATTTGACCTCCTGATTACTAAAATTTCTAAAAAATTATGAGATCTTTCAAAAACTAGAATTTGCATTATAACTCCAAGAAATCCGAAACCACTCTCAAACATCTTGAAACTATATACATGAAATATAAATTAAAGTATAAGAAAGTAAATTTCCATATGTAAATGTGGGTGTGTGCAAGAAGTTGAGTCCACTTTCTGGCTAAAAAGTGGAAGTGTTTTCCCTGATTTTCAAAAAAAATCACATTTGACCTTAAAATTTGAAGCACTTAGAGATGGAATCTTAAAAGAAGTCATTGATCATAAAATGTAGTACTCGAAGTCTAGTTTCCAAATATGTAGTTTATTTTAATATCCAAATGATACAAATTGATTTTCAATAGGTATTTCTAAAAACCACTGTTTAAAGTCACTTTTTTTTTACTATACCATACACGTGTACGTCATCCATATTTTGAACTAAATAATCATATTTTTCTGAATCCTTTTGGGAAAAGATTTGTAACACACTGAAGAACGCTTTCGATTTTTTTTAAAAAAAATTATTGAAATTTTTTTTGTTAATTTTTTATTGGCCATATTCGTTGTTTTAAAAAATTGTCGTGTACGTCACGCATAATATGACCTTAACTTATCATTTTTTTAATTTGTTTTAAATTGAAAAGAATATTTTGAAGTACACTTCCGTACAATTTTTTTAAAAAAAATATTATAATAAAAAGTTATCAAAATACTAAAAAGCCTTGATATTTCAAGTGTATGGACCAGTTTCATCATAAATTAATTGAAATATTAAAAAACAATCCAATTGTAAAAAAATTACATATAATTTGGAATCTACACTGTCTCATCTATAATGGGTTTTAATTTCATCAAAAAATTCTACAAAAAAGGTCTTTAGACATATGCCCAAAGTCACTATTTTCTTGTGATATTAGCAGGACCTTCAAGTTGTAGGTCAAACCAAGTCCAAAGCTTAGGTTCGGGTCCCTAAGCCTTTTCCTGAACCAAAAAACAAAGCACAAACCTGACCAAAAATTCATATTTTAAAAAACAAGATCCCGTTCTAAAATGCCAGGATCTCGTAACTTTTTTATGCTTTTACGAAACAAGATCTCGTTTCGAAAAGTTTCCAAAAATTGATTTTTTTCCAAAAATGGAAAGTTTCCAAAAATGGAAAGTTTCCAAAAATGGAAAATCTTCAAAACGGGATCTTGTTTTTCAAAAAATAGGATCTCATTTTGCAAAAGGAGATCCTGATTTTTAAAAAACAGGATCTCATTTTGCAAAATGGGATCCTGATTTTTGAAAACACGATCCCATTTTAGTTTTAGGCTCGGGACCCCAAAGCAAAACGAGATCCCAATTGTTAAAAAATGGGATCCTAATTCTTTTTTCATGATTTCAAATTTTTTTCTAAGGGAAAAACTTTCACCTTAAGTGGACTCAACTTCGTGCTTTCACCCATGTCAGTTATACTTAAATGTTTATTTCATTTATATAGTTTCTTTGGCAGAGAAAGACAGAAAAAATAAACACTTCAACAAAATGCATTCTAAAAACTTAGCATTCGCATTCAATTGATTCATTTTATTTGGAACTCACCAAATGATGCATTTCATTTGGTGAATGTTGAATTGATTGCATTTCTTTTGGTGAGCACCAAATTTGGTGCTCACCAAATTGATTGCATTGAGAAATACCAACCCAAAGGGTTGGATTTTTCCTTGGGCATCCAAACCAAAGGGTTGGACAACCATTTCATACCGATGTGATTTTGTGAAAGGGTAACAAAAGTTCACACATTTTTGGTTGTGCTCTCTATTAGGTTGCATGTGTTTGAATACAAATTTATAAAAGTATCGTGATGACATTAGGCTCTCTCTTAGCTATCTAACCATATGACATTTTTTACATTTTAATTATATTAAGGTTTTCATCTATAACTTCTCTCGTTAGTGCCTCCATTTTTGTCAAAAACTAACATGTGCTAGTTTGGGTATATATTTTTACTTGTTCATCAAATTTTGAAATAAATTGCATTTTTAGAAACTAGACTTCATTTTACACACAATGAAAAAATGATTTTTGATTAGTTTTCAAGAAAAATAGGGGGCATGCTCAAATTTTAGCTTTTCAAGATGTGTCCACTTCAAAAATAGTAAAATATTATATTCATTAAAGAATTTGCCAAAAAAATAGCATAAAATACATGTTGTTAGCTAATTTCTCACCTTAGTGATTTTTAAAATTCTAAAAAAAAGTTAAATTTTTAGGGAGGCCACAACATACGCTATGCTATTTTTATAAAAAAGGGACCACTTTGTGTGGCCCCCATTTTTCAAACCCTTAATCTTCATTATTTTCAAAAAAAATAGCAGTTTAGAAAGTAGATTTGGAGCACTACAACTCTTTTTCTTGTTGCATCTTCAAAATTTTGAGTAAAACTATCTTCATTTTCTCATGAACATTAAACTTTACTGATTTCAGAAAAAAAAAAAAGTGGCATCTTAAGAGCCATTTTTGTGTCACAACTTGGTGCACATACCTATATATAGAGAAATTATCCATGAAAATTCTCTTAAACTCCTGACTTAAAAATATGACAAATATGACAAACTGTTATTCTAGTTAAGGTGAAGAAAGCTAACACTGATAATCATTATTTGGTTCTCCCACATGTAAAGTAACAAACACAAAAAATAAAATGGATTTATCTTCTTATTATATCTTGACTCCTATTGATGCTAACTTAGAATCAACTTAAAGGTGTTGAGATCATTTATTGGGTCCCCCTCTTTCATATTTAGGTAATGCAATTTCATCTTTAAGAAAAATTTACTAGCAAAACTATTAGACTAATATATTGATCATATCTTCTTCCATAATGAATAAGTAGAAGCCCCTTCTAATACATTCATTAACATATAACTTGAAAGACATAGGAAAATTTTATTTTTATCCTTCTTATTCAACCTATTCCACTCCTCATTAGACATACATAGACAATATCATCCATTGATCTCTATATGAATAACTCCTCAATTTTTAACTTTCATAAGTCAAATTTATGACCATTATACTTTATTTTCTCAAACCTTAATGTATTTTCCATAAATCTAGTAAATCACTTACTCCATATTTTTGCACAATCCTTCACAAGATCCCACTAAGAATAGTTATACAAAACCTACATCTTATATGCATTCTAGGGTTTCAAAATTATTGAGGGTTACACCTCAACACATGTAAGGTTACAAATCTAAATGATTATGCCCTTGCTTAGAAATAATCCTTTAATACTAAATGTTAAAAATTAAATTCATGATACAATTGACTAATAAACAAACCCTTAATATTATATAACCAAATCTAGTTATATTTGTTGTGTAATTTGATTAAAATAATAGAAAATATATAAAATAGTATACAAGTCATATATACATGTGACAAAGATTTATATGGAAAAAAACCCATTTGCAAAGGTCATTAAAAATTATATTATTCACAAAAAATACATTAATACAATAGGTCACTTTCCTACAATCTCAATCTATATATCAATAGTGTATAACCTTGTTTAGTATGTTTTTGGATTTGATTGTGTTGTAAATTTTTGCATCAATGTTTCAGATCACACTTTGTGATCCATCACCAGGATGATAGAGAGCAAGGAGAGAAAAATGGTTGATTGCAAACTTAGACCAATTCAAAAAGAGAAAGGAGGGGGGAGGGTAGGGTACGAGGACCAAGGTAGAGAAAGGTAAAAAACACACAAAAAAGAAAAGAAAACAAGCAAAAAGACACAAAGAGCAACAATAACAATTAAACTATAAATATAAAAATAACTACAAAAATAAAAATAAAACTCACAATAAATATAGTTATATATGTAGATATATATAACTATAAATATGAGATACGAAGACTAAAAAAAATATATAAATATAAAAATAAAAATAACACTCAAAATAGTTAAATATATAAAAATGAGATAAAAAGACTAGATAAATATAAGAAAATACAACTCTAAAATAAAAAAGAACAAGAAAGATAATATAAATATATAAATAAAAGCAAGAAAGCAAGAAAATCTAAAAACATAAAGGAGTAAACATAAATAAATGACAAAAATATATAAGTAAATACTAATTAAGAGGGGGAAAAAAGAAGAGAATAGATATGAAAAATCTAAACATTTCTAAGCGAAGAAAGAAGAAACAACACGATTAAGACAAAGACGAAAATGACCAAAAAAAACCTAAAAATGATAAGAACGAAGACTCAAACAAAAAAATATAAATATGAAATGCAAATATATATCAAAGGCAACGGAAAACAAAGAAAAAACACTAATAAGAAACAATAAGATTAAGATAGAAGTAATAACACAAAACACAATTAAAATTTGAAAAAAGAGAACACACACACACACATATATATATATATATACCACTGGGTTGGGGCCCTAGCTCGGTTGGCTAAATCTTTCCTATTGCAGGAGGTTGGTCACGAGGTCTAGTCTCCCCCACCCCGTGGTACGGAGGCATGTCGCGCCAGCCCATGTTAAAAAGTTTACGGCGCTGCAGTTTATAGGGTCGTGCTACCCGATTCCGAGTCTAATATATATATATATATATATATATATATATATACCACTAAATATAAAACTAATAAATATATAAATAAAAGAAGAGATAAGATGTCAATAAAAATAAATAAAAAATATATGAAAATGAAAAGAAATTTTAAATCTACAAAAAGATATAATATAAATATATCTATACATGTAAGAGAGAAAGCATATTCATAAAAATATAGATAGAAGAAATAAATAATATGCAAGTATATATATATAGCATGACATAAATATATACACACCCACAAATATATAAATGTGAGAACCAAATTAATGGGAGATAAGAAAATAAATCACAAGAAAATGAAAAGGAAACCTAAGCAAGGAAAGAACGCAAAAATAGCGAAGAAATTGAACCATAGATTTTTGGCACCCTAGGTCTTTCTAGCACTTCTAGGGTTTTTCACCTAAAAGGAGAAAGTAGGGCCAAAGGATCTAGCTAGGTTATATTACTCATTTTTTGTTATTTATTAGAGTTGATTGAGTTTAGAGTGTTTGCAAAATGAAAGTGAAGTACATTTCTTATTTATCTTCCCTATATCGCATTCAATTGTATAAATAGGAAAATCAAAGAGATTACAAGTTTTAGTAACAAATTATTGCATTTATACAAGTGCAAACAATATGGAAAATATTTCAAAAAATCTTTTTGAAAGTAATCTTTATTGATACAAAAGTACATATGTGTCTCACACAAGCCGTGAGACTTAACTTGTTCAATGGAAATGAAGCACAGTTTATACATTGATGGATTAAGAGAAAAGAATGCATATATAGGGGAAGAGGCCAATCATTGCCTGATGACTGGTTCAAAGTTTGTTCCTTTGTTTTGTCTCCTTCTTTGAGCTATCTTGTGTCCTCTATAGCTCCCTGCTCCCAGCCCCTGCATATGGAAATTGCAATGATGTTAGAGCAGTGCTCTAAGCAATGAAAGCTCCTAACACTACATGTACATGCATCCATGAATGTATAAATTTCCCCTCAAGTGCATTAATCAAACATGTAAACTGTAATGTCCAAGAAAGAAATAGGACCATCAAATACATCAATCATATGCATATATTTTTTCTAACTATTTGTTTCATGTGCAGATATAGGAGTAGTAATGTTAGTGTTTCACCAAATTTCAGCATGTGGGTTAAATGTGGCTCCCACAAGGGTTGAGCTCGATGTGCTCCATTGTTGTGATTTTAATGATATTGAAAGATTATTCATCAGATGGATCATCTCTTTATGGTTCACACAAATAAGTACCTATCATTTATGGCAATGAGTTAATAGTCACTGTCATAAGTGGCATATAGTTATTCAGAGCATGAATCAAATATCAAGGGGCATCAGGAATACAAAAAGATCAGAAGATCATGTGTGACAATTAATATTGGCAGTGGTTGTAGGTGTCTACCTTGAGGAAGAACATATGTAATAGGACTGTTGAAAGGAAAGAGTGAAGCAATGGCCAAAGTTCCAAAAGATAATCACCATTGTATACAATAGTAAAGACATATATACCAGACCCTCACCAAAGTTTTTCATCTAACAAGCTTCATATTATTTCTTGCATGTATGCCATCTTCTTGTTAGAGGTTTTTTTCCATGAACGGACATGGTGGGAAATCCAAAGGACAGGCATACATGAGTAACGGATAGTCTGTGACAAATTGTAAAGAACAGTATCTTCAAAAGCAAGATGGTTACCAAAGCAATCAATATGCATGAAAGTTATTATTACAAGATGCTAAGAACACATAACAGGTATGTGACGTGATAAAAAGAAATAAATTTTTCATGCCTTCTTGAAGTGAAACAGGTGTACAACTACAAAGAGAAGAGGACATCATAATAGTTTTTTGATGCCTAAAACTGGAGGAGAAGCTAAGAATATGATGTCACAATCATTATTCCTATAAGGGATTCACATTTCATACAGAAGTATTTTTAATACAATGGTGATAGTTATGAATATAGATAGAGATTCAATGTCATAAACATAGTCATGTTCATAATCAATATGACTGTAAGTTATCAAGACACTACAATAAGAGATATTATAACTATCTAATTCATATCATAGATAAGCAACAATACTTGAAACAAAAGGTGTGTTTCTTCATGACAAAAAATGTGACTACAATAAGTAGGAGTATGTGCAATAACAGGAAGTCAATATGGTGAAAAGAATAGTGATAAAGGTATTCTTGAATGGTTGTTTTTTTAGCATACAAAGTAGATGCAGTCATCATATACAAATGACATTCATTCACAAGTAAAATGAATAGTCACTATGTAGATGTAAGAGAAGCAAGAAGAAAGAAACAGAGATCAAATCCAACCCTCAACAGTCACTAGAATAGGTAAAAGGAAGGTTACAGACTATGTGTAAAATCTATGTTTTAAGACCTTTGTAACTGTTGTTTACCGGCTATAGACTAAGTTCTTCATTTGAAGAAAGTTCATTATTAATGTTGAGGTAGCACACATATCATTTCCTATCGAAACACAGTCATATCAAGTGCAAGGTAGAGCATACCATGACAGTTATACTATGAAAATGAAATAGGGTCCATGCAATAGCCCTTTCAAAGAAGAAAGGTTGTTTCATGAAGCCATAAGGGAGCAGTCTAATCATATAAGTCACAATCATTATAGTTATTGAGAGCATGATCTTGAGAGAATAGGATAATCCATAATTGATATGAAGGGATTATCATGAAAATGGCATGACAATAGTTGTTGAAATATCAGAAATGAAGTGCTTATAACACTGTCCAATAGTGACAACCAAGGTTTTGTTTGCAGGAATGTGTGACAGTCTTATATGTACAATCCAACCAAGCTAAAGTGATGATTGCTCCATGAATAATGGAACCTTTGAAGCACAT
Source organism: Sequoia sempervirens (assembly GCA_007258455.2). Classification (NCBI taxonomy): domain Eukaryota; kingdom Viridiplantae; phylum Streptophyta; class Pinopsida; order Cupressales; family Cupressaceae; genus Sequoia; species Sequoia sempervirens. Next base: position 9,452,180 of record VDFB02000009.1, on the reverse strand, counting down.
GCAATGATAAGGAATACATTTACAACAACATGAAACCCTAGGGTTTTCACAGTTCAAAAAGTAGGCCCAGAGTCTGGAAAACTCAGGAGTTAGGGACGAGTGCCTATAGCATATATGGCTACAACTATTGAAAAACGAGAATGTTAACTTCAAAATGAGGGTGATGAGATATCCAAAAAATGTCATACCGAGGACGGTGCATTTTTTCTCTACATACAACAAAACCCATCTGGGTTTTCCTTTAAAAATGAGATCACAGAGAAACACATGAAATGAAATTTCCTTTGCTTATAGCATATACAGGAAAACAAAAATTGCATTATATTTTTACACACAAGAGCAGCCAACCATATATATAAAGAAAGAAAAAGAGAATGTATGAATACTCAGAAACCCTCATGGGTTTTGATTGAAAATTCTTAGAAAAGACACAAAAATGAGGTTCAAAGGCAGCCATTAAATAAAGAAATCTACAGAAAGTGTAGATTTGGTGTCCACGGCCTAAGCATGGAGCATATTGTAGAGAGAGAGCCCTTTTTCTCTACAAGAGAATGAATAATATAACAGAATTTTTTGATGGAAAAAACTCACCTTGAGGTTCGATGGGTTTTTTTGCATAAGAATGATGCCATGAAGCCATCCAGAAACCCGCCAATGGTGGTGTGTTTTGTAGAAAAATCACAGAGATCAAGAAAAATGAATGAGAATGAGGTAGGAGTAACTTTAGAAAATGTGGTCATGGAGGGCCTGTACAGACATAAAAAAAATGGAAAATTTCTAGATTGCTCAATGAAATCATAAGAATGCTTACCAAGGTAAGTTCCTATGAAGAAAATCAATGGACAATGCAAGTCAATGAACTTGTGGATTGCAGCAGAAAAAGCCTAAGAAATGTTTCCAGAAGAAAGCATGAGAAGTGAGAGAATGCCTTGGTTCTATTTTTTTTTTAGGTTTTCAAACCCCATACCAAAGGCCTATTGAAGATTGACATTTTTTCCTTCTCTTTTTAAAAAAATCAATGTCAACTAATTCCCCGTGGGTTTAACTTATGCCTTGTCTATTTTTCATGTAAAATGTGACTTAGGCATTTTATCAAATTCTGACTTAGCAAGCTTTTTGTTATTGTCATGGTCGAATACATGGGGGTGAAGGTTTTATTTTTGCATTATGTTACTCTACATTGTAAAATGCTTAAGTTGAGTGATGTTTTATATGTCACTTAAATTAATTCATTATTTTAAAATGCAAATTAGAAAACATGTGATCAAGTCATGGGAATTATGCTTGAATTTATGAAGTTGCAAGCATATTGGAGGGTTTTTTTTCAGTTTGGAGACATGTACTCACATTTGTAGGAGCATTTATTCACTTTGTTGGAGGGTTTGCTAGAATCTAGGGGTGGTTTTGCATGCCTAGATGCTTGGCATGGCCAAAACCACTTTCCCCACATGTTGGAGGTAGTTTTGGGAGGAATCTAATGCCTCATTTTTAGGCTTTTCTGGTGGATCCGACCCAAGGTAGTTTCTTGCTCCTATTTTGGTGCAAATTATTGGGTTGATTTATTGTTATCAATAGTTTTGCATCCTGCTGAATGCAATATTCAGCAAACTACTGAAACATGGAAACCTCTTTCAGATGTGGGTGATCTGCACGAAAGAGGAATCTCTAGAGCAAGCTGGTTCTCCGAATGATGAATTATATTCTAAGTGGCCAAGGGAAAAGGGATAAAAGATGAACTAAAACTAAATCTGAATTTAACTAATGATTGACTAAAACCTCTGACAAAAAATTGAAACCTGCCACTCACAACAATCCCTTCACTACAATGATTCCAGCAATCTCACCAACACATGATTTCATCATTAATTAATATGAAGATTCAGAACTTCGAATACAACATATAACCTGAAAACATGAAAAAACTTGTGCAGAAGAACTCATAAAGATAGGACATTAAGGTTTCAAACTTGAATACACAAAACATCAAACTGTTATTACCAGTCTTGAGACAAGAAAGTGGAAAGAAGAACTCTACTGTATTATTGGAACTGAAAGAGTGTCAATCTGTCAAAACTGAGTACAATGTTCACAAGCTCAAAAAAAATGCATCAGAGCAGGAACTCTGATCTGAACTACTCACTCTGGTGAGCTAAAAGACTAAGTCTATCAAAACATAGCTCTCAAGAAACCCTAATCCGAGCTCAGAAAAAGATCAAGGAAAAAAAGGCTTCTAACTGTCTCAAAAAACTGCTAAAAAGCATAAAAAGCATAATGCTTTTATGATCATACAGTCAAGCCTCTAAAAATAGGCTAATCTTGCTTTAAAAGCTCAAAAAACACCTTATCTCTCCAAGATAAGTCAGAAATCCGACCAAGAGGAAAAGTCAATAAAAGATCTGCTAAAATTAGCAAGAAAACATAAAGCAATTTATAGAATATCGCTTTTATGATTCTGCTTTACAAGATGCAGATTTTTACAATTTGTTTATTTTTGAAATTTAAAGATTGAAAATATTTTGCAAAAAGAAACAACTCCTTATTCCTCCATACAATGTTCTGATTTTCTCAAAAATCATAAAAAACACATTACATAATCATCCTTCATGCCTTCGACTTTAATTGATTTCTGTAAAATCAACCCCAAAATAAAACCCTAAAAAGATATTGGCCCTAAGCATAGGGTATTCACAATTCACCCTTAATTGCTCTTCACTTAAAACAATAACCTAAGGCACAAACCCATATTTCTCTAAGGAAAAAACAATAAGTTCCAAAGACCTAAAACATCGACCTAGCACATGACTTTTCGGCCTCCCCACATATACATTTAGACTTTAATAAACTCCAAAACAAGGCTTAACTTAATTCAAAATTCCCATGTGCTTCTATCAAACATGAATATTCGAAATGCTTATGATGTTGGGATCAAATTAGGGCATGAAAAAAACAAAGTCAAACCCTAATATGATTCATTTCGCAATGATCATTTGGCAAAACATGAGCTCTGGCTGAGAGAAACCCACCGCCATGATTGAGCTCGAATTGGGTTATCTTCCGGATTCTGCAATACTTGAATTCCATGGGTAAGTGAATGCTTATTTCTCCAAGTATTTTGCTCTTGAAAATGGTCATTAAAGCCACGGTTGTACATGTCTTCTGACAGTCATGAAATGGTAAGCTTTACTTTCTTCCCTGTTGGAATCTCTCTTCAGAACAGAAGCTTATAATTTCATATCTCTGTGAATTATCATTTTCTATTTATAATTTTTTGGCCACTATACAGGCCGCGCACCATGTTCATGCATTTCTACTGCCTTTTCTTTTCTATGTTCACTCTCTGTGTTCAATTTCTGTTAAAGCTCGAGCACCTAGTTTGAGAGCTCGACTCTGGGCCATTGGAAACTCCATGTAGTTCTCTTGGACACAGCTATACGCATTCTCCATAATCCTAAACTAGTAAGCCACCTCTAGCTACTTCATTCTTAGAGACTAAAAGAATTTTTTACTTGTGATTTTTTGGCCATGTTCAGGCCGCGGCAAATGTATGTTATAGAAAACATTATTTGAAGCTTTGGGCTTGACCCACAACAAGAAATTTTCTTTCATGCATATTTGATAAGAATCCCTTCGTGGGTATTGAGAAAAATGAATGAGAGCTGCATTTCCTCCATTTTGAAGCTCGATTCAAATGTGGGTATCATATAATCATTTTGCATTCAGTTTATAAACTCGGCCCATTAAGGCTGGCTCTTTACTTTCAAGGATTGTTTTTCGAAACCCCATGATGGCTTTGTGGAGAAATCTTGTGTAGTCAAGCAAAATTTGGACTTTTCCTTCATTACTTTGAACTTTCAATCTACTCCATATGAATATTTGTTGTCTAAAGAAACTGCGCATTTGTAAATACCTAACCTGCTGTTCTGAGAAAGAACACTCAAAAGGGAAGACTGGAAATGCTGAAAGTCTACACCCTTGACCCAAAACCCACAATGGGTAAACACACAGTAGTGAGGAGATACTACATTTATTTAGAGTCCCATATATTTTCTGAAAACTGTGAATTCTATATGTAAATCTGAGAAACCACTGTGAAAACAAGAAAGAACAATAAACTGTGTGTGTAAATCAACCTGATTCACATGGTATTCTACCTTCTTTAGCTTTCTTCATGGAAATATTGTAGAAATTCTGTTAAACTGAGCATATAATAATTCTAAATACACACATTCTATTTGAATTGCATTGAAAACCTCTGGTTTCTCGTTTACGCTTATCCTCCAGGCCATCGACACTAAACTCTTTTTGCACACAGAATTCCTTTTTTAAACTTGACTCTGTGGATTGCTAACTCACTGCATAATCTATTCATTCATGAAAATGACTTTTATTTGTTCAAATTCTTATCAAAACTATGCACACTTATCAGTTTGATACCTATACTCCCTTGCAGATGTATTTTGAATGAATAATGTACATGATTGTTGTCTTTCACCAAACACTGATACATGGTACTACTTGAAACATTCCTCCAGCCAGGATGAGCTATTTGTTCCTTCCTTATGGTTCTAGGATGATCACTTTGTTATTACACTCATAATGATGTCTGTGTTTGTTCTCATGAGCAACATGGTACTCTTCATGCATTTTTATATTCTATTATACAAACCGCTCTTAAAAATTGTTCTCTTTGATGATGAAAATTAAATCAAACCATTAAGGCATAATGTATGCCTGTTCACTATCCGAGAAAGAATTGATGAATTAAAATTTGCATGACATATATGATCACGATCAGCATAAAACACGAACCTATTCAGCAATATCTAACGTAAATGTACTCAGTTGAATTCCTTAAGTGAACTAAACTCACTATTCACCTGTAGCCTTCAGAAAACAACCCTAATCATTATGAATGAACAGTTGGTTTCGTTGCTTGATGAATAACTCTATTTTACTCTTTTAGTTGTTCTCATTCCATTTGATGAATATGATAAAGTATCTTTTAAAATCAGCCCATTTAAAGAATAGGGCAGCCTGCCGAGCTCTACCCTTGTGGGAGCCCATTTTACTCCACATGCTTGGTCTTCGAATAATGTTCAGCTTCATGACTTTACCTATACCTGCACAAGGAAACAAACAGTGTTAGCATAAAAATAGAACATGTTGATCATGATATTGTTATTTCTCCTTCAGTTCACTTCTCTCATACTGTACTTAATTGATTGTTTCAATGTATTGCTAATAGCATGTTGTACTATTGTGGGTGCTCCATATAAGTTACATCATAATCGGAGCCACTGACACCCCTCTTTTCCTCTTACAGGTCGACAGAGCTCAAGAAGGCAAGGTGCACCATTCGGCATCAAACGTCGATAATCAGGCAATGATGATTATGATGTCACTTATGTGCTTTCCTTTCTGCATCTTCAGTAGTGCAATGTGCTATTAGAAATGTATTGTCATAGTCACAGTTATATCCATGGCTTGTGTGGATCTTTGATTTCGATTATGCTTTTCAATTGAAAAGAAAATGTATTTTCATGCAATGTTGTAATATCATTTTGATTGTGAAATCAAATGAAGCCTTGTCAAAAATATGAGTTCTTTACGAAATGAATGAAAGCATCTAGAATGCTATTTTTCCCATGTACTCAATTTTGTATCTTTTTTAAATCTGCAACATTTGAATGGCACTCTGAAACTCTATCTTTCTTTAAAATGCATAACTGTTTGATGCATAAAGATAATGTGAAATAGCATTTAGAGTTCAATCTGCAATTTCACTTTATGGTCAATAACAATCAGCCCGCTCCTCCATTTGAGCTGAGGTGAAAAATATGTAACAGTTATATATTCACTTTTGTAACTCTTTGACAATTAGTTCTTCTGATGCAGATTGAGACTTAGAGACTTTTGGAGTCCTTTGTCAAATTTCATGTAGACTTTGTAACTCATTTTCATTTTGGACATGAAATACAATGCATACCTTGGGTATCATTGAATGGTGTACTTTTTCCTTCTTGTTACTACATAATTGTGTATTTCTACATGATTGATTAAGTCATTGTGATATTGTGTTCATTTCCTTTAACTTTGTCTCATGGCTTTAGTACCTTTTTGCAGAGAAGTGTGATGTTGCAAGTTGTAATCTATGTCAAGAAAATAGGTTGCTTTTAGCTGTGAAGTCTTTTTCCACTTAGGAGCTTAAGCAGTAAGACCTCTTTACAAAATACTCATGCAAAACACACAAAAACAATTTGTACAAGTTGGTTTTCCAATCACTGTATGCAAGTGTATGAATTCTGAATTTCAAGCCTAAGTAATATTTTAGTGTATCATTTTAGGAGATAGTTCTTTTCATCTTATGTTATCTATTTTCCCTTTTCCTCAACAAAAACCAGTAGGATTTGGGTGATATTCAACAAAGAACCAAGTTTCTCTGGAGGTCCTTTTCTACTTTAGGTGACCCACAGCCTTAGAAAAGTTCCCATGTTTCACATGATTAGTTGTTTTGAGATTCAACTAGGGTGCAAATCATAGTGTTAACAATTTTGGCACACCCAGTGGGACTGTTGAATCAGACAGTTTAGAAAAAGTGTGATTTATTGCTGGTTTTGATATGTTGCTAGCATTTTCAAGCCTTTAAGAGGAATTTTTTGCATATCTAGTGACTTCCACTGAGAACAGAACAAGAAAAAATAGTGTTGTTTGTTTTTATGAAAAATATTCAAACAAGGAGCTCATAATCCTTTGAGTACTTACAGCTGTCTCCACCTAGAAGGCAAAGTAGGTTTGTAAAAAGAACTCCTATCTCAAATAGGGTTAAATCAACCCCACCAAGTTTTAGACCAACTTTAATAACCATTTCACTTGCATTGACCACTTCAATCCCTATTGTTCCAACTCAGGTTAGCCAACCTCCAGCTGTACAAATGGCAAGGAAACAGTCATTTGTGGCTTTTAATGGAGGAATGCCATTAAATTTATCCCAACATGATGATATTCCTATAGCTTCCTTGAAAATTTTACCATTTTTTACAAGAGAAGAACAAACAACCCCTATTGAACATATCAGAGACGTAACATCTCTATGTGGGGTTCATCATATAACCCAAGAGAATGTAGTTGTTAAATTACTTGCAGCTTCATTTAAGTGTAAGTCATTACAGTGGTTTAGAGGTTTGCAAGTTGGATCTATTGCAACGTGGGATGAATTAGGGGATAAATTACACAAGTAGTTTCAGGATAAGTCAGACCACTCGTCACTGGTTGAACAACTTGCAACCATTAAAAGAGCTCATCAAGAGAAAATGACAGATTCTAATTTTCATTTTCAGAAGACAAGGTTCAGAATACCTGAAACAGTAAGGCCTTCTCCTGAGTATGCTTTCCTATATTATTTAAGGGCTTTACATAGTGAAATTGCTATCATGATTCAGTCTAAGGGTGGGAACACATTGCCTCAAGCATATGATATAGCTATTAGGGATGAAAACAGCCTTATTCAAGCTGGAAGGATAGCTCCCAGACCCCCAATACCAATTTTTCCAAACATTCAGCCTTCCATGCCCTTACAAATTCCACCTTTTGCACCTTTACCAGTTGTACTAGCATTACCAGATGCTGCTCAACCTGTTGTTAATCAAGGAATTGTTGCCTCAACCTCGTTTCAAGAGCTACAGGAGATTGAAAACCTATTACAAACTTTTGGCAACAAGTTAGTGAATATAGAAAAGCAACAACAACAGAGTAGACAACCTTGTCAGGAGAATCAAGGTCAAGGGCAGCAATATCAAGGAAATAGGTAGCCTTATCAAGGAAATTATCAGGGTCAAAGACAGAATGTCAATCCAAGACCATTTTAGCCATATAACCCAACCCCACTTAGTGTTGTTAAGGAGCTTGTTCCTGTTCAGAACAATCTTGTTGTAGATTATGAATGGTGTTCACTTTGCAATCAGCCCCATGACCAAGCCACTTATCCAAATGGGGTTATTAACCAATCATTAATGGTGCAAAATGCTTCGAGTTCACAACCTAATCAACCCAATGATGCATCCCTACAGCAGTAAAGTTAATCTACAAGTGATGCCACCTTTCTGACAGGGTGAAGAATTATGTGGAGTATACAATGATGATTCTCCAATTGCAGCAAACACACGAGCCAAGAAAAGGGCTTTTGAGCTTGAACAGATAGTTAATAAAGGAAAAGGAGTTGTAGAACCATCTACATCACAAGTACCCCACATTTTGTAAAAAAATACATAGGTTGCTACCAAGGAGAAACCCCACTTGAAAACTGAACCTGTTGTTGCAAGGATACAACATAAGGTAAATTATGCTGCTCCCTTCAATATTGTTGAGAATATGAAAAAAATGAATATAAAAATGTCTATTTGGGACTCTTTGGCAATCCCAAGCCAAAAAGAGTTGTTGCAATATGTCTTGACTGAAAAAATAGTGACTAGTGAAGTTTCAGTTGATACAGTTAAGGTTGTTTTCACAAATATACCCCAGGATAATGATAAACAACAAAGAAAACAACCAAGTAAAGAGTTTGAAAAAGGTGTCAAGCCTCCTCCTTTCTATGTAACATTGATTGTAGGAGACAAATTAGTTCATAATTGTATGGTTGACAGTGGAGCCAGTAGTTCAGTCATGCCACAAAATATTGCAGACCAATTAGGACTGAAATACCAACCTCTTGAGAAAGGATTACTTCAGCTAGATGGTACAACAGTTAACATTGTTGGTGTTATTAAAGATTTGGGTCTCACATTACATGCCTGTCCAAATTTTTCAATTTCCCAAGATGTCTTCATCATTGACTTAACTTCATTTTTTATCCTGTGTTTATCAAGGGACTTCACTGCAAAAATTGGAGGTTATCTGTCTTCTGACTAGTCTCATATTCTTTTTAGGACTAGGTATGGAGCAAAAGTGACAATGAAATCAGCGTCATTGGTAAAGGATCACATTGAACCTTATGAACCAAGTGAAGTTAATGCCAACTATACTATTTTTTAGGAAAATGAGCTTGTTGCAGCTCAGAAGTTATAGGCTGATAGTATACCAGAAGTGCTGCTAAATTAGTGGGCAGCAGAAAACATCATGGATAATCCAAATCAGCTCATTTAGGAGGTTGGTTTGGGTATTTATGTACTGCATGAACCAGAAACAGAGATACCAAACCTTGAAAAGAAGGTAGAACAACATTTACCATAGCAAGATGACCTATGGCAGATGTATTTTGATGGCTCCAAAAGAAGAAATGGAGCTAGTAGAGGTGCAATGTTGATCTCTCCACAAGGTGATAGGTATTATGTTGCTTTCAGATTTTCTTTTTCCTGTTCTAACAATACTGTTGAGTATGAAGGACTGATACAAGGCTTAGAATGGGAAAGGAGAAGAGGAATAAGTTGCTTGCAAGTGTTTGGGGATAGCGAACTGATTGTTAATCAAGTGAGAGGGTTAAATGTGACAAAAAATGATAATTTGAAATCTTATAAGCATAGGGTATGGGATATGATAAAGGAATTTGATGCCTTTAATCCAATTTCAGTCCCTAGGAGTCAAAATAAGCACACAGATAGATTGGCTGCAATTGGTGCTCAACTTGATATACCCAATGAGATTAGAAAATAGAAGGTACAAAAACATGTTAAAATAGTTGTTAGGTCGTTTATCCCTGACAACAATGTTAACTGGCAAGTCTTTGAAAGCGATGAACAGATTCTAATTTTTTTGCTTGAGGAAGATCAATTTTCTGTTGTAAACCAAGAAAAGTTAAAACATCAATACGAGGATCAGATTATCCAATTGAGGTAAAATAAGTTTCCCAAGGGTCTAGTTACGTTATAATCCATCTTCAGCACTGATGACCAGCTAAAAAGGAGTAAAACTAGCATTCAAATTAAAGAGGAGCATTACGAAGAGCTGGACATTTTTAAAGGTAACCTTCTCAAGATTGGAAAAAATTTCTCACAATCAGATAGACAAGCTTTTGTTGCTTTATGTGAAGAGTTTCAAGATGTTTTTTCTTGGGATTATTCTGATTTGAAAGGACTTGATCCTAGAATTTCTCAACACACAATAGAACTAGAACCCAATGTGAAGCCTATAAGACAAAAACAAAGACCTTTAAATTCAAAGTTGGAACCCCTCATGATTAAGGAATTAACCAAGTTCATTGAATGATGGATTATATTTCCTGGGTTTCTAACCTGGTTCTGATTAGAAAGAAAAATGGGGAAATTAGACTTTGTGTGGATTTTAGGGATCTTAATAGGGCTTCTTTGAAGGATCATTACCCACTGCCCTCCATGGAGCAGATCCTTCAAGTGGTTGTTGGTTCTGAGATATTTTCCCTGCTTGATAGATATTCTAGTTATAACCAGGTATTGGTCAAAGAAGAGGACCAATACAAGATTGCATTTACAACAAAATGGGGCACTATGGCCTACAAGAGAATTCCTTTTGGCCTATCCAATGTGGGAGCCACATTTTAAAGGGCTATGGACATGGCTTTTCAAGGTTTCATTAATAAAATTGTGCTCATATATCTAGATAATGTAACAGTATTCTCAAAAAATGTTGATGAACATTTGCTACATTTAAAACAAGTGTTTGAAAGATGTAGGGAATATGGAATATCCCTTAATCCCAAGAAGAGTATCTTTTTTGTTCATGAAGGTAAGTTGCTAGGACACATAGTGTCAAAACAGGGAATTACTATTGACCCTGAGAGAGTCAAAGCCATATTAGAGCTCCCTTTACAGAATCACAAGAAAGGGATGCAGAGTTTCTTGGGAAGAATTAACTTTTTGAGAAGGTTTATACCTGATGTTGAAAATCTTTTACAACCTTTGACTGCTATGTTAAGAAAGAATGCAATTTTCAACTGGACTAGAGAAGCTAAACGTAGCTTTGAAACTATTAAGGAGGCTTTAGCATCAGCTCCCACATTGGTAAACCTATATTTTTCAAGAGACTTTATTTTGTATGCTTTTGGCAATATAGATTATGTTTCTGCAATGCTAGTACAACAAAATATTGAAGGCTTAGAACAACCCATTGCATTTTTTAGCCAAGTTTTGGCAAATTATGAATAGAGGTATTCATTTGTGGAGAAACATTTATGGCTATCATAAGAAGCCTAAAAAATTTTAAGCCATTAATTTCCAATAATAAAATTCATTTGATGGTAGCACATCCAAGCGTGAAAAAGTTCCTGTTGAGTAAAGATCTCAATGAAAAAAGAGTTGGATGGATCACTAAAGTCATGGAATTTGATGTTGATATCAAGATCAAAAAGTTGGTGAGAGGTAAAGGAATTTGTGAGTAGCTTGCTTCAACACCAGGAAATGAAGGAAAAACAGAAACAAATGTTGTCAAAATGTTGCACCTGTAGTAGCAGCAGGATGGGTGCATGATATGACTTAGTTTCTATAGACTGGTGAATTTCCACCAAGTTTAGACAAAGCTAAAAGAAGATATTTCATATTGCAATCTATACCATACGTGTTGATTGATAATGTTATTTTCAAAAAAGATCTAAATGGTGTTCTATTGAGATGTATTGATGAGGATCAGATTGAAAAAGTGCTTCATGAGTTCCATGATAGAACTACAGGGGGTCATTTTGCCCCAAGAACAACAGCATGGAAAATTATGAGAGCTGGTTATTATTGGCCAACCATGTTTAATGATGCCCATGCATGGGCTAGAAAATGTGTAAAGTATGCAATTTTTGTAGGAAAATAAAAGCTACCAACACTACCTTTCCAACTAATACAGGCGGAACAACCCTTCATGAGATGGGGTATTGACTTTATTGGACCCATAAACCCACCTTCTAGTGCAGAGCACAAGTGGGTACTCACTGCTACTGATTATTTTACAAGGTGGAATGAGGCAATGGCTCTAAAAGAAGCCAATGAGGCATTTGTTTTGAACTTTTATGATGACATAATAATCAGATTTGGTGTTCCATAATCAATCATTTCAAATAATACCTTGGCATTTGTAGGACTCGGAGTGAGTGATTGGGAAGTTAAGAATGGAATATATTTGAACAAATCCTCTAACTATTATCCTCAAGGTAATGGTTTGGTTGAAATCACAAACAAGAACCTGATCAGAATCATTAAATGACTAATGGAGGATAATCAGATAGCTTGGCACACCAAGCTGAAATCTGCCTTATGGGTAGATAGGATAACTCCCAAAGAGTCTATTTTAAATTCTCCATATGTAATAGTTTATGACAAGGAAGCCAGATTACCTTTGTCTATAGAGCTACCAACTCTTGATATTATTCATCAGCTAGAAATGTTTGAAGAACAAGATCCATTGGCAGTCATATTTTCTCAACTCATGGAGCTAGAGGAAACAAGAGACAAAGCTATGAAGTCTTTGGAGTATCATCAACTCCAAACTAAAAGAGTTTTTGATAAAAGGGAAACTACTAGATTTTTTAGGGAAGTTGATGTTGTACTCAAGTGGGATGAGTTGAAAAGTAGGCCAGGAAAGCACACGAAGTTTGATAGCTTTTGGAGTGGCCCATTTGTTATCACAGAGTGCAAGGAGAAAAATGCATTCTAATTGTCCAAGATGGATGGAGAGATTCTACCTATCCCAGTCAATGGGATACACCTCAAGCATTGATTTGAGGTTTGATTTATATCATTTCTACTAGTCTAGAAGTTTTTCTTTCAATAATTCCTGGTGCACCTTAGTTTAGTTGTTGTTTTCAATTTCCCTAAGTGCTTTTCAGCATAGTTAGATAGTTTTCCTTCTGCAATTCTAGTTTTTAATAAGTTTCCAAGGTGTTTTGAGTCATTTTTCTACTGAGTTACAGCGTTGAATCAAGTTTCTTTCAGATCTATTTTGAGCTTTTGAGTAACCTCATGCCCAATGAATAGTCTAGGCAACTGGTCTTAATGTTTAGCAGGCAAACATATAGTAGATGTCGCCAAAAATGTTACTCATTTTTTGTTATTTACTCAAGTTGATTGAGTTTAGAGTGTTTGCAAAATGAAAGTGAAGTACATTTCTTATTTATCTTCCCTATATTGCATTCAATTGTATAAACAAGAAAATCAAAGGGATTACAAGTTTTAGTAATAGATTATTGCATTTATACAAGTGCATACAATATGGAAAATATTTGCACAAATCTTTCTAAAAGTAATCTATATTGATACAAAAGTACATATTTGTCTCACACAAGCTGTGAGACTTAACTTGTTCAATGGAAATGAAGCATAGTTTCTACATTGATGGATTAAGAGAAAATAATGCACATATAGTGGAAGAGGCCAGTCATTGCCTGATGATTGGATCAAAGTATGTTGCTTTGTTCTGTCTCATGCTTTGAGATATCTTGCATCCTCTGTAGCTCCCTACTCCTAGCCCCTGCATCTAGAAATTACAATGATGTTAGAGCAGTGCTCTAAGACATGAAGGCTCCTAACACTACATGTACATGCACCCATGAATGTATAAACTGCCCCTCAACAATAAAAAAACATGTAAACTATAATTTCCAAGAAAGAAACAGGACCATCAAATATATCAATCATATGGATATAATTTTTCTAATTGTTTGTTTCATGTGTAGATACAGGAGTAGTAATGTTACTATTTAAGAAAATTTCAGCATGTGGGCTAAATGTGGCTCCCACAAGGGTTGAGCTTGGTGTGTTGCATTGTTGTGCTTTTAATGATATTGAAAGATTATTCATCAAAAGGATCATCTCTTTATGGGTCACACAAGTAAGTTCCTATCATTTATGGCAGTGAGTTAATAGTTACTGTCATAAGTGACATATAGTTATTTAGAAAAATCATAAAGCATGAATCAAATATCAAGGGATATCAGGAATACCATAAGATCATGTGTGACAGTTAATATTGGCAGTGGTTGCAGGTGTCTACCTTGAGGAAGAACATATGTAATAGGACTATTGAAAGGAAAGAGTGAAGCAATGGCCAAAGTTCCAAAAGATAATCACCATTGTATACAACAGTAAAGACATTTATACCAGACCCTCACCAACTTTTGTCATCCAACAAGCTTCATATTATTTCTTGCATGTATGCCATCTTCTTGTTAAAGTTTGTTTTACATGAACAAGCATGGAGGGAAATCTAGAGCACAAGCATACATGAGTAAGGGATGGTCTATGACAAAGTGTAAAGAACAGTATCTTCAAAGCCAAGATGGTTACATAATCAATCAATATGCATGAAAGTTATTATTACAAGATGCTAAGAACACATAACAGGTATGTGAGGTGATAAAAAGAAATATTTTTTCCATGCCTTCTCAAAGTGAAACAAGTGTACAAATATAAAGAGAAAAGGACATCATAATAGTTTTTTGATGCCTAAAACTGGAGGAGAAGCTAAGAATATGATGTCACAATCATTATTCCTGTAGGGGATTCACATTTCATATAGAATTATTTTTAATACAATGGTGATAGTTATGAATATAGATAGAGATTCAATGTCATAAACATAGTCATGTTCATAATCAATATGACTGTAAGTTATCAAGACACTACAATAAGAGATATTATAACTATGTAATTCATATCACAGATAAGCAACAATACTTGAACCAAAAGGTGTGTTTCTTCATGACAAAAAATGTGACTACAGTAAGTAGGAGTATGTGCAATTGGAGGGTAATATGGTGAAAAGAACAGTGATAAAGGCATTCTTGAATGGTTGTTTTTTTAGCATACAAAGCAGATGCAGTCATCATATACAAATGACATTCATTCACAAGTAAAATGAATAGTCACTATGTAGATGTAAGAGAAGCAAGAAGAAAGAAACAGAGATCAAATCCAACCCTCAACAGTCACTAGAATAGGTAAAAGGAAGGTTACAGACTATGTGTAAAATCTATGTTTTAAGACCTTTGTAACTGTTCTTTACCGACTACAGACTAAGTTCTTCATTTGAAGAAAGTTCATTATTAATGTTGAGGTAGCACACATATCATTTCCTATCAAAACATATTAATATCAAGTGCAAGGTAGAGCATACCATGACAGTTATACTTTGACAATGAAATAGGGTCCATGCAATCGCCCTTTAAAAGAAGCAAGGTTGTTTCATGAAGCCATAAGGGAGCAGTCTAATCATGCAATTCAAAATCATTATAGTTATTAAGAGCATGCTCATGAGAGAATAGGATAATCCATAATTGATATGAAGGGATTATCATGAAAATGGCATGACAATAGTTGTCGAAATATCAGAAATGAAGTGCTTATAACACTGTCCAATAGTGACAACCAAGGTTTTGTTTGCAAGAATGTGTGACAGTCTTATATGTACAATCCAACCAAGCTAAAGTGATGATTGTGCCATGAATAATGGAACCTTTGAAGCACATGCAATGATAAGGAATACATTTACAACAACATGAAACCCTAGGGTTTTCACAATTCAAAAAGTAGGCCCAGAGTCTGGAAAACTCAGGAGTTAGGGACGAGTGCCTGTAGCATATATGGCTACAACTATTGAAAAATGAGAATGTTAACTTTAGAATGAGGGTGATGAGATATCCAAAAAATGTCATACCGAGGACGGTGCATTTTTTCTCTACATACAAAAAAACCCATCTGGGTTTTCCTTTAAAAATGAGATCACAAAGAAACACATGAAATGAAATTTCCTTTGCTTATAGCATATACAGGAAAACAAAAATTGCATTATATTTTTACACATAGGAGCAGCCGGCCATATATATAAAGAAAGAAAAAGAGAATGTATGAATACTCAGAAACCCTCATGGGTTTTGATTGAAAATTCTTAGAAAAGACACAAAAATGAGGTTCAAAGGCAGCCATTAAATAAAGAAATCTACAGAAAGTGTAGATTTGGTGTCCACGGCCTAAGCATGGAGCATATTGTAGAGAGAGAGCCCTTTTTCTCTACAAGAGAATGAATAATATAACAGAATTTTCTTATGGAAAAAACTCACCTTGAGTTTTGATGGGTTTTTTTGCATAAGAATGATGCCATGAAGCCATCCAAAAACCCTCCAATGGCGGTGTGTTTTGCAGAAAAATCACAGAAATCAAGAAAAATGAATGAGAATGAGGTAGGAGTAGCTTTAGAAAATGCGGCCATGGAGGGCCTGTACAGTCATAAAACAGATGGAAAATTTCCAGATTCCTCAATGAAATCATAAGAAAGCTTACCAATGTAAGTTCTTGTGAAGAAAATCAATGAAAAATGCAGGTCAATGAGCTCATGGATTGCAACAGAAGGAGCCTAAGAAATGTTTCCAAAAACCCTCGGTGTTGGCGGTGTTAGCTTCTTCTTGAAGCTTCTAAAATGAAGTTAGAGAATGCCTCTGTTCTCTTTTTTTTTTAGGGTTTCAAACCCTATACCAAAGGTTGATTGAAGATAGGCATTTTTTCCTTCTCTTTTTTTAAAAATCAATTTCAACTAATTCCCCGTGGGTTTAACTTATGCCTTGTCTATTTTTCATGTAAAATGTGACTTAGGCATTTTATCAAATTCTGACTTAGTAAGGTTTTTGTTATTGTCATGGCCGAATACATGGGGGTGAAGGTTTTATTTTTGCATTATGTTACTCTACATTGTAAAATGCTTAAGTTGAGTGATGTTTTATAAGTCACTTAAATTAAGTCATTATTTTAAAATGCAAATTAGGAAACATATGATCAAGTCATGGGAGTTATACTTCAATTTATGAAGTTGCAAGCATATTGGAGGGTTGTTTTCAGTTTGGAGACATGTACTCACATTTGTAGGAGAATTTATTCACTTTGTTGGAGTGTTCGCTAGAATCTAGGGGTGGTTTTGCATGCCTAGATGCTTGGCATGGCCAAAACCACTTTCCCCACATGTTGGAGGTAGTTTTGGGAGGAATCTAATGCCTCTTTTTAAGGATTTTCTGGTGGATCCGACCCAAGGTAGTTGCTTGCTCCTATTTTGGTGCTTGACTTCTTGGGTTGAGTTATATATTCACTCTTGTAACTCTTTGGCAGTTAGTTCTTCTGATGCAGATTGAGACTTAGAGACTTTTGGAGTCATTTGTCAAATTTCATGTAGATTTTGTAACTCATTTTCATTTTGGACATGAAATACAGTGCATACGTTGGGTATCATTGAATGGTGTACTTTTTCCTTCTTGTTACTGCATAATTGTGTATTTCTACATGATTGATTGAGTCATTGTGAGATTGTGTTCATTTCCTTTAACTCTGTCTCATTGCTTTAGTACCTTTTTGCAAAGAAGTGTGATGTTGCAGGTTGTAATCTGTGTCAAGAAAACAGGTTGCTCTTAGCTGTGAAGAATTTTTCCACTTAGGAGCTTAAGTAGTAAGACCTCTTTACAAAATACTCATGCAAAACACACAAAAACATATTGTGCAAGTTGGTTTTCTAGTCACTATATGCAATTGTATGAATTTTGAATTTCAAGCCTAAGTAATATTTTAGTGTATCATTTTAGGAGTTAGTTCTTTTCATTTCATGTTATCTCTTTGCCCTTTTCCTCAGCTAAAACTAGTAGGATTTAGGTGATATTCAACAAAGAACCATCTTTCTCTAGAGGTCCATTTCTGCTATAGGTGACCTACAGCCTTAGAAAAGTTCCCATGTTTCACATGATTAGTTGTTTTGAGATTTAGCTAGGGTGCAAATCATAGTGTTAATAGGTTCACTCAAATTATGCAATGTATGATGTTATTAAGTCTAGATGAGACTATCTAAATGCAATAAATTAATGAAATTGATTGATTAAACACGCAAAACTAGTGAAATGTGAAATGTTTGAAAACACATTGTGTAATGCAAAATAACCTAGAAATGAATGCAAAATTAAAAATAATTGAACCAAATTGAAAGTGTGCACCTGGAATGTGGATGAAGATTGGAAATAGCTTCTGAAATGCTGATGATCCTGATTTTCAGGCCTAGTGGGGCTCATTCACCATTCTAGGCGAATTAGTCTCAGTTCTGCAAAACTAAGCCAAGACCCGTTTCTAACAAAAGGGTACTTAAAAATGCAGAAAACTCAAAATTGACCCTGGGGTGGGACTCATTCACCACTCATGGTGAATGAGTCCACTTTTGAATTTTCGGATTTTCAAAAGTGGAATCTGAAGCTTCTGATCTGTACTTTGACTTCCTATAGGTCTCCGCTTTCGAAACTCTGATTTATAGGTCTAAAAATGAGGTTTTTGTTGATATTTTGACTTGTTGAATGAGGAGAATAATTTAGCAACCTTGCAACTAGATCTTCAATGATTTCCAATCTTTTAAGAGACCTAAATCTGCAAACACACAAGGCAAGAGAGAGAAATGTTGAATGTTATGGCATGGGGGTTTGCCTTGGTCAAACCCCTTTTAGGTAATTAAACCAAAATGATGAAAGAATGGAATGAAACATGTAATAATGGAGTTGATTACCTTGACATGATGTTTGATATTGAATTTATGCAACAATGGAGGAAGATTCATTCTTTGAATGTCTTTAGGAGCTTTCTTGATGTCTTGCAATGATAAAACCCTAAGTTGCACTTTAATTGAGATAGAAGAATGATGGATGAATGAATGATAAGAGATAAGAGATGTGTAAAATGAGTTAAAATACTTATTTTTATAGGCAATTCACCTATTTCACCCATCAATACCTCATCATAGGCTGACATGAAGTAATATTAAAATTAAATTTTAGTTTTTTTCCTGCTCAAAGGTCAAAATTGAGCCAAATGGGACTCATTTTCCACCCATGGAAAATGGGTTCCACCTGGATGGGACTGATTTTCCATGCATGGAAAATGTGTCCCACGGGAGCCAATTTGTCAGCTAGGAAGCCAACAGATAAGGAAATAAGGTTTAAAATGCAACTTTGTTGGGTATTTGATCAATTTAAGCCTTGGGATGCACAATATGGGGTAATAGGGCCCTATTAGTGATGATGTAAATGTCAATTAGAGTTTGGTACACAAATTTCAATATGAAAGTGTGATTAAATACACTTTACAACACTAAAATGAGGTCCACATAGCCTAGGAAGGAATAAGAACCAATGTGAATGTGCAAGACACATTACAACACTGGCTTAACATTAAGTTGAAGTTATAATCCTTCTAGATTGATGTGATAATGTTATTAAACACATTTTATAATGTTGAATTAGGGAGAAATAGGTTCATTAAGTCTAGAAAAGTGTGAAAGTATCTTACAACACTTTACAACACCTTTACAAGACATCATTAAATGTATGTTATTCAATTTGCAAGGGTCCAAGACCTAGTGTGGATGCATACAATTCCTCAAAACACCTAAATCAAGGCCTCATTAAGTCCAATTTATCATGAATTAATCTCATGTCAAGCAAAGGGTACTTTTTTCTACGACACAAAAACATAAGAGAAGAAATCACAAAATAGAAATAAAGATAAAATAACATGAGTGAGGATGAAAAACAAGGAGAAGAACAAAGAGAGCCCTAAAATTATAAAAGAAAGGAAGGGGGTTGAGAATACATACGGAAAGAGGAAGGAGGGAGGGAAGGAGAAGGGAAAATAAATGGGAGAAGGATAGGAGAAGACACGACCACAAAGGGAAAGAAAGGCCCAAAGGGGAGGGGGGTTGAAGCTAAAGGAAAAGGTGGGAAGGAAAGAAAGGCTAAGAGGAGGAAGAAATGGAGATAAGGAAGAGGGGGACACAAAGGTAAAGGACCCGACACAGAGGAAAGGAGAAAATACAAGGCTAGGTATGAACATGGTTGCGGAGGTTAGATAATAAGGGTTGCCAGGCAATACTAAGTCTATAACCCTTATCACGATTAAGATTGGAGGGATGGTTGGTAATATGTATGGCTTCCTTGAGCTTACTCTTGAAACAAATATCCTCTTTGCATAGGATTTCCATATTTTCTAAGCATATGTGGTGTTTCATAGAAGAGGAATGGTCTGTTAGCAGAGATTTGACCACATGATCATGTTTGATGTTGCACTATGCTCTTTAATCCTTGTACAAAAGGAACAACCTGTTTCACCAATATAAGGGACACCACAAGAACAAACCACCTTATAAACTCCAAACTCAAGTAAAATGTCCCTCGAGTCCTTCAGAGAGGGGAGATGGTGTTTCATACTTGAAAACGGTTTGAAAGCATAATGAAGCCCTTTCTTAAGAAGAATCTTGGAGATTTTTTGGGAAATTCCTTCAATATAAGGGAGAGAAACACCGGGGAGGAAACTTGGCTTAGAAGAAATGGAGTGAGAAAAGAGACTCACCTTGGCATGGTTAAAGGCTTTGGTGATTTGCTTGTTTTTTAATATGTTAAGGATGAAGACTTTGCACAGATGGGATAACTCTTGGTTCAAGTTTTCTTCATCACAAATGCAATATGCTCTCAAGGCAAGGGTTTTGGGGACACCACTTTTTTGGAAAGGGTGGTGATGAGAAGACAAGTGGAGGTAGAGTTCAGTATGAGTGGCCTTACGAAATACACGATGACCTAAGGAGCCATTGGATTTTTTAATGAGCAAGATTTCTAGGAAAGGAAGTTGCTCTTCAGATTCAATCTCCTTGGTAAAGGAGATGCAGTAGACAAGGCTATTGAGGTGAGCGTGGAATTCTTCTAACTTTTCAAGGCCATGAGGCCAACAAATGTTAGTGTCATCCACATAGCACGTCCACCACTTATATTGAGGTGAACATGGAATTCTTCTAATTGTGTTTTGTGTTATTACTTCTAGATCTTAATCTTATTGTTTCTTATTAGTGTTTTTCCTTTGTTTTTTGTTGCCTTTTTTATATTTTTGCATTGCATATTTATATGTTTTTGCTTGAGTCTTTGTGTTTTTTTTTGCTTGAGTCTTTGTTCTTATCATTTTTTAGGTTATTTTTTGGTCGTTTTCGCCTTTGTCTTAATCGTGTTGTTTCTTATTTCTTCGCTTAGAAATGTATATTTTTCATATCTATTCTCTTTTTATTTTTTTCCCTCTTAATTGCTATTTACTTATATATATCTTTATCATTTATTTGCATTTACTCCTTTATGTTTTTAGATTTTCTTGCTTTTCTGATTTTATTTATATATTTATATTTTATTTCTTGTTATTTTTGTTTTAGAGTTATATTTTCTTACTTATATTTATCTAGTCTTTTTATCTCATTTTTATATATTTAACTATTTTGAGTGTTATTTTTATTTTTTATATTTATATTTTTTTTGTCTTCGTATCTCATATTTATAGTTATATATATCTACATATATAACTATATTTATTAGGAGTTTTGTTTTTATTTTTATAGTTATTTTTATATTTATAGTTTAATTGTTATTGTTTTTCTTTGTCTTTTTTATTGTTTACTTTTATTTTTTGGTGTGTTTTGTACCTTTCTCTACCTTGGTCCTCATACCCTACCCTTCCCCCTCCTTTCTCTTTTTAAACTGGTCTAAGTCTGCAATCAACCATTTTTTTCTCTCCTTGCTCTCTACCATCCTAATGATGGATCACAGAGTGTGATCTGAAACATTGATGCAAAAATTTACAACACAATCAAATCCAAAAACATACTAAGCAATATTATGAACTATGGAAACTTGGTATCATTAAGTATATAATCTCTAATCAAGACTTCACACCTTCAAAATATGATGCATTGAACCAATCCCATTGTCTAATAGGTTAGCACATCCATAAGAAAATAAAGAATTATCTTCATAGAATACCAATCATCTAATTTTCTAATTTTCATGTACAATCAAACAACCATCTCATGACCACCATAATGTTAGCATGTTATACATTATAAATAATATTGTATTTCCATATGAATGGCCACCACACATAATAAACAGTTTTCACTCACTACATGTTAAAGGTTATTAACTCACTTCTCTTGGATCAAGTACAATTCTTCCTCCATAGCCAAAAACTATCCATAGCTTCTAATAACAAAGATAAACACTTCATTGATCCTAACTACTTGCAATATCTTTGCGTATCCCCTAAAACATCACCATGCCTCTAAGAACCACTACATGTACTTCAATAAAATTGTAAATGATCATAGACTACCAATGACATGCCTACAATTATATAGTGATTTTTTCTCCAAATGACTAACAATTAGAATCATAACGCCACTAAACTAAAATATGACTCCATGCTAAATCACAACATTGGAAATTCACTGTAAAATTGTATATCTTACTACAATTATTGACCAGTCTATTGATAAAATAACTATCAACATGAACTTAGAGAAAAAAATCATTTTTTACCATCAACCAAAATTTTTGTATTGGTGGATAACATACCAAAGTTATAACAAAATTTTGAGAAGACTAAGTCCTTGAGGACATGCTTGGTATCAACAATAGTCATTTTCATATCTCATTCTAGTATTTTAGACTAGTTCATTTTTTAAAGTACAATAGACTAATTATTAAATTAAATTAAATATTCTATTATTTTCAATGTTGATGCATTCTACACCAAAACTTGAATTAAAGATAAATTAATTTACTTTCTCTAATTAGATTAATTTTACTTTACAATATCACTTCAAAAGAACATTGTAGCCATCATTCAAACCATTCACATAATCAAAACAAAAATAACATATTAACTAATTTTTCAATAGAACAATCAAATAAGAACATATCAATCAATTATTTTTTTAATAAAACAATTACCAAACAAAACAAACTTATATTTGTATTGACATTTATAATAGAAAATTAAAAACATAAGTTATTTCAATTTGTTAAGTGTTGATCTTTGACTACAAAGAAGCATAGAAAATCATTGGATTAATTGTTAATTAATCTCATTCATTTTATAAATATGTTTGTTGTTTGAATTTCATTTCAAATATAAAAAAAATAAGAGAAGTGTGTTGTGCTAATATTAGTATTAAATTTATCATAAAGTGATTTCAATTTTACATAAATAAAACAAAGATAAAAATATAATTATTTCAATATACATTACTATTTAATATTAAATTCATTTGAATATTATAGATACATATAAAATTTGATCTGATTTTGAACTCTTTTTAACCTTCAATTATTTTTGTAACCATTATTTTTATTACATATTCATATTTATGTTTATATGTATAATATATTATATCAATAAAATTATACAATCAAATACCCTTTTATCTAATAAATAAATAAATACCTAAAAAACACAAAAAAAAATTAATTTAATTGTCATCATTAAATTAAATATTGTTTGTTTTAATAAAAAGAACTTAAATTCAATATTAAATTAATTGTTTACTCTTATAAATTTTGTACTTCAAATTATCATTATAAACACAAAATAAAAGTACTTTGAATAGTAATACATATTCATTATACACACGAAAATACATTAAAATAACTAAACTTGAATCGACCTTTTCATTCAATTTAAAGGTCAACAAACAAATACAACCTAGAATTCACTGTAAGCCAAAACTAATTGAAAATATTCAAACCAAACTTCAAAGAAGTTTTTGATCATGTTTTCTCACCCTTGGTCATATGCTTTACATATTACATGCTACTCTTTTGTATTCAAGAGTAAGAGAATATTCAATAGAAATTATTTTAGAGGAGTTAGAAAAACAATTATGAACAAATTCGAATTAATTCGAAGAAGAAAATGAGATATTACAAACATTTGAGGTACCCATAATTTAGCGATTTCTACCATGAACTATAACTAAAAATTAAAGATTTAGAAAGTATACCATGAAAGTAGAGATCCACGATATATTACGAATATTCGTAACAAAGTCTGCACCAACAAAAGCCACTGTTACTTCCGACGGACAAATGGAATTAGGGAAAGGCAGGTGCTTATTCTTGAGCACCTGTTGCATACGTGTAATGCCAGTCTCTTCTGTCATTTCCAATTAAATATTTTTAAACGCTCCACTTCTGTCATTTCCAATTAAATATTTTTAAATGCTAACTTTGTAAATTTTCACACAACACTGTCCAATATTTGTTCTGAACACCGAATTGTTCTGTAAATTTGCATACAAAATTGCTTAAAATTTAGCACTGAGTATCCATTTTTAAAATTATACCCATCAAGTTAAGCCTGTTACATAAAGGAGCAAATTGAGTCATCGTTACATTCAAATCTGAATCAGACACTGTTGTGCGTAGCATTGCTCTGTTCAGGTATTTATACCAGAAAAGCGGCGCAGAATGAGAAAAATTTAACCTTTCAAGCTTCAGGCATAGGTTCAAAATTCGGGGAATTACATTTTCGATTATTATGTTACTGGAACTTTACATATCTCTGTACCTATGGAGGAATCCAGGAAGTGAAAATGTAGACCAAAACACTACATTCCGTATATTATACTTAAACACACTCGCTGTATTTATATTTGTGACTGCTCTACAAATTGGAAATGAGAAAACACAATGCAGAAAGCCAGGCGTCTAGGCAACTTTAACTTCAATTGTCTTGGGTTTCTTGGGCTCTGGAGGAGGAAGTTTGGGAACGGTCACACTCAGCACTCCATCTTGACAGTTGGCAGAAATGGCCTCCATATTGCAGTCGTCAGGCAGGGTAAATTTACGCATAAATTTGCCGACCCTGCGCTCCATACGGATGAATTTGACATCCTCCTCCTCCTCCCTCTTTCGCTCTCCGCTGATGGTCAGCACATTCTCATCCTCTACTTGAACCTGCTTGTTCTCAAACACAGCAACCGCTTTGTTAGTCTTAGCTGCCAGCGATTTGAACCTTTTCATAACCCAGATGCAGAGAAAATGAGGGTTTTAAAGGTTTATAAGGGAAATACCTTGATGTCGTTGTTTTTAAGGCCTGGCATGTCGATTATAAAGACATAAGAGTTGGGAAACTCTTTGACATCAACGGGAGTGGAAGCCATAGCCTTGCTGTCCAGAATATAAGTGCGCGTGGGATTATTGAGGAGCTTTTCCATTTCCTCAGGGACTCCCAGAAGCTGGTGAACAGTGCTCAACAGGGGATCCATCTCTTCTCACGGTTCTGCATTCCCGTCAAATTTCATCATCATTTCATTCAAGATCATCCAAATGCTAAATAAATTCTACACAAATTACAGAGAAAACATAAATCAATAGCCTTCAAAGGAGCTGGACAGAACATTTACCAGGTCTAGTGATTGCAGTCAAAGAAGCAGAAGTACAGGCGCTTTGAAAGTAGTCACCGAAAAATGTACTACAAGAGATATTTGTGAAATATCAGAGCGATGGTCAGTTAGGATGATGAATGGCAATTTATACAGGGAATTTGCTGGTGCAGGGGAAGAGACGAGTGTTCTCTAGCACCTTCTCGACATTTCTTTGTTTCTATTTTCCCCCACTAGTGACGTGACAGAGCATAGCTTTATATTTTTGTAAGCAAAAGAAATCCCCAGGGCCCACCCTCCAACATCTTTGCTATATCATGAGAGTGGGTAATCAATTATTAATTGCCCTACGAGGTTAACATAGCATTTAGCATGAAATTTAATTAATTAATTTATTTTTATTTATTTATAATATTAAGTATTATTAAGGTTTTTAGCAATCTTTAATTATAGTTTAAACTTTTTTTTTTTAAAGGATACAACAAGTTTTGAAAGGATTTGGAATCTTATTTACAAATAAAAAAGCATCAAATTGTAACAAATTTGATCATAACAATAGAGACGTCAATTGAAAGATAGAAGATCAAAAAAATATAACACAAAAAGAAAATGACGACTAACTAGGAAGCTATTATAAATTGTGTGAATCCTGAGCTACTTCTAACTTTTCCCGGTAAAAGTTTACATACTAGTTGACAAATTCCTCTAGCTCCTTTTTATATGTATTCTAGTTCTCTCTAGTACTACTTTGGTAGAAGTACGAGGCCCAACAAAATCAATCTTCTTTTTAATTTGACTTTGAGAGTGCCCAAAACATTTCTTGAGCTTTTCATTCAACATCTTAATTACCAATGCATTATTTTTAATAATACTCTTGCTAACTTCCTCAACTTTGCTCAAGTTTACTTTTATATGTTAACAATCTCTTTCTAACATCAAAATTCATTCCATTTGCTTTGAATTTTTTGCATGGAGTCTATTGATCTTGATTATAGCCCCAATGCTTACATAATGAGTTCTCTTTTTCAAAATGAATAAGGATCACTCCTTCATGTTATATGTCCAATAATGACATTTTTACATTGAATTTGTTGATTTCTAGAAAGAACCATTTTGTGAGGTTATGGTTGATAATTGGTTCTTCATGAAGCCTAGACAACTTGGCAGTAATTTAGTTAACCACTTCTATGATAGATTCTAAAAGACACATCCTTGTTGGCAATATTGTCATTGATGTCAAAGGCATATGGGCAAGATTATTGGCAAGATTGTTGGCATTGATGTCAAAGGTGTATGAACACAATTGATAATGACCAAAGGCCACTAATCGTAGTCCAAAGGCCAAGGCCAACCTAAATCGGTGTTAGATCTCCACATTCAAGAAAAGCTTATTAATTTCATATTTGCAAGATAGTTTCCATTTTATGATGGTCGACCCCCTTTGCATTACGAAAAATAAGAATTAAATTAACTTCATATTTCTAGTCGACTACACTTAAGCATTTGTCCAAAGACACACACACACATACATTGCCTAAGTTAATGGAATGCAATTAATTTAATTAGAGCAATTATTAAAGTATAATGAGCAACACTAATGTTATACAGAGCAACAAACATATGTGATAAGCAATGATTAGATGATGACAAGCATCGATTATGATTAATAGGTAAGGAGCAATGATAATATTGAAGAGTTAAGAGTGGCATGAGGTAGTGACAGAGATCATTATTATGGGAAACAATTAACATAAGGTGTAGAAATTAATGTTAAGAAGAGAAGAAAATATATTAATAAGAAGAGCAAAAAATATATTAAAAGAAAAGCAACAATTCATTATGAAAGGATATAAATTTATTAAGGTTATTTATGGGCAACGATTGAGGAAAGAAATCAAGCATTAAAGGTAGAAATTAATAAAGACTCAAAGGCCAAAATAGAGAAGTTTGATAACAAAAGGATATGATCATTCAAAAGGTTGTCTCTTCTCTAAGGAATGCCTTCCTTTATGAAGAGGAATACGAAGGATATAAATGTGAGGGAAGTTGAAGAGAAAGAAGTGTGGTAGAAATGTGAGGTATGTGATGATCAAGTAAGAAGAGGAGGGAAGTGTGTGGGAGATAAAGAGATATATCATACATACATTAGTAGATTTTTGTGAAGTAAATAGAATATCTATAACAAATTTTTGAAGAAATCTATGAGCAGATTTTGAAGGCTTATGAGAAAATGTGTGGAAGATCTATAAAATATTTTGAAGAGATTTACATGGGCAGATTTTTGAAGACTTTATGAGCAATTTTTGAAGGAAATTTTGGTAGATTGTTGTAAAGAAGATCTATTCAAGTTGTTATCCATTGAAGAAGCATTTTCAAGAAGGCGAAATATTTGAGGTTGGTGCCTCATATCAAAGAGATTGGTGTCTCTTACTAAGTTGGTGCTTAGTGGTGGGGATTGGTGCCTACAAAGATAAGCGAGGTTTGGTGTCTCTAGTAGGTTGGTGCCTACGAAGTTTGTAAAAGAATTTTATATAAGCAATATCTTTATGTGGTTTTCTTCTAAAAGGATTTCCATGTAAATCTTGTGTTTTTCTTGTGTTCATAATTGTTAGATCTTGTATGGAAATGATTATTGTGGTTGATTAAGTTTTGAAAAGGTAAAATATTATCTTATATTGATTCACTCCCCACTCTCAGTATAAGTGTGTGTTCATCAATTGGTATTAGAGTGGGTTCCTTCAAATATATATTCTAACCACTTGAAGGTAGATCTCGGGAGTACACATGGCAATAGAAACAAGGAGTGATGGCATGGTAGATGAAGACAACTTTGTGAGTGAAGGAAAAGTAGAGATGGATTTATAAGAAGAATAGAATGGTGAAATTTAAGAAGTGGATCTTGACTTGAGGAACTTATTTGCATCCTAAATGAAAACAAGAAACTTAAGAAGAAGAAGAATTTGAAGCAAAAATTGCTACTTCAAGAGGAATGTGAATCTAAGGAAAAAATGTCACAAATCCTTGAGGAGTCAAAATAAAATGATCATCAATCTAAAAAGGAAAATTGAAGAGGAAAAATAAATTGAGGAAGAGGTAAAAATTTAATTAAAGAAAAAAGAAGAAGAGTGTGAGAAGTGTGAGTCTGAAATTGTTTCCTTGAGAATGGAAGTTCTTGAAGAAACTACCACTAAGTTGAACATGAGTCTCAAATTTGAGAAGAGTGCCAAGATATTAGAAGATATCATCAATGAGAAGAGGTTACCATCCATAAAGACTAGTATTAACTACAAAGAAGATCATGAAGAACCTCCAAAAAAGGCATGTGAGGAAAAGACAAAAAGCTTTGTACATGCTCTCAAAAGTACTATCAACACAAAGAAGGAGAACCATTTCCCACATAAATCAAGCACTCATCCAAAAGGTGACAATAAAAAAATTAGAAAGTTCTTTTCTCTTAGGCAAGCACATAAGACTAGGTTTTAGAATTCATTTTATGATTATTGCTTTTCATGTAATCATTTTGGTCATAAGGCAAGAGATTGTAGAACTAATGCAAGAAATTATGGTTGTCTAGAACAATAATATAAGTCCTTATGAGTTCTCAAGTAAGAACTATAATTCATGTGCTCCTTTAGTGGATTACAATGTTATATGTTATAAGTGCAATAATAATTAACATATAGCACACTTTTGTAGAAGTGTTTTTGAGAAACCGCCTAGATAAAACAAGGAGGATACCAAGGAAAAACAAAAAGGAAATTCTATAAAATTTTGGAAAAGAAAGGAAGAGAAAGATAATCATAAGTTTATGCAAACTACATTTCATGCATAAGAGGTATCACTTAGTTCATAAGGAGAAGTACAAATTCAAGGTGAGCTAATCATTGTACTATATTTCAACTTCATGAAGAAAGCAACACAAAGGATGAAGTCTAACATAATATTAGATAAAGAGAAGATATGGTTGGAGAGAAGAATGAGAGACTAGGGAATGACAAGGAAAACAACAAGACTATTAATTTATGTTCTTGGGATGGTGGAGGTTAAAGGAATGAGACCACAAAGATGAAGTAGAAACCATAAACACTCCAACAAAGTACACTTCAAAACATCTATAAAAGGTTAGTTAAAAAGTGATGTATGAAAATATTTTGAAAGACATGATACAGTGTGAAAGGTGACAATATAGTCATCAAATTCATAAGAAGCATGACACATTGAGAATGGTGATAGCATTCAAGTTAGGGATAGCAAGCTACAGTGACAAAGAGATAATGAACCTTTCATAGA
Organism: Sequoia sempervirens; assembly: GCA_007258455.2. Taxonomy (NCBI): domain Eukaryota; kingdom Viridiplantae; phylum Streptophyta; class Pinopsida; order Cupressales; family Cupressaceae; genus Sequoia; species Sequoia sempervirens. The sequence goes on along the minus strand of VDFB02000009.1, from coordinate 9,422,741 downwards.
CTCAAAGAACATTGAAGAGGAAGGTTATAACATAATAATTTTTCCATGTGCAAGGGTGACAATCAAACAAGGAAGATCACACATGATTATCATAAAGATGAATCATAAAATGTTGCAAAGCATTTGATGACAATGTGAAAATTTTCAGAGGTTATAGTTAAAAGATGGAAAATACTCTTGAATATAGAATATTTACATGATAGTGATAGTTTAATGTTTATCATGGTCATGAATAGTCTCCAAGAAATAAAATAGGATAACCTAAATAACAATCAACATTTCCAAAATGATAGTCTCCATAAAAGATTGAGGCACATCAACACATGATAGTTAGAGGAAGAAATGAATAGTAGTTATGAATAATGAATGTAAGAGACAAGCATAAAAGGAGAATGTTCTACAAGTATGGGAAAATCATCCTAGTGTTCAAAGGGCACAATCATAAGGTAAGGAAAGTTAAGGATGATGATGTGGCTATTGTAGATCAGTATGAAATACAATAAAATTGTTACACAAGGTAAAGGACCTACACACGGTTAATTAAGAGGGTAGAGGCTTACAATTCATGTAAAGGATTTAAGGTCACAAAACCTATCTAAGATTTCAAAGAAAAGTTCTTAGCCATAGAGAATAGACAAAAGGAAGCTTGATGAGCTACAATGGTCTATGAATACTAGCAAGTATATGAAACTCATCATAGTAATACGAAGAAGCAAGTTATGATGGAATATATTGAGGAGACATTGTGTCACAAGAAACCAAAGATAGAGTTTGTGAAAAGATCAACATGATACATAGTGGTGGTGGTCCTTACAAGATAATGATAGTGTTTATAATGTTGCTAACACTTTGTGACATGTGACTGTTTGTGAGAAAATACTATACACAAATCAATGACAAAGGTAGTCATTTTGGTATGCCATATGGTGTTATTTCATCTTCCCTAGTTGATATGGTTGTAAACCCCAAGAAAAGGCCCAAAGAAAATAGTGGTATTGACTATTAAAAAAGGAAAACAATGCTCAAAAGTATCCTATAAAATTGCACAAGAGAAGGAAAAACCAATGGTATAAATTCATTAAGGGGGTAGTATGTGGTAGGGTTTGTGGACACCGATTTTGGTATCCAAAGGTTCTCTAACTCTTCCAGGGTTTTTCACCTAAAAGGAGAGAAATGGACCCAAAATGCTAATGTCTACACTCAAAATCAATGCAAATATGGATGCAATATGCCTAAATACAATGTCCTAATGCACTAAACTGAAAAAGAAAGGTGATTATTAATGCAAAACCTAAGGAATGGAAGATGTTTGAAAACACATTATGATATGCAAATATGTGATGAATGACCTAGAAATGCAAACAAAACTAAATAGAAAGTTATGAAACAGAATGTGTGCACTTGGAGGCTAAAGAAAGATGTAATGAAGGTATGGAATCCTAATAAAACTGATGCAAAATCCAACTAGGACACTTGTGCCAATCTAGGCGACTTAGTCCTAGATCTGGAAAAATTGCTCTAGAGCCCGTTTCGGCCAAATAGGTATCCAAATCAACGGAAAACTATGAAAAAATAGGTTTAGTGGGACTAACTTGCCACTGTTGGTGACTTATTCCACTTCTAAATTTCTAAAAATTTGAAAGTGGAAACGAAAGCCCTCGATTTGCACTTCAGTTCCTGACAGGTGTTTGATTCTAAAACTCTAATTTTCAGGATTGAAAGTGACTTTTAATGTATATTTTGGATTTGAAAGAAAGGAGATGTCTTTAACAACTTTGCAAACTATTATTCAATGATCTTCAAACCTTCAAAGTACCTAAATCTACGAACACACAATGAAAGAGAAAGAAATGTTGGATGTTAGGGCATGGGGGTTTGCCTTGGTCAAACCCCTTTTTACGTAATTAAACCAAAATGAATAAATATGAAAATGAAGCATGAAGCAATGGAGTTAGATACCTATCATGATGATTGATCTTGATTTTTTGCAGCAAAAGATGAAGAATATGCCTTTGAATGTCTAAAAATGCTATCTTGATGACTTAGAATGTTAAAACCCTAACTTGCTTAAATTGAGAACGTGATGAATGATGAATGAATGATGATGAGTTATGAATTAGAGTTTAGAAGCTTGTATTTATAGGCAATCCACCTAATTTTCCCATTAATTTAATCCCCAAGGCCGACATGAAGGAAAACTAAACTTAAATTCCAAAATTTCCCACTCAAACCTTGAAAATGACCCAAATAGGAATAAGTTGCCCTGTTGGGTGACTTAGTCCCACCTGGCAAGGACTCATTCACCCAGATGGGTGACTTAGTCCCAGAGGGGCCCTTTTGCCAGCCAGATTGTTGGGGAATGAAGAATTTTAGTTTTTATGTTGATTTCATCATGTTTTTTATCAAATTGAGCCTCGGGATGCACAATATGGGGCCATAGGGGCCTATTAATGATGATTTAAAGGGTAATTAGGGATAGGGACACAAATTTCAATGTGAAATTGTGATTAAATACACTTTACGTCATTAAAATGAGGCCCACATAGCCTAGAAAGGCACAACATCCAATGTGAATGTGTAAGACACATTACAACACTAGATTAGAGTTAAGTTTAATTTACAAGCCTTCTATATTAATGTGACAATGTAATTTAATACATTTTGCAACATTAAATTAGGGAAAGATAGGTCCATTAAGTCTAGAGAGGCTTGAAAGTCTTTTACAACACCTTTACAAGATGTCAATAAATACACTTTATTTAGTTTGCAAGGGTCCAAGACCTAGTGTGGATGTGTAAGACACCTTACAACACTAAATCAAGGCCTCATTATGTCTAATTTGTCATCAATTATTTCCATATCAAGCAAGGTATGCACTTTTTGGCAACATAGTGTCAAGTGTTTGGCAAGTCACAAGGTGCAAGAATGACGGGCTTAATGAATGGTGATCCATATGTTTATAAGTTTTAGCCAATATTTTTATGGTTTTCATGAGGATGTTGTAAGTTACATCTACAACTTCAAATTTTGTATCTACCTTTGTTGCATATAGGTCTCATGGAGAAGAATTTTCCACCATAAACATAACAATTGGATTAGTGAACAAGTGAAGAATAGTCATAGGAGAAATAAAGACACTATCCCTTATGATAATCATATACCCTTTAAAGTATTTCATTGATGGTTATAAGAAATGGGAGAATAATTCCATTGATATTGAAATGGTGTGGGAAGGGGAACCCATTTGGTTTTTGGCCTTAGGGTTTTACACCTTTCCTAAATTTCAATGTGTGTGTTAGGAAAAGAGGGGGGAGAGGTGATGGATTGAAAATAAAGATGGAGTGAGGGTTTGATGGATTTGTACAAGGTATGAGATTGAATTACAACCTGATAGGTGAGTCAGCCAACCCATAATCAAATCTAGAAATGTCCTTATGATGAAATGCAATGATCTAACTAGGATAATAGTGCAATTTTTATTGTTCTAATGCAAATATAGAAAGTACAAAAGTTCATAAACAAATTCGGAAAACAAAAATGAGTAGAGTAGGACACTTGCACCTGTGTTTCAAATATGGGGTAAAAAGCAGAGGACACAGAAACCTAGGGAATGAGTGTCCTTGTATATTTTTTGGATCTATTTTTTGGGTCCTCTGATGTTGAATTTGAGCTTCATATTCTTGCTTTCAAATCTGTTGAAACACTGTTAGATATTTTTGTAACTGAGTTTTTGTAGCTTGACAAGATTTAGGTCTTTAAATGCAACAATGACAAAATTTTCTTCAAGATCATTTCAATCTTCTTCAAACCTAAGATCTGCACATTCATAAAGAGAGGAAATGTTAGGCCATTTAGGGGCTTTCCTTAGTAAAACCCCATGTAAGTGCTTCCACTTCCATAGTGGCAAATATTAATGATAAAATGATAATGAATGGGAAGGAATGATGAAATCACAAAGTGTTGCAACTCATCACCTTTTAATGGTTTCCTTGAAGGACTGTAGTCATGCACATCACCTCAAGGTCTTGATCTTGCTTGTTTTACTTTCTTGAACTCTTGAATGCTTGAATACTTTGGAGACCTACAAAAGTGTTAGCCTTCACAAAGCAATGATAACATGAACACACATAAACTCACATAAAATTGGACATGATGTTAGGATCTTGAATTACAGCAATAAAGCTCTAAAAATGCTACTCTTGAATTGCGCAATAATGCTCTTGACAATATTTTTTTCTCATGAATTCTTGTTAGTTCTAGATAGATTTGAAATGATGCAATAACTAGGTATTTATAGGCATTTATTCAATTTCCCAAAAATTAAATCCCGATGGCTAACTTTAGACACTTGAAATTCAAATATTAAATTTCCATAATTGTCATATTTCAATTTGGAGGGAAAATAGGAGGACACTCATGCCCAGGGCATGAGTGTCCTAGACCTATTTTCTAGGACAATTGGTGTCAAGGGCGATGTATTAGATAAATGTAGTTGATTCTTGCTTGCAATTCCTCAAAATTTGTCAAAAAATGGGTCATATGATGCATAATTTAGGAAATTAAATACTCAATTAGGTCTAATTATTTAAGGGGGGAACCAAACATAAAGTGAAATTGTCATGGGTGACAATTTATGATGCTACATTTAGCCCCCACTTTAGTGAGAGTATGAACTTATACTTAAACTCACACTAAAGTAGAAATGTTTATGTCAAGAGGGGTCCAATTGTCCAAATGTTGAAGAGATAGGATGATTAAGGATCTAGGGAGGTGATCAAGCCCCTAGGATTAAAGATCCCATGGAAAACTAACTTAGGCACAAAGGTACATACACATGTATGAAATGTAGCAAGATAACATACATGTCAGAAAACACAAAGCATACACAATGAAAACACGCATGACAAAATGGAACATAAATATAACAATGAAATGGAAAAAAACACGATCTAAGCATGAAGAAGACACACAAAAATACACAACAAAAACACAAGGTTAGTACTAAAATATTTGAGTCAGTAAGGTAAAGAGACATCAGTCTTAAATTGTCTCAAATACCAAACGACATCCATCGAATAAATGTTAGCTCCCATGAGGAATGAAGTCATACACATCATTCATGGAACACATGGCTCCACTGGTAAGAAAGATGTATTATGCTAGGTGGCCATGTTAAAAAAAGGGGTGCTCAAGTTCATGACCCAACAATCTCCACTATGAAAAATCCATGAACTATCTTACAAAACTCACCTCAAGGGGTGCATAAAACTCACCTTAGGGGGTACACCAAAACTCACCTTAGGGGGTGCATAAAACTCACCTCAAGGGGTGCAATAAAACTCACCTAAGGGAGTGCATAAATGACAATAGGATAAGGTTAAAAACTCAAGGGATGTTGTATCAACACCACCACAAGATAAAAATAACAAAGGGGATTTTGTTATCATATGAAAGGTCACACCTTAGGTGATATCACTCATGACATCACTACCAAGAGAGAACAAGTCATTGAAGAAGAAATTCACACCTTAGGGAATATTAGCCATAGCATTACCACCAAGGGGAATGTCACTCGCCAAGAAATCAACCACTCTTGAGAGATATCAAGCCTAATATCACCACCAAAGAGACACTCACATAGAATAAGAAGGTCACACTTTGATTAACAAGGCCACACTTCCTAGGAGACATATGATATCATCATTAAGAAGGGACAAATTTTATACAAAATAACAAGTGGGGGACTATATGCCCCTCCTTAAAATGTTAGTGTACTTGCTACACTAATGTTTTAAGGAGATAAAGTGTAACATAACAACTATCTACAATGCAACTAAATTCAAGATTTAGCTGAAGAGTAACTAACTAATTTTCGTAACAAGAGTTTCAACACATATAACAAACAAGAAAGATAAATCATCTGAGCATTAACTACTTTAACATTCAATAACTAACTTCTAGATTTTCAATTTCAGCTAAACTGGAACAATTAATGGTTTAAATAACTGAAACTACAGTTGATTATGAGCTAACTATTCCATTAAGAAACAAACAGGACATATTTTAACAGCAGAGAATTAAACATTATAAAATAATTCTATTTTGAAGTAAAGAGAGAGAGAGAGAGTTAAGAGATAGTACAATCTGAAGGCTTCATGTTGGAATGCTTGAAAACAAGTCTCAATCTTTGAGGGAAAGAGAAACATCATCAAGGGTTTTTCTTCCCAACCAAAGACCTACTGGTCTCCCGTGTTTCTTCAACTAAAAAAACCCAACCCTTCACGAGGTGCAGTCTTTAAAGGATTCCCAATTACCATCTTGTCATCTGAGTCTGGTGCCAAGAATCTATACTACCCTGATCGATCTTTCTCTATAGGTTCTCCTAACTAGAATGACTGTCTTGACTAGGGGTATATTTGATTTCTTGATGGTTGATTGTTTCTTATACAAAGCATCATAACCTTGACCAATGATTTAATGATTATGAGCGCATTTATCATGTCATCAGCTCTCTCACCCTTACTCGGCATTATTATATTTAACTCAAGAGTTTATGTTATCAGTGGATTAGCTCATAATTCATCCCTCTACAATCAGGGATATTATGATCATATTGATAGTCTTAGATGACGTTGAAAAGAGCTCTTCAATTCTAAGTATATCTGACTAATTTCAACAGAGAGGAGATTAATGAACAATTCTAGATTCGAGGATTAAGGGATAGGGGAAGATCCTTACTTATATCTAAGAAATATTGGAAGAAAAACTCAATTCAAATTGATTGCAAGATTAGGATACCACGACTAGGTCGACATGGTAACGAAGAATTAATTCAACTAGTCGAAGCATTGTATTTTGCAAAGGTTTTGATAATGAAAATCATTAGGCTCAACATGATTCCATCTTGATGCACTATCACTACCTATAAATTCCATAAAAGATGTAATGGTTTGTTTCTTATTCAAGATTCAACAAATATAAAAGACACTTAATAGACTTGCCTGGAAACGCAGAGCTGAAATGCGTTAGACCTCTTGATGATTCCTCCCTACATTCCAATTGTAAGAAACAATGATTTGAGATCGTTCATAGTTTGAAAGAGTGTCACTCGGGTGGAAATTACTCAAGAGAAATGAATAATCACCCTCCTCCTTAAGCATAGAGAATCGAATATTAGAAAAAAGGTGTTTGGCCATTGCAATGCTTGACAAAATGAACAATGGAATCCAATGGAAGACAGAGAGAGCCCCCCCCCCCCAAGTATGAAGAAAAGTCACCCCATAACACAAGGTAGGCCAAGACCAAAGAAAATTCCTGCATGCGTCCATCTTGGACATTTCTCCAAGACACGGCGACAAGGGTGGCGAGGAGTTTCTGCCATCAGTAACTCAAACATAAAAGAAATACCCCCCAACATTTTCACCATCATGACTTAAAGATTCACATTATTATCAACATTAATATTTTAATTCAATGAATTACTCCTAAGGTGCACTCTAAGAGTTTCATATGTGACTTCAATAGGAGAATGATGAGGCTCATTTAAAGTTGACTTGTTTTCCTCTTACTCCATAGTTGAAGTCAATTACTTGTTTTTATATTTATTTAATTAAGTGTGATAATATTCCAAGGTTATGACTACCACGTTAGCAACCTTACACCAACTTGTGACTTGATGGTAATTGGTTCTTTTATAGACCATGGCCTCTCCTTGATGATATTTCCCTTTTCCTCGAGGTGTTGACAATCTTGCAACCACTTGGTAAAGAAATAGGGTTAGATCATTCTCTGTTTCCTTTTTAAAATAAAAACACATCAACACATTCACACACACACACACACACACACACATATATATATAAAGAAATCATTCATAATTGCAGAAATTATCAAATAAATTAATATTTTTTTTCCCTATTTTCACATTCTCATGAAAGGTAATCGATTACAACAAAATGACCATATTGTTATTACCATAATTTTGTTCAAAATAAAAGGGATGTAACATAATTCTCCCCTTAAGAATCATTGTCCCTGATGATTATTTATTCAAAGGTTCAAGTCTTAAAATAATAAATATATATGAAGTTCTTAATCAAGTTCATAAAGAGATAAGGAAACTTCTGAAGGATTTCATCATAATCCTCCCATATAGCATTTTCCTCTAAATATTAGTCCCACTGGACCTTGCATTATATCACCTCGCAGTTACATAAGCATAGCTTATGTACCTTGAGCACTCTGAGTGGCTCAATTGTGATCACCCTAGGATCCCATACCTACAAGGAATTCCAATCAATCATATGGTCAAATTCTGCATAGTACTTCTTAAGATAGGAGACATGAAATACATCGTGCAATTTGGTGAGAGCCAGAGGTAGAGCAATTATGTATGCTATTGGGTTGATAACTTCTAGGACTTCAAAAGCTCCTACATATCTCGAGGCTAGTTTAGGTTTTTCAAAATTTGATAGAGCTCTTTTGAGGTTTAACTTGCAAGAGAAATTTCTCTCCAACCACAAACTATTTGGGGGTTCGTTTTGCATCAGCGTAGCTTTTCTGCCAATCATTAACTTCCTTCAACCTTTGTCTAATTAACTTAACCTGTTCCTCCATTTCCTGAAGCATCTCGGGTCCTAGAGTGATCCTATCCTCCATCCTATTCCAACTGATAAGTGTTTTGTACTTTTTAGCGTACGGTGCTTCAAAGGGTGTCATTTTGATATCTTATTGATATGAATTGTTATAAGCAAATTATAACAATGGTAAATATTCTTCCCACTTATATTGTTGGCCCATGCAGTACATTCTTAGCAGATCTTCCAAGATTTGAATTACTTTTCCTGTTTGTCCATCTATTTCAAGTTGATAAGTCAAGTACTAGTATTTAGCTGAGTTCCTAAGGAAGAAAATAGAGTTTTTCAAAACCTGGATGTCATCCTAGCATCCCTATCTAAAATAATCTTTTCTGGAACTCCATGAGGATGGAAAATTTCTTGTACAAAATTTTGAGCAATCACAAAAGCCCCATCTGTCAAATTTTTGGGTATGAAATGTGCTACTTTAGTGAGTCTATCCACTACTACTAGTATTGCAATTATGTCTACTCCTCGTCATTAGTAAACCTTGTACAAAATCCATATTGATGATTTTCCATTTCCAATCTGGTACACTATTGTAAGGAAAGCAGAGGTGCGGAAACACTTACCTAACGTCAAAACCACAGGGAAGAATGCAGACAGTACTTTTAATTTTCTAATTATAGTCCAATTAAGACACACATGAAATATTTATAGAAATAGAACAAAAACACAAAGACAAATGAACACCAAATTTACGTGGGAAAACCCTATAGGGAAAAAACCCACCACACCAAGCTGAATCTCTTTGTATTTCAGTAATAAACAAATTACATACAATGCAGAGATACAACTCTCTGGTATTAGTTTACAGTAGCTTCATTCACTGTTCATCTAGTTATAGAAAATGCTCTCAAGAATCCAATACTTATCTCATCAGAATTGATCTGCTTTTATCTTATCGCATTCTAATTTTTTTCTTTTGTTCATCCTTATCCGCCATTACCCAATATAGAAAATTTCCTTTCGAGCAATTAATTTTTCCCTGCATGCAGTTCAGCTCCAGTGTCATAACTGTTGCGAAAATCAAACCGCCAACTATTTGAATTTTGCTTCCTCTGATTGGTCCATGAGATGCCACATAGGAAGGTCAAACGATCAAAGGAAACATTCAACTTTGTTGGAATGTTGGTGAGACACTAATAGTGTCTCCCTAATGCCACAAAGTCTTCATATCGATATCGGCATAAGTCCCAACAGTCGTCAAGACGTTATAACGAATGCCATGATTCATACCGAATCCATCGAAATCCAATGCGTTTCTATTGACAACAGATTCCTCCATCGGCAAGACGTTTTACCGATGCTTACAAGTCATATCGATTTCAACTTTTCCATCGGCAAGACTTTACCATTCTCCAAGAGTTCTCATCGAGTCTCCTCAAGTTTCACTGAAGCACCTGACAGTCGGCAAGACATTCGTCTTTCACCGAGACTTCACTCCGAGCACAACCAAGTCTTACTGAGTTGACAAGACTTATGTCTTTCACCAAGACCTTTCACCGAGCGAACAAGTCATCCTGAAGACTATCAGCGAGACTCTCCTTCGGTCGCTGAGACCTCATACCGAGTGTTTAAGTCATACTGAAACCATCCAAGAGTCAACGAGACTTATCACTTTCGCCAAGACCTTATACCAAGGTCTTTTGTCACCGCAAAGGCACCAAGTGAATACTCCCATCAGCGAGACCTTTCTTCATCACTAGGAAATCTTACCGAGATCTCCACCGTCAGTGAGACTTCACATAGTCACTGAGAGATCTCCCTGAGATCCTTGTGTTACCCCGATAGCCATATGCTATCGGTGAGACATTCTCCAGTCCCTGGGACTTCTCCCCAAGACCCTAGTGTTTCCCCAACATCTGCTTTGACACCCGATAGCAACCTTTGTTGGCGAGACATTTCATATTGGCAAGACTACATACCGACAACCTAAGTATCCCCAATAACTACGAGTGAATAACAATCGGTGAGAGAAACAACAGTCGGTGAGAGGTCTTGCCGAGTCTTCATGTCATAGCAATAGGTCTATTCGGAAAGACCGAAACCATGTCACAGCGACTAGGGCATTTCAACAAGATTCATAACAGTTAGTCAGCCAGACATGAATAATGTCACAACGACCTTTACTTTCAGGAGTTCCATGTCAGTATGGATTGAGGCACATTTTCCAACAATCTCCCACTTGACGAAGACCCAACTCCAGGGCACAATAAAACTACTACAATTCATGGGCCAAGAGGCCCATTGAACTGGCACACCAACTGAACTTGTTTGTGCTCACAAGCTTCGTCAATGCATCTACAACATTTTCTAGAGTATCCACTTTCTCCAAAGAGACCTTCCCATCCTCCACCATATCTCGTACAAAGTGATACTATACATCTATATGTTTTGTCCTAGCATGGAAAGTAGGATTCTTTGCCAAACATATAGCACTCTGACTATCACAGTAAATAGTAATTTTTCCTACATCAAAACCAATGTTAGAACACAAAAGTTTTAACTAGATTGCTTCTTTACAGGCATGTGTAGCTGCCATGTATTCTACCTCTATAGTGGACAAAGTGACTACAGCCTACCGCTTGCTCATCCAACTCACTGCACCACCATTCATCATGAAAACATATCCACTGGTGGATCTTTTTGTCAATGTCCCCTACCCAATCAGAGTCCACATAACCTCGAATACTGAGAGTCCTCTGAGATTCAACCAAGTTCCCATGGTAGCACAAAGCATAGTCTGAAGTACCCTTCAGATATCTAAACACTCTCTTCACAACATCCCAATGTGTCCTCCCAGGATTAGCCATAAAATGACTAAGAACTCCCACTGCTTGGGCAATGTCTGGCCTTGTACAGACCATTGCATACACTAGACTACCAACTGCACTAGCATACGACACACTGGTCATGTCCTCCATCTCAGTAGGAGATTTTGGACAATCCTCAACAGATAGCTTTGTTCCCTGCATAACTGGAACAACTAGCTGCTTGCAATCAGTCATACAAAATCTCTCTAGAACAGTCATGATATACTTACTCTGACTGAGCCAAAGTTTTCTATTCTCCCTGTCCCTAGTTATTTCCATTCCCAAATATACCTCGTTGCACCAAAATCTTTCATTTCTAACTTTGCAGACAACTGAGACTTAAGATTAGAAATCATTAGCTTATTATTGCCTATGAACAGCATATCATCAACATAGAGAGCAATAATAAGGACTTGATCACTTTCAGCTTTGTAATACACACAATGATCATATTTTGATCTTACAAATCCTAATGACAAAACAAAAGTGTCAAACTTTTGGTACCACATTCTAGGAGACTGTTTTAACCCATACAAATATTTCTTCAACTTGCAAACCAGTCTTTCTTTACCTTTTTCCACAAAGTGCTCCAGCTGGGACATATAAATTTCTTCTTCAAGATCACCATGAAGAAATGTTGTCTTCACATCCATCTGTTCAATCTCTAAGTCATAGACTGCTGCAAGTGACAAAAGAAATCTAATAGATGTCAGCTTAGCTACAGGAGAAAAGATCTCTCCATAATCAATTCCCTCTACCTGGGAATAACCTTTTGCAACCAACCTTGCTTTATATTTTTCTACACTGCCATCCAACCGATTTTCTTTTTAAATACCCATTTGCAGCCCACAGCTTTTTTGCCTTTAGGCAATGGCACCAAACTCCAGGTATCATTCTTTTCTAATGATGTCATTTCTTCATTCATGGCTTCCAACCAAGAGTTTGAATCAGACATTTTAAATGCCTCTTTCATAGTCCTAGGTTCATCAGTGCTAGAAATTAAAGCATTGGCACAAGTGGACTCAATCAAAGAAAACCCATACCTATCAGGTTGCTTTCTTTCACGAGTTGACCTCCTTACAAGCTAAGGCTGAGGTGGTTTTTCATCTTCTTCAGAACTTTCATAACTACTTGAGCTCTCCTCAGTATCAGGTACATTTTGATTTTTCAATTCCTCTTTATCTAGTGTCGAAGGAATATCTACTACATCCTTTTCATTTTCTGATTTCTTTTCTGACTACAAATCTAGTGTAGAAGGCTTCAGCTCATGAAAGATAACGCTTTTGTTGTACAAAACCTTCTCAGTCTCAGTATTCCAAAGCTTGTATCCTTTTATGCCAGCACTATAGCCAATAAAAATACACTTTACAGCTTTGTTTTCCAACTTAGATCTTTTTTCAAATGGCACATGCGCATATGCCTCACAGCCAAAGACATGAATATTTCTCAAAGAGGGCTTCTTTCCAAACCATGCTTCCAAAGGCGTCTTCTCAACAAGAGCAGAGTTAGGAGAACGATTTACCAAGTAACATGTTGTAGAGACTGCTTCAGCCCAAAACTTCTCCTCCAGGCCAACACTGCTCAGCATACTTTATGCTCTTTCCATTACTGTCCTGTTGAACCTTTCAGTAGCTCCATTTTGCTATGGAGTGTAAGGTGTAGTCTTATGTCTTTTAATCCCATGAACTGTACAGTACCTTTCGAATTCATCTAAACAAAACTCACCGCCATTGTCAGTCCTTAAACATTTTATTTTCCTACCAGTCTGACGTTCAACAAGGTTTTAAATTCCTTAAACCGATTGAACACTTTTGATTTGCTTTTTAGAAAATATACAAATGTTCTTCTTGAATAATCATCAATAAACGACACATAGTATCTTGATTTAGACAAAGAAGGAACATTCACTGGACCAAACACATTAGAATGAATATAATCAAGCAAACCGAAGATTTGTGAGGACTGAATAAAATGAAACACGGTGTTGCTTTCCATATATGCAATGTTCACAAAATTCGAATTCAAGGCTACAATCTTCAAGCCCTTCTACCAGGTTTTTATTTTTCAAGGTTTTTAAACCTTTCTCACCAATGTGGCCTAGCCTATGATTCCAGAACATAGTCTTTTTCTACTAGAAGTTTAACCTCCATGGAGTTTACACCATTAGAAACGTTTTCCTTCTTTTCTCCATGAGTAGCTTTTAGTGACTTTGTAGAGACACTATTGCATTGAACAACATGTGCATCCAACTTGTACAAGGTACCAATTCGAGCACCCCTAGCCAGCACCATAGAGCCTCTAGTCATCTTGCATCCATTTCTAGAGAATGTGACCTACACTCCAATATCATTCAGCTTACTTACCGAAAGTAAATTATGAGCCAGACCTGGTATGTGCATTACATCATTGATTCCCTTCACTCTTCCATTAGGGAATTTGATTCTGACTCTTCCACAGCCAACAATTTCCAAAGATGAATCACTTGCTAAATACACCTTTCCACAGTCATAGTTTTCATAATTCATGAACCAGTCTCTATGAGATGTCATGTGGAAAGATTCTCCAGAATTAATCAGCCAGACATCATCTAATGCACGTGTAGCCAAGGCTGCAATGAAGGCGTCTGCATCACTCTGAGAAGAATCATTGCCAAAAGAGTTCTTCTTTTTCTCCTCCTTGCAATCCTTTCGGACATGACCAGGTTGCCCACAATTCCAACACTTCACCTTGGACTTCTTGCCAGGAGACTTTGATCTCCCTTCCGATTTCGATCTGGATTTCTTGTCCTTCTTCTTTCCTTTCTCCTTCGATCTACCTCTGACAGCCAGAGCCTCCTTTGCCATCTCAAAATATTTTCTTCTCATTTCTTCTGATAACAGAGAAGCAACAACATCTTCCATCTTGAATGTGGATGTTGTACTCCCAATAGCCATCACTAGATGATCCCATGAATCAAGCAAAGAACATAACAACAACATGCAGCGATCTCCATCTTCAATTTTCACACCAACAGATGTTAACTGAGCAATTAGCATGTTGAACATGTTCAAATGATCAACAATGGATCCTCCCTCCTGCATTCTCAAAGAGTACAGCTTCTTCCTCAAGAACAATTTGTTTACCAGGGACTTGCCCTGATAAATAGATGCAAGTCTTTTCCACAAGGAAGATGTAGTCTTTTCTTCATGAACATTCAGAAGAACAGAGTCTGTTAAACAGAGCCTTATCAGCCCTTTTGATTTTCTATCTATCAGGTCCCAATCTTCTTGCTTCATGGTGTGAGGTTTCGTTTCAGACACAGCATTCCAAAGATCTCAATCCACTAACAGATCTTCCATTTTGAGTTTCCACAGCTCAAAATTCCTACCATTGAATTTCTCTATATCCATCTTTCTGGATGTGCTTGCCATCTTAATTTGTAACTAAATTATCATACCTCTACCAAACTCCCACTGGAAAAGGATTGACACAAAAACCCAACCCACTCACAAGGACAACACAACTAGCCAGGCTCTGATACCACTTGTAAGGAAAGCAGAGGTACGGAAACACTTTCCTAACGTCAAAACCATAGGGAAGAATGTAGACAGTACTTTTAATTTTCTAATTACAGTCTAATTAAGACACACATAAAATATTTACAGAAACAGAACAAAAACAAAAAGACAAATGAACACCAAATTTACGTGGGAAAACCCTATAGGGAAAAAACCCACCACACCAAGCTAAATCTCTTTGTATTTTAGTAATAAACAAATTACATACAATGCAGAGATACAACTCTCTGGTATTAGTTTACAGTAGCTTCATTCACTATTCATCCAGTTACAGAAAATGCTCTCAAGAATCCAATACTTATCTCATCAGAATTGATCTACTTTTATCTTATATCATTCTGATCTTTTTCTTCTGTTCATCCTTATCCGCCATTACCCAACATAGACAATTTCCTTTTGAGCAATTGATTTTTCCCTGCATGCAGTTCAGCTCCAACGTCATAACTGTTGCAAAAATCAAACCACCAACTATTTGAATTTCGCTTCCTGTGATTGGTCCATGAGACACCACATAGGAAGGTCAAATGATCAAAGGAAACATTCAACTTTGTTGGCATGTCGGTGAGACACTAACAGTGTCTCCCCGATGCCACAAAGTCTGCATATCGATATCGGCATAAGTCCCAACAGTCGTCAAGACGTTATAACGAATGCCATGAGTCATACCGAATCCATCAACATCCAATGCATTTCTATCGGCAAGAGACTCCTCCATCAGCAAGACATTTTACCGATGCTCACAAGTCATATTGATTTCAACTTTTCCATCGGCAAGACTTTACTGTTTGCCAAGAGTTCTCATCAAGTCTCCTCAAGTTTCACTGAAGCACCTAACAGTCGGCAAGACATTCGTCTTTCGCCAAGACTTCACTCCGAGCACAACCAAGTCTTACCGAGTCAGCAAGACTTATGTCTTTCGCCAAGACCTTTCACCGAGCGAACAAGTCATCCCGAAGACTATCAGCGAGACTCTCCTTCGGTCGCTGAGACCTCATACTGAGTGTTTAAGTCATATCGAAACCATCCAAGATTTGGCGAGACTTATCACTTTCGCCAAGACCTTATACCGAGGTCTTTTGTCATCGCGAAGGCACCAAGTGAATACTCCCGTCAGCGAGACCTTTCTTCATCACTGGGACATCTTACCGAGACCTCCATCATCGACGAGACTTCACATAGTCGCTGAGAGATCTCCCCGAGATCCTTGTGTTACCCCGATAGCCATATGCTATCGGTGAGACATTCTCCAGTCGCTGGGACTTCTCCCCGAGACCCTAGTGTTTCCCCGACATCCGCTTTGACACCCGATAGCAACCTTTGTAGGCGAGACATTTCATATCGGCAAGACTACATACCGACAACCTAAGTCTCCTCAATAACTGCGAGTGAATAACAATTGGCGAGAGAAACAACAGTCGGCGAGAGGTCTTTCCGAGTCTTCATGTCATAACGATAGGTCTATTCGGCAAGACCAAAACCATGTCACAATGACTAGGGCATTTCAACAAGATTCATAACAATTAGTCGGCCAGACATGAATAATGTCACAGCGACCTTGCCTTTCAGGAGTTCCATGTCAGTATGGATTGAGGCGCATTTTCCAACAACTATGAGGTTGTAACAATCCTATTGGGTGTTGGTGCCCCCCTTAACCTTCTGACATTCAAAACATCCTACAATGAATTTGGTCGCATCTTTTTTCATTCCGTTCCAAAAAATATAAATTTTTGACATCGTCCAACATTTTGGTTACCCCTAGATGACCTAAGTATGGTGTTGTGTTAACCTCCTTCCATTCCAACTTCCTTAAGTCTGTTGAGTTTGGAACACACATCCTACCTTTATATCTCAAAATTCCATATGTTTTAATCTGAAAATCCTCATATTTAGGCTCTTGTGAGTTTTCCTGTAAAGCTTCATGAACTTACAGGTAGAATTCATCTTCATTCAATTTCTGTAGTACTTGAGTTCTAAAAATTGTATTGACTAACACCATGGAAGTTATATGTTTTCATCGACTCAGAGCATTAGCTACTTTGTTCTCCTTTCCCTTGATATAACTAACCTCAAAATCATAGTCTGAAATTAACTCCATCCACCTCCTTTGGCAAGCATTTAAATTAGGTTGGGTGTATATATATTTTAAACCTTGATGGCTTGATTGGAGTTCAAAAGTCTTCCCTAACAAGTAATGTTGCCCCATTTGCAAGGCATGCACAATAGTTGCTAACTCCAGATCATGAGGTGCATAGTTTTGTTCATATTGCTTCAACTTTCAAGATTCATAAGCCACTACCTTCCCATTTTGCATTAATACTCTACCTAAACCTTCACTAGATGCATTCGTTATAACTACAAAGTGACCATTAGGGTCTGTACTACCAAAATTGGTGCAGTCGTTAATTTCTCCTTCAATGTATTAAACACTTCTTGACATTTCTTTGTCCATTTGAATCTTTTTCCTTTTCTTTGAAGGGAGGTAATGGGGTGTGCGATCCTAGAGAAAATTCTTACAAATCTTTGGTAATGCCCATCCAAATCCATGAAACTTCTAACCTCATGCACATTTTTTGGTACTAGCCATTCCACTATAGCTTTTATCTTTGTTGGATCCACTGCTATTCCTCTAGCTGATATTATATGCCCCAAGTATTGTATCTCTTTCTAGAAGAAGGTGCACTTTGATAATTTTCCATAAAGTTCATGTTCTTTCAATCGTTGAAGAACCACCCGTAGATACTAAAGATGATCATCCTCATTTTTGGAATAAATGAGAATTTCATCAATGAAAACCAACACAATTTTTTCTAAACAATCACTAAAAATACTATTCATTAGATTCATAAACGCAGCTAGGGCATTGGTGAGACCCAATGGAAAACTGTGAATTCATAATGATCATACCTAGCCCTAAAATTTGGTTTGGAATACATTCCTTACTTTATGAAACTTTTCATCTCTAGCTAAGAATTGTGTTAATGTTTTGTAGGCATTTACTTATCTTTTCTATCTATTATTAGCTTCCACCAATCTTTTCTAATCAGATTGATTTGTTTATCCATTTCTAAAAAAAATTCTAGACTAATGCTAATCCTATCTTCTAGCTTACCTAGATAATAGGAGTTCAACATCTTCTTTTGTCCAATGTTTCAAATGGAGTCATCTTGATAACAGAATTATATAAGTTGTTACAAAAAAACTCCATAAAAGGTGGATACTCTTTCTACATGTAGAAATTAGCCACTTTTAACACAGGTTTACCAAGAGAATTTCACCAAAGGTTAACAACATTAAGCAAGTAAGGTACCACTATTCATCATGTAAGATACAAAGAGTAACACCAACTTTCTCTTTTTCGGCTGAAAAGGTTATTCATCAAGTACTAATTTCATTTATTTCATGCATCATTAAAATAAGCTGATAAGTAAATACAAGACAAAGGATAAAAATTCCTTTCCTAGTTCAAATGTCCTCCAAGACATGGAATGCCACTGATAAGATGGAAAGCATCACTCGACTATTTTTCCTTCCAACCACAGACTTAAGTGTTTTCCCCCCACACACTTCCTGCCTGGAAGCAGTCCTACCTTTCAACGAAAGGTTGTGTTTGAAACCCTCTTAGTTGCCATCTGAGCTCTGGTGTGTACCCCCACTTAACCAACTCTATCTCACTACTAAGGATACCCTCCTACTAAGTACAACAACTATGGTTAGCTAAGTTTCTAGAGTATGGTGAACTAACGAGTGCATGTAGTGGCAACAACACTCACTATGGCCATAGTTTTCATATATATATATATATGTTTTGCAATGAACATAGTCATGGTCCACCACCCTGCTCGACTTGGAGAGACTATTCACCTGGGCTACTGGACTACTTTTCCATCCACATACCATAACACAAGGTTTGAAAGGTGATATCAACATAAGACCTCCTTTTGGTAGCTTTCATATTAATTATGTAACCCAAAAAGGGTTTGGAACTAATTTCCTTCCACAAAAGGTTTCTTCCTTCAGTAAATTTAAGGACATACCAGGTGTATTTTCTACAATTTACTCCCTTACACAATCCAACAAAGGCCCATCCAGGACATGATAGAGATGAACATTACATAAAACATAGCAAACAACCAAAATGTTCTTGTATAGCCACCACAAAACTTAACTCAATATCAAAATATAAACAATTTTAATTTCAACAATAAATCAAAAGAATGGACTCATTTCCAACAATAAATCAAATTTTGACCAACTAGCCATAAGATAAACAATCTTCAAAATTCGATGGCTACACCATTTCAAAATAAAGAAATAAAACAATGACAATCCTTGCTAGTATTAAAAGGAATTTTACCAAAAATCCAAAGAAGTGTCGAAATCCAGCAGAACACTTATTATGCACTATGTGACTTAACTAAGTCACTAACAAGGGAGTAGATTGCTGCACTAAATTTGGATTTTCCAAAAACTTATAGTTGTTAGAGATTGTGTTTCAAACGCATCAAACAAATAAGTCCCTTAATACTTTCATCATGCTAAAAAAATTTGCAAAGAAAAGGGTTATAACACATCCACTCCTATTTCCTGGAGTATCTATGATTCATTGCTAAGATGATATTATAAGATTGTGCTATAGCAACACACAAAGATTATAGTTGGAACATAAACTTCTTTCCTTTGTTATGCTTAGCCAAAAATCTATTCCTTACTTCACTAAATAGGTTACGTGTTCAAAACATAAACAACTTTAGCTAAATACCTCAGTGATGATTATATTCACCATTGTAATTGTACTATCTAGTTCCTCCAAAGGAAAAATTCATAGTTCTCAACCATTTGGCCAAAATTCCATGAGAATAACTAATATCTTCTCCTTACAACTGTTATGATTTATCTTGCAATCTCCAAGCAGATTCTTAACAAAATTTCAAAGAATGATTCTAATATCAACCTTTATTCATCAAATTATTACCTAAGATGATCCTCTTTAATTACATCCTCTTCCACACATTAATGTATTTTCCAAAAATGCTTCATGAGGTATTAAGGATCTTGTATTCGCCTTTACTTATGCATAATTATTTGTATATGGCAATTGGTTTTCTCATGAATCTTGGTGAACAAAAGTATTTCTAGGTCCTATACCATTTTCTCAGCATTCCATGCCAATGTATCACCACTTGTCCTTTATTGATCCTTTTATTCCACTTGGCTCATTCCAAGCCATCTAGAATTTATACTAGAACCCATCTTATCTATGTGTCTTTGATACAATTTCAAGGATTTTCAATACTCAGTTGCTCTTGCACTTGATTGATTACTTCTGGATCTTCCCATCCTTATGTTTTTGAGAAATAAGATTGATCTTGAACTCATACAGACACTGCTCTACCCAAGCTCTTAGTCTGATTAGTAACTAACCAAGGTTTCACCTTTCTAGTCTAAGTCTCAAATCTTTCCACTATGCAACCTTAGCATAATTGTTTTGCTCTTGAAGTTTTAACTCCTCAGTTGGCTTTCTATTAGCCATTGACTTGGGTAAGTGCTGGAAAAATATTCTTCTTGACAGTTTCCTTGGTTTTTCTCTATTCCATTATGACATCCAACCAATTTAAACCTTAGCCAAACTATTGAATGCTTAACGAGTTTTCTCTTAATGAGCTTATAGGTCCATTTATTGAACTCGATTCACTATGATACCATATGTAACATAACAACTATCTACAATGCAACTAACTTCCAAATTCAATTGAAGAGTAACTAACTAATTTTCCTAATGATAGTTTCAACACATAAAAAATAGGAAAGATAAATCATCTGAGCATTAACTACTTTAACATTCAATAACTAACTTCTAGTTTTTCAATTTCATCTGAAATGGAACAATTAATGGTTTAAATAACTAAAACTATAGTTGATTATGAACTAACTATTCCATTAAGAAATGAACAAAACATATTTTAACAGTAGTGAATTAAACATTATAAAATAATTCTATTTTGAAGTAAAGAGAGAGAGAGAGTTAAGAGATAGTACATTCTGAAAGCTTTTTGCTGGAATGCTTGAAAATAAGTCTCAATCTTTGAGGGAAAGAGAAACATCATCAAGGGATTTTCTGCCCAACCAAAGACCTACTAGTCTCTTCTGTTTCTTCAACTAAAGAAACCCGACCCTTCATGAGGTGTAGTCTTTAAAGGATTCCCAATTACCATATTTCCATCTGAGTTTGGTGTCAAGAATCTAAACTACCCTGGTCGATCCTTCTCTGTAGGTTCTCCTAACAAGAATGGCCATCTTGACCAAGGGTATATCTGATTTATTGATGGTTGACTGTTGAATATACAAAGCGCCATAACCTTGGCCAAGTATTTAATGATTATGAGCACATTTCTCATGTCGTTAGCTCTCTCAACCTTACTCGACATTATTATATTTGACTCAAGAGTTTATGTTATCAGTGGCTCAACTTACAATTCGTCCCTCTACAATTAGGGATATTATGATCATATCCTATTCACTAAAGAGGTATTGATAGTCTTAGATGACACTGAAAAGAGCTCTTCAATTCTAAGTATATCCAACTAATTTCAATAGAGAGGAGATTAATGAATGGTTCCAAATTCGAGGATTAAGGGATAGGGGAAGACCCTTATAGCTAAGCAATATTGGAAGAAAAAATTAGTTCAACTTGATTGCAAGATTAGGAGACCACGACTGGGTCAACATGGTAATGAAGAATTAATTCAACTAATCGAAGCACTAGATTTTGCAAAGGTTTCGATAATAAAAATTATCAAGCTTAACGTGATTCCATCTTGATGCACTATCATTACTTATAAATTCCATAAAAGATGTAATGGTTTGTTCCTTATTCAAGATTCAATAAATATAAAAGACACTTAATAGACCTACCTAGAAACACAAAGCTGAAATGTGTTAGACCTCTTGATGATTCCTCCCTATGTTCCAGTCGTAAGTAACAATGATTTGAGATCCTTCACAATCCAAAAGAGTGTCACTCAGGCAGAAATTACTCAAGAGCAATGAATAATCACCCTCCTCCTTAAGAATAGAGAATTGAATATAAAAAAAAAGGTGTTTGGCCATTGCAACACTTGGCAGATGAACAATGGAATCCGATGGAAGAGAGAGAGCTCCCCCAAGTATGAAGAAAAGACACCCCATCACACAAGGTGAGCCAAGACCAAAGAAAATGCATGCATGCATCCATATTGGATGTTTCTCCAAGACATGGCGGAAAGGGTGGCGAGGAGTTGCCACCATCAACAACTCAAAAAGAAAATAAATACCCCCCGACATTTTCACCATCACGACTTAAAGATTTACATTATTATCAACATTAATATTTTAATTCAATTACTTACTCCCAAGGTGCACTCTAAGAGTTTAATACATGACTTCAAAAGGAGAACGATGAGGCTCACTTAAAGTTGACTTGTTTTCCTCTTACTCCAAAGTTGAATTCAATTACTTGTTTTTATATTTATTTAATTAAGTGTGATAATATTCCAAGGTTATGACTACCACGTTAGCAGCCTTACACCAACTTGTGACTTGATGGTAATTGGTTCTTTTATAGACCGTGGCCTCTCCTTGATGATATTTCCCTTTTCCTCGAGGTGTTGACAATCCTACAACCACTTGGTAAAGAAATAGGGTTAGACCATTCTTTGTTTCCTTTTTAAAATAAAAACACATCAACATATTCACACACACACACACACACACACATATATGTCATTCATAATTTTAGTTTTATCAAATAAATTAAGAATTATTTTCCCATTTTTCACATTCTCATGAAAGGTAATTGATTACAACTAACATAACAACCATATTATTATTTCCATAATCTTGTTCAAAACAAAAGGAATGTAATATAAAGAGGGATCCCTTGCTAGAAGGAATGCACCAAGGATAGGGCTACCTAACCCCTTTCCCCCAAGTGTAAGGACAAAGGTGAGCCAAATGGATTATGATATGTTGCTCCTTGCAAGATGAAAGATGATCGTGCATATAGCCTAGTTTATACCCTCATGGATGGTAGTGAGCATGTTGTGACACTACAACTACCACATGGAAAGGAGTAAAGAACAATGTATGTTAATGGATTATACATTCAATTTGATCCCCATAAGGATCAAATTCTCTTAATTTCTTCTTTAAAACATGAAATTCATCAGTAAGATGTCCAAGTGTTCTATGATATGCACAATAAGACATGTTTGTACTCTTTCCTTTCTTATCTTCTTGTTCATGGATAGGTGGCAATGTATTGTGTCCTAGTTTGAGAAGTGTGTCTAAGGTTCTTTTAGTCTTCGTTATAGGATATAGGAAAGGTAACTTCTTAAGTTTATAATTCTTGATTGATGGGGAAACAACTTGTTGTAAAGGTGGAGGATCTTGGTAACCTAGTCCTCTAGTATCTTCAAATGGTGTTTGTTCCAAGACAGAGTGGACTTCATGTTCATTCTTAATGTCACATCCTTGTTCCCTCATAATCCGAAAGCCTTTCCCATTTAAGTATGTTCCAAGCTGATGGGCATGTTTGTAACTTTATGCTCATATAATGGAGGGTTGGTTAATGTGCTTTCCTTGTGATTGTTATTGATAGGTGCTTCCATGTGCATTGGTTGAGGTATGCTTTATGACTCACTTTCAACTCGTGTAAAAGAGTGAACATTTCAAGTGGTGGTATGGTAGGATATTGTTGGTATGGGGTAGTAGGGCATTGCATTGAAGGATAAAAGGCTACATTATTCTCAAGGTTGCGTAAGGAATTTTATATGAATTCATGCATGCTTTTTTCATCTTGACATAGGACTTCAAAAAGAATTGTAATAGGATATTAAGTATCATGAATGTCATTATCAAAATTAGGGTTATTTACAAACACACAACTTGAAACATCCAACAAGGATTTCAAAGAGGTCAAAAATTTTCCAAAACATTGAGCCATCATGATGATATAATGCTTTTACTAAGGTTTAGACTGTTATACAATAGGTGATTGGAAAACAGATAACAAATCCAAACAGAGGCTCCTAAGAGGGTTCTATCATAGAAATTTGAGCCCCAAAAGGTAGGACAGAGGCACTTAAGACATTTGTGTCCTAGGTAGGGTTTTGAAAACTTTAAAGTTTGATTGTTTAGGGTGTTATTTAAGGTTCTCATATCTATATTCAAATAGGTATAATAGTGAATTTTTTTCTAGAGTTTTCTAATTTTAGGATTGTAAAATTAACAATGCAAACATGCAATAGTGTTGATAGTAAATGACAATTTTGAAATGCAAAACATAATTCAAATAGAAAAAACCCAATAGAGAACACAAAAATAGATGTTTGATCCAAATTTCAATAAAAAATATTAAGGCATAGGCACCCAAGGCATTTGTGTCCTAGGCAGGGTGACTAGAAATTCAAAGTTCGATTATGTTTGTTACTGTTTAAGGTTCTCGATTCTGTGCATAAATAGTTTTGACAATGAACATTTTTTCTAAATTTTTCCGATTTAATGACTATGAAAATGAAAAATGTAAGTGTGCAAATCTATGAAATATGAATGACAACTTTTGAATGCAATGATTGACTAATTCCAAGATGTCCTAAAAATGATGATTTGATGCAATTTTGAAGCAAAACTATGCAAATTTTCACTTTTTTGACCTAAATGAAAGATGCAATTTTGAATGCAATGAAAAATTTCATACTTTTAATAATCTAATGAATATAATTTGAATTTAGATCTGATCTATGATGACTAAAGCATCTCCTATAATGCAATATGAATGCAATATTTTTGCATTTTTATATATTTTGTGATGCAAAAATGAAACCCTAAATAAGAAATGCAAAACAATGATATGTAAAACCTAGATCTAGGGTGAATTTTCAGAAGGTATATAATGCTAACAAGTTAGGTTCACCAAAATGAAATGTTGGGAAAAGGAACCCATTTAGTTTTTAGACTTAGGGTTTTATACCTTTCCCAAGTTTCAATGTGTGTGTTAGGAAGAGGGGAGAGATGTTATGGATTGAAAATGCATGGAATGAGGGTTTGATGGATTTGGAAAAGGTATGAGATTGACTTATAGCCTGATAGGTGAGGTAACTACCCTTAATCAAATATAGAAATATCCTAATGATGAAATGCAATGATCTAACTAGGCTAATAGTGCAATTTACTGTTCTGATATAAATATAAAAAGTATGAAAGTTCATGGACAAATTTAGACAACAAAAACGAGCAAAGCAAGACACTATACACCTATGATTCAAATTTGGGGTTGAAAATTGAGGATACAGATGCCCAGGGCATGAGTGTTCTTGTATGATTTTATGGATCTATTTTCAGGGTCCTTTGATGTCTGATCCAAGCTTCAAATTCTTGATTTTAGATTTGTCGAAACATTGCTAGATATTTATGTAATTGAGTTTATGTAGGTTGACAAGATGTAGGTCTTTAAATGCAACAATAAACAAATCATCTTCAAGATCCTTTCAATCTTCTTTAAACTTGATAATCTACACATTCACAAAGAGAGGAAATGTTGGGCTATTTAGGGGCTTTCCTTAGTCAAACCATGTGTAAGTGTTTCCACTTCCACAATGGAAAATGTCAATGATAAAATTATAATCAATGTGAAGGAATAATGAAATCACAAAGTGTTGCAACTCACCACCCTTCAATGGTTCCTTGAAGGATTGAAGTCATGCACATCACCTCAAGGTCTTAATCTTACTTGCTTGATTTTCTTGAGCGCTTGAATGCTTTGGAGACCTACAAAAGTGTTAGCCTTTGTAAAACAATGATAACATGAACTCACATAAACTCACATAGAATTGGACATAATGTTAGGATCTTAAATTATTGCAATAAAGCTCTAAAAATGTTTCTCTTGACTTGATCAATAGTGCTCTTGACAATAGTTTTTTCTTATGAATGCTTGTTAGTGCTAGATATATTTGAAATGATGCAACAACTAGGTATTTATAAGAATTTATTCAATTTACCAAAAATTGAATCCCAATGGCTAAATTTAGACACTTGAAATTCAAATATTAAATTGCCACAACCGACATATTTCAATTTGGAGGGTTCAAATAGGATACTCACGCCCAAGGTGTGAGTATCCTTGGACCTATTTTCCAAGGCAATTGATGTCAAGGGCAATATATTAGATAAATGCAATTGATTCCTACTTGGAATTCCTCAAAAATTATAAAAAAATGGGCCATATGATACATAATTTAGGAAATTAAATACTCAATTAGGTCCAATAATTCAAGGGGGGACCAAACATAAGGTGAAATTTTCATGGGTGACAATTTACAATGCTGCAGATATCAAAAGTAAGTGTTACAGAAAGGAGGAGTTTGTTCGTGAAAGTACTAAACTTCCCTTTGTCATTGATGTCAAAGGGGGAGAGTTACAATAAGGGATAATTACAAAGGAGACTTACAGATAGGGGAAGTATTTCATCATGAAGTATAAAAGTATGTTGCTAGGTTAACATCAATGAAAGAGGGGGAGATTGCTCACAATATTATCATTGATGTCAAAGGTGTATGTGCAAGATTATTGGAAATATTGTTGGAATTGATGTCAAAGGTGTATGAACACAATTGATAATAACTGAAGGCCACTAATCATAGTCCAAAGGCCAAGGCAAACCTAAATGAGTGTTAGATCTCCAAATTCAAGTAAAGCATATTAATTTCATATTTGCAAGACATTTTTCATTTTATGCTAGCCAACTCCCTTTCCATTATGGAAAATAAGAATTAAATTAACTTCAAATTTTTGGCTAACCACCTTTGCAAAGAAAAATGCACATACTCCTTGTTTACGAACTACACTTAGGCATTTGTCTCTCTATATGTGTGTGTGTGTGTGTGTAGCATCGAAAATTGTCACCCTTGACAATTTCACGCTAGGTTTAACTCCCCCCTATGTGCTTGGACCTAATTATGCATTTAATTTTCCTATTTTATAAATATCTTTGGAAAATGAAAATATGGGATTGAAAATAAACAAGTAATATTTAACATTGATGTTTAAGGCCCTGAAAAGGATGGTTCTAGACTAGGGTGCCCAATGCCCTTGTTCAACTCTTTTTGGCTAAATTTAAACATGTCGATGTTGGAATTTTAATATTTGAAAGTCCAAAATTATTTGTAAGCTATCAATATTTGATTTTTGGGAAATTAGAATAATTGCATATAAATACAAGTCATTTTCACCATTTTAATCCTAGCATGTTTGATAAGGAAATTAAGAATTTTATCAAGCAATCAAGAGTATCAGAATTATTACAACATTTATTTTAGTCAAGCATCATGAAGTTAGCCATGCATCATGTTTTCATTTGATTTTATTTATGTTTTATGTTCATTTGTTTTGTGAGTACTAACACTTGCAAGACTCCAAAACAAGCATCAATTTCTCCTTGAAGGTGATGAGTACATGAATTCAGTCCATCAAGGAATGTAGATATGAGTGGTGAGCTACAACAGATGTCAATTTATCACTTGTTTATCATTTAGCCTCTACTTGACTAAGGGTAAGCTCTCTTTACATCTTCATATCTATTGTGGAGGTAGAAATACCATAACGAGGTTTGAATTAGGAAAGCCCCCATACGACCCAACCCTTCTCCCTCTTTCATGTGTGAAAGTTATAGATCTAAAGTGAATTGGAGGAATATTTTAAGGATAATTGCTCATTCATACACTCAAGCGCTACAAGTCATCAAATCAAGGAAAGTGAATTTTATTAGCGATAAATGAAGTTTTGATGGTGATCTCAAAAGAGAATAACTTATAGACTAGGAGCAACAAGAGAGTGAAATTAGATCTTAAGCAGCTGCTACCTAGTCTAGGGTGCCCAACGCCCATGTCCAACTGTTTCAAGCCCAAATTTATGTGCCATGTTCCTTTATGTCTACTCTCTTTTGTTCTAATTTCTATTTTTGTTTATATGTTTTGTGTTTTTCAAAAATATCAACACTTTGCTACATTTTCATAAATAACCTAGGAACATCATTGCATCATAAAATTCAATCAATCAAAAAATAATTAATTGCAACACATCATCCCCCTATAGAGGATTAAAACCTTGATCCACCATTCTAGCTCTTCCATTGAGGTTTGTAGCCAAGCGGGTATTGGGATCATTTTTAATCCTCCCCATATTTCATATTGGAATAAGTGCGATTTAAGACCTAGATCCCTTTTTCCAACCAAACAATATATTAATTTCCTAAGTTAATGGAATGTGATTGTTTTAATTATAGCAATTATTAAAGGATAATGAGTACCAATGGTGTTATGAAGAGCATAAAAAATAATTTATAAATAGTAAGTAGATGATGAAAAACAATGATTATGTTTAATAGGTAAGGAGCAACGATAATATTGAAGAGTTAAGAGTCGCACAAGGCAATAATAGAGATCATTATTATGGTAAACAATTAACATAATGTGCAATGTAATTAATGTTAATGGAATAAACAATTAAGTATAAGAAAGTAAATATCCATATGTAAATATCACTTATACTTAAATGTTTGTTTCATGTATATAGTTTGAGGAAGAGGGGGAGTGTGAGTTATAAAAGGAGGTATAGAAAGAGAGCTAGTTTTGCTTCTTGGAAACGTGAGCACATTATTTCCCCATCTTTCTACACTTACCCTTAGATTAATATGATTTCCTATTTAGTATTAATGTTATTTTTTCAAGGTTTGGTACTTGTGTCAAATTTCTAACAATAGAGGCTCATGGCCTTGAAACTTTAAAAGAGTCACCATTCTTTCCAACAAGGCCAAAGTCAATCTTCTAAGATCTTTTAATCTCCTTCTTAATCCAATTTAGACTAGGGAACAAATATTTCCATAGGATTCCCTTGGACCCCCGTCACCCACACCCTCCCCCTCCTCCTCGCCCCCAACATTGCTCCCCCCATGTCATAAAGCAACTGCAACATTCATAGACTAGAGTTTATAATTTTAAGCTCATCAAGGGATCATGACAGGTGCTTGATGGTCTTCTTGAGATGTTACAAGAAAAACCATACTTGATTCCTTTTCTAAAGTGAAGGAGATGGAGGTTAATATTTGGCACATGATGGTGAGATCCTTGTAGGTCATAGTGATAAAATTTCCTACAAGAATTGATCTCATACCTAGTAGGGTCCTTAAAACCCTAGAGTCAAACAATCCATCACCACTCTTAAGGAGTTCATAAGCTACCTTGTTGGAACATGGTAGGAAATTAGAGGTGGACAAGCATATACCTTCTTCTCCCATGCTTGATGCTTCTCATTCTATTAAGGAGATGCAACACCTCCCCATTCTCTTTAGTGTCCATGTGATGTTATTGGCCACCAAGCTAGTTAATTTCCATCATTCTATACTTTTTATTTAAAGTTGAATGATTTAGATATTTACAACCCATACCACTCTATTGTGCCTCCACACATGCTTTACATGATTTCACACACTATAGTGTCTCAAACTTTACCTATTGCTCCAAAATATCCTAATTATTTTTCTCCCAAAAGATATGGTCTTCCTCCTCTTTCTATTTATAATCCCATATTATGAACGTACCTCAAGTAATTGAAGGAACCCTTGGGTCATGTGATCAAGAATGCTAAGGATTGGTGGTATTTAAAAATACCTTGGGAAAATCATTGGAGCACAAGGGCTAGTCACCCTAGGTCAACCTCTTTGAATAGACTAGCTTTACAATTGTAGAAATAATCAAAGACAATACTCAAGTCAATCATGTCAATGCTTGATGATGTTGAGGCCAAATTAGGATTCCATTTAGTGTTCCAAATTGAAAGATTCATAAAATGATTTATCCTTGAAGTGTGAATGATAGTCCACGAATGCTTGATGTGAAATGATGCACATTGAATGCCTTTAATTACTACTACATAGTAATAATCACATGAGACATGTATCAAGTTGATTCAAAGCTAGAATGAAATGGGTAGTAGTTGGTGAAATTTGAATTTGGGTGTTAGAAATTTATATAGTGCATGATGAATCCTACACATCGTGGGATTGAGCTAGAATACAAAAGTTACAAATATTGAGGTGAGTAATAGATGTATGAGTGTAAGTGCATGCATATATATGATAAAATGGTTGACATATATAAGAATATGTGCATATACGGGTAAGATAAAACCATATGAAATCAATTGATTGAAAATAAAAAAAAGTGACAATTTAAAAAATGAATGTAAATTAAAAGAGAACAAATTTTGAAATGAACCTAACTTTACACAAAATTACGTAATTTATCAATATATAATTATATTAAATCATTTATTTAAAATAACTTAAATTTAAATAAATATAACATAAATATATAAATTTCATCATTACATCATATACAACATTTACTAGAATACTAATAAAATATTAAATATATTAATACAATTAATAAAAAATTATTAGTATACATACATATGTTTATCTCTCATTTATAAGTATCAATATGTTATAATTACATGTAGCCAGATTAGCACTAATAGAATTGTGAATAGTTACCTATATTTACTCTTTTTGGAGAAATTTTTCTATCAACAAAAATATTCTCCAAATTTCTGTTAGCGCGTAGTTATTGCCCCTCTTAACGTTCCAAATTCGTGTATATATATATGTCTATTAACAGAAACCATAATTCATTACCTTCTAACAATCACATCACACATTTCGAATTTGGCCGGAGCATTTGTATCTCTTCCGAAATGATGTCCACCTGGGCTGCCACGTCACAGTCAGTTGCGAGAGGGAACGGAAACGAAGAAATGTCCAGAAGGTGCTACACAAGTCTGGTCTCTTCCTTCCCTGCCTCGCATTTCATATTTAAATGCCCATTTTTCTCTTTTTCTCCTCAACGAATGATCTCCTGAATTTTATCCCAATTACATCTTTCAAAGCGTTTGTTCGCTCTGCTTTTTCGACTGCGATTCACGGACCTGGTAAGTGCTCTGCCCCCTTCCTCCCAAGGCCACAGATTTGTATTTTCTCAGTAATTTATGAAGAATGTCTTTGCGTCTTAATGATCTGGAAGAAAGGAATGTCAATTGAAATGAAATTTGACTGGATTGCAGAGTTGTGAGGCGTGAGAAGAGATGGATCCCCTGTTGAGCACCGTTCAGCAGTTGCTAGGTGTTCCCGATGAAATGGAGAAGGTCCTCAACAACCCTACACGTACTTATGTTCGGGACACCAAGGCCATGGCTTCTACTCCTGTTGATGTGAAAGAGTACCATAACTCCTATGTCTTCATAATCGACATGCCGGGCCTTAAAAACAAGGACATCAAGGTATTTTCCCTTTTAAGCCTTCAAAACCCTTGTTTTCTGAGTATGTACGGTATAAAAAGTGTCGAAACCCCTGGCTGCTGAGACTAACAAAGTGGTTGCTGTGTGTTTGTGAGCAAGCAGGTTCAGGTGGAGGATGAGAATGTGTTGACAATCAGCGGCGAGCGAAAGAGGGAAGAGGAGCAGGATGTAAAATACATCCGAATGGAGCGCAGGGTAGGTAAATTTATGCGCAAATTTACTCTGCCAGATGACTGTAACATGGAGGCTATTTCCGCTACCTGTCACGATGGAGTACTAAGTGTGACTGTTCCCAAGCTTCCTCCTCCCGAGCCAAAGAAACCCAAGACTATTGAAGTTAACATTGCCTAGGCGCTCAGTTTTCCCCTTTCTGCGATGTAAAACAGTCACATAAATAAATACTATGCCTGTGTTTAATACGGAGTACATTCTAGTATAATGTTTTGAATTTGCTTATGTGTTGTCTCGTGGACTTAATAAGAGAGAGAGATTATTTGAGAATGCTCCTGGTAATGAGATGTGTAAGTTTCTGCAAATGTTCTGTAATTGAAAGGTTTTTTGGCGCAATTCAAGAAAAATTCGTCTTCCATTAACGGTTACTGTAATCCTGCCCGCCTAATTAAGGCGTACTGTGTGTAAGGAAGGGTTATTGAGGCAATGAACGCGCTTTGAATGCTTTGTCATGTAAACTGTTGTCATTTCGCTTAATACAATTTTTTAAATTGAAAGATTACAAATTGTTATTATGCTGTTCAATTCTTGGTAGTTCACAAGTTTGTTTAACCCAATTTTATTATACATTCAAACCTTCTTTTCAATCCTTTAATCCATCGTACGACTCTCCAAAAAAAACTTTGTAGTATTATGTATCTCTATTCCTTTTATGTGCAAGATTTTGCAATGACTCTAGTCTAATGCATTACTTACTATCAAAGTTATTTATTTGGTTTACAATTTGTGCAAGAGTTTTAAAATGATTTTTTATGTTTGTGTAGATCTTTTTATGTGCATGATTTTATAATAATATAATATATATTTCTATGTGCAAGATTTTGCAATGGTGTAAGATATATTTGGGTTAACTATCATTCCTTCAATTTAAGCACTAATATAATATACTTATTTTTACAATAATTTTGAGCACTAATACAAGTTTGACATTAAAATTATAATAAAAGTTTTTAAAACAAAGAAGCAAGCCCATGCATGCCACTCACAACCCTTAAATAATAGAGTAGGAGAATTTCCCCTTCCTCTTAGATAGCTTGGATTATACCAATCGAAAGAGACAACCCCAAAGAGATAATTAAGAGGGAGAACCTACTCCAACTCCAACATTTTCCATGCATTATCTTGCGAACTAGAGTTGTAACTA
This sequence comes from Sequoia sempervirens, assembly GCA_007258455.2. Lineage (NCBI taxonomy): Eukaryota > Viridiplantae > Streptophyta > Pinopsida > Cupressales > Cupressaceae > Sequoia > Sequoia sempervirens. The sequence continues at coordinate 9,389,971 of VDFB02000009.1, read as the reverse complement.
ATCAAATTTGTCATTTTTTTCTTTTTTATTTTCCTTATTTTCTTTTTAGGTTTTGTATCCTAGCACTCATAGCCTCAAGTTTTTCCTCCATACGCCTTTTATGGATTTAAAAGACTCATTAGAATCTAACACATTTATCTCATCAAAAAGGCTATTGCGCTCATATTTCATGGACATTGTGTGCTCAGGTGTAAGCTCCTCCACAAACACTTTGTGGTGTCCTCTAAACTTATCTCATCTTATTTTTCCACTAACTCACTAGAAATGTCCATGTCTTTATAGTCCCTAGGTTGGGCCCAACCAGATGGTTAGATTTGTAGACTCAGGGGCTCTTATCTAGAATGTCTCTACTCGTCACCTTTAACTCATTGGTTTGGTTAACATCCTCTTGTATACTTCTAGCTAGGTCAATTTTTTTAGGCTTCCCCTCCAAGTCAATTTTTATAAGGGCATACTACCCAACTTCCTACCCTCATAACTACCTTTAGTATTTGGTTTGAGAGCATCATAGTGCAACTTTCCATAGGAGAGACAATTATTGGTCTCCTCACTATCCACAGGTGACTTCCTTTTACATAGGGTTGGTCCTAGGGGAAATGTCAACTAAGAAAGCCTTAATATATTTAGTAGGGAAAATGACTAAGTGAAAGTGGTAGAGACAAAATATGAGGTCTTGGTGGAGTAGGATGGGCATCAGGTTATGGTTTTTTATATCATACTTGTCTTTACTCTCTTTAATGAATATTTTCACGAAGTTGAGAAAAAAGAACATGAAGCTCAACAAATTTTTGTACCTTAGATAGTTTAAAAGAGGAAAGTAGTAAGTGTCGTAGAATTTAAATCGACCTTCGAGAGTAAAATACTTGATGAAATCCCAACATACCTTGGTCTTGGGGAGGAAGCAATGCTTCCCTATTAAACTTGTTCTAATGCTTGATCAGAGCCTCTCCTTCATTGAAAAACCTTCTCATGCTCTTGATGTCATGAACGTTTCTCTGCTTGCAAACATTTCAACCACAACATTTTAGGTTCATCACAACTCTAATTACTCTTTGTTAACCTCAAAGACGACATCACCCACTTGCATGTTTCTCTTATTCCATGATTCAACCAATTGGATGGAGAGGGTTTGATCAAACCCATTGAACAATTCCATGTAAGAAGTTATTCCTCCTTTGTAGATATAAGTTAGGTTGTGTTGTCTTTCTTGACTTCTTCATATGACATCGACTCGATTTAAAATATATCAAAAATCATGGTCCACACTAGAAGTGTGATCAACAACTGAAGGAACAATGTCACCATTAGAAGCAAAATATGCAAAAGTGTATGTTGATGAGTGTTTTTGCACATCCACAACACAGATAAAGTAACAAAGCACCCTATCTCTTCAAAGGAAATCTAACTTCAGAAACTTTAGAAATCTATAACCCAAAGGCTTCGATTGTCAATTCTTGAATTTGCATAAAACAATTTAGTGGTTAATGTTTTGCTATTTTAACAAGGGGAATTACACTTTTAAGTTGGAACTTTAGAAGACAAGGGTTTGGAAAATCTAAAAATTGACATGAACCCTAGTTGTATTCTTAGATTTGAAATCTGAAAATATCTTCAAACATCTATTATAAAGAAGTTAAGGTTGTGGAACAACTTCCTACACTAATCTTGAGAGGAGGATAATGCAAAACTTTATAGATCTTTACAATAGTTACAGAAACTTAAAAAGATACATGCATACCACTCACAGTGATTTATGTGGAGAAAACCCTTTTAGGAGAAAATTTTGAAATTCTAAGTCACCCAATATATTATTTATAAATTATAAAGATTACAATATACTTGTAGAGAAAGATTCTCATAGGAGTATCACCAACCAGAGATCCAAAGGCAACACGACTACTATTAGACTCTCAAAATACATCACAATACCTAGTTGTAATACAATGCCTCATAAAATAGAGTTTCCTTCTAGGGTAAGCCAGGTCAACATAAAATTTGGCTTTTGGGGGCACGCAACCCCTAGACTTCCGCTAAGGGGATGATCTCCTAGGACCCCTCGTGGAGGGGGGTGTACCCCTCCTCACACCTCCAGGCATTTATATATCAATAGTGCCTTAAATGTAATTGCAAGGTTTAGACACATTTTCCCAACACTAATATGACACTTTCGTGATGCTTTTCTTCCTAAACTAAGTTCCTTAATTTTAAAATAAAATATAAAAGAATAAGGGTTTAGAGAAATTAAATATGAAAAACCTAAGGTCAATAACAATAATGGATGATGTTGCCGGTATTGGCATGGTGTGATGGTTTATAGGTGGCACTGTTGTTCTTGCCACCAAGGTTCAAACCCCATTGGGGTGGTATTATTGAATGGTTGTATTCTGGTTCATAGCTCCGGTCAAAAGCGTTTACCCCTTGAATTTAAAAAAAAAAACAATAATGGATGATGTTGCAGATAAAAAAATCCTCCATAAAAGGTCATTTTTTTTATTAGGGCTAAACCCACAACACTACAAAAATAATGCAATTATTAAAGAAAAACTTAAAGATTTTTATACTATAAATATTCAGACATATATCTAATTTCTAGCACAACATAAATGAATATTCACAATTGAACTAATGTTGTAAAAGGTTTAAACTAACCATACAAAATAACTTACTATCTACAAATTACAAATGGTAAGAGTAGGAGATTTATCAAGCACCTTTAACACTTTGCCATTATCATAACTAAACTAAACTAAAATTGGAAGAAGGAACCATGAATGCATTTAGAAATAACAAGAAACACACCAAAACTTCAATGCATTTGCTTGTATTGATCTCAAAATATTTTTACAACTCCTATTCAACCCTTACAAATGAGAGAAGGCTGAATTTTATAAAGAAGACTTACAAAATCAATGGTGGACATCAACTCAACACCAATGGTCAAGATTACATTTGCATTTAATATTGGAAGTGCATTAAATGCTTTACAAAATATTATCTTTACGTCGAGAGACATTTCTACAATGGCATTCAGGTGTGTACATAAAATCTCCACCTTAAATCTTGGAGACTTATTAAAATCATCACCCTTCATTTATTTAAAAATCCTTAATAATGCATAATGAATGAAAATGAAAGAGTTTGGTTAAATATTCTCTTGTAAATAATGTGCTTAAGCAACAATTTATTAGAAAATGAGAAATCATTTCTTGTGTAACCATTTCAAAATGTCGAGCATGGATTTCAATAGCACAATTATGGTGGTGGCGTTAAGCATGTTTGCTATTATGGCAGTGAATGCTCAGGACATTTCAACCCTTGCGCCTACCCTAACCAATGAAGGTAATTATTTTCTATTATTCGATTGATATGCTTGTATTCTATTTGTGGTAGAATTGGGACATTTTAGAGGGAGTATGATAGGCACAATCATAGAAGCCCAAAATATTTGGAGGACCTTCCAAGCTCTTGGAAACATTGCATTTGTCTACTCCTATTCTATGATCCTCATTGAAATTTAGGTATAAGTCTAAGCTATACCAAAAATAGCATTGGTCGACTACATGAATGATATGAAATTGACATTATTTGATTGATGGGTTTGCAGGACACAATAAAATTGGCTCCAACTGAGAACAAAATGATGAAGAAGGAAACAATGTTGGTTGTCTCAACAACAACAATGTTCTACATGCTATATGGGTGCATGGGCTACGCAACTTTTGGGGATGAGGTCCACCAGGGAATTTGCTCACATGGTTTAGGGTTTAGCGAAAACTCATGCTGAATCTTTAAAAGACAGCAACTTCACTAGCTAAACTACAACCATTTGATGTATTTACCTATATTTGTGTGCAAAGGCAACATATTTATGTGTAGTAAAAAATCAAGAAAAAAAAAATTCTTCCTTAAATCGATATTTTTCAAGGGTCTATCTTGGAATTGTAAGTTTTAGGTTTAGTCCTTGGCTCTCTTCATTTTAGATGGGTATTTTTACCAGGGATGTATTTCTTTATCTTTACCTTTCCCCATGCTTTTCCTTTTTGGGTTTAGTTCCTTTTCCCTTCATGGAAATTTCACTTTTTCGCTCTTCTTTTCACATGTTATTTGTACTTGAGTCATATGGCCATTAAGGAGGTCGTGTCTCAAGCAGAATAAAATTTTAGATTTGGTAAGACGCTCCTTTATAATTTTAGTTTTGTTTTCATATAGATGTGTGACCAAATTTACTTCCTCCAAGCCTTGATTTTCTTGGGTTAATTAATCCTTAGGTTTGTGGTGGGGTTTGTTTAGGTTTGTGGTGGGGTTTCTTGGGTTTAGTTCATTTTCCCTTGATGGAAATTTCACTTTTTCGCTCTTCTTCACATGTTATTTGTACTTGAGTCATATGGCCATTAAGGAGGTCGTATCTCAAGCAGAATACAATTTTAGATTTGGTAAGACACTCCTTTATAATTTTAGTTTTGTTTTAATATAGATGTGTGAACAAATTTACTTCCTCCAAGCCTTGATTTTCTTGGGTTTAAAATTAATCCTTAGGTTTGTGGTGGGGTTTGTTTAGATTTTGAATTTTGAGCGAAAAAAGTCTAGTCAATAGATGGTGTTTTTAGCCTATAAGATAAGATAAAAATGTTTTAGCATGTATTATGAAGTATTTGGTAGTTTTGTGGAAGGTTTGTGTTTTTTCATGTTTGCATCTCGATGGGAACATATAAAATGGTTTAAGATAAAGCAATGAGTGGTTTTCTATAAGGGTTATAAGTTTTCATGTTTGTCCTTGGCTTTTACAACAACCACCTTGACTGCATTACATTTCTCTATGACTGCCATTGTGGGGTTTATATCCAATGCAACTGGATATTCAACGTCAAAGCATGTGCCCTTGTGGGATCTTCTTTGGTTCTTTGTTGTAGCCAATATGTCCATCGTGGGAATGAACTTGAGCCTCATGTTGAATTCGGTTGGGTTTTATCGGGTCTTTTTCTAACCTTGTTTTTCCAATTCTCCTCAGATTATAGTTTATTTTTATTTCCTATCAAGTTTAGATTCCTTTCTATCTTTTCTAGACCTGGTTGTAATTTTTTGTGTCTCCTTTTATTTTCTTTGCGAAAATTTCAAAATTGAGCATGATTCCTATGTTAGTTTTATGATCAGATTAATGACACATAAATTGAATTCAAAATCAGACACAATAACACAAAAAATACCCTAGGAAAACCCTCCTCTTGAGGGAGAAAAACCCAAAAAATATGTATCTCTTATATATATGTAATGACAATAGGTCTCTTTACAATGAGGCCAATCTCAAGGCCAATAATCAACACCTTCACAAGATGCGATGATAGATAAATAATCTACACTTCCTTGCAACTCAAATTTTCTCTTGAAGAGTTAACAATCTACTCTTGATGACTTTACAATCTGTACAAGTTGATGAATTCACAATCTGCTCTTGGTAATTCACACTTGAGAGAAGAGAAGAGACTTCAAACTTGCTTGTTCAAATGAATGGAACAAACTTGTATTTATATAATTTGGGAGAGAGAGGTTGCACCTCTTCATGCAAGGTCGGCCATCATAAAAATATAATTGCAATTAATAAAATGCAAGTTACAAGGAAGGTCGCCCAAGATAATAATTGCAATGTTGCTATGTGAAGCACATCTTCACATTAAGTATTAATTATCATTAAAAAATGACTTGTCTCTTGAGAAATCACAATCTTTTATAAATTAAATAGCCCCAAGGCTATATTTAATTTAACCAATGATGTAAAGGAGATCGCTGGAAGAATACGACTGACGCTGCCATAAACATCAATACTCCCTCTCAGCTAGGGATTATACTTCTAGCTGCACAAGACATATCACCTCATCGTGATGTCTACCACAATGGCTACAACCATATGTGGAAAAGAAATGATATCGCCTCATTGTGATATCTACCACAATGGCTACAACCATATGTGGAAAAGAAAGATATCACCTCATCGTGATATCAGATATCACCTCAACGTGATATCAACCATAAGGGATACAACCATGTATGGTATGTACAAGTGTTCATCACTTGCGTGATGTTGTCACCTCAACATGACTTTCACCATGGCTCTCCCAGAGGGTGAAACACAAGTACAAAAAATTATCACAGACACTCTGACATGATGATGTAATGGAGTCACACACATGACATCCACCATGGCTCTTCCAGAGGGTGGAATCAAGGGATTTCACCTCGAACTTCTCTCACAGAGAAGAACTCATTAATGAGGATCGTTGATACTAAGACTCCTCAGTTAAGGCTATATTCTCCACCATACCAAGCTTATCTCGAAAGTACACAAACTTTATCCTGGAGAGAGGCTTGGTGAGAATATCTATCGTTTGCTCATCAGTGTTGATATACCTCAACTGTATAACTTTCCTCAATACCATATCTCCGATATAATGGTATTTGATCTCCACATGCTTAGTTTTGTCATGGAACACAAGATTGACAGAAAGCTTCACACAGCTCTGGTTATCACAATGAATGATAGTAGGCTCCACTGATTGTCCAAATCAATCCTGCAAGGAGTTTACAAAGCCACACTGCTTCCTGAGCTACCACACAAGCTACAATATACTCTGCCTCTGCTGTTGTCAATGCTACACATGACTGCTTCCTACTGCACCAGGAAATCATAGCAGATCCCAAACTGAAGCAACATCCAGAGGTGCTCTTCCAATCAGTGACACACCCTTGAATGCACATCACCTAAAGGTCTTGATCTTGCTTGTTTTACTTTCTTGAATTCTTGAATGCTTGAATACTTTGGAGACCTACAAAAGTGTTATCCTTCACAAAACAATGATAACATGAAAACACATAAACTCACATAAAATTGGACATGATGTTAGGATCTTGAATTACTGCAATAAAGCTCTAAAAATGCTACTCTTGACAATATTTTTTTCTCATGAATTCTTGTTAGTTCTAGATAGATTTGAAATGATGCAATAACTAGGTATTTATAGGCATTTATTCAATTTCCCAAAAATTAAATCCCAATGGCTAACTTTAGACACTTGAAATTCAAATATTAAATTTCCACAATTTTCATATTTCAATTTGGAGGGAAAATAGGACACTCATGCCTAGGGTGTGAGTGTCCTAGACTTATTTTCTAGGACAATTAGTGTCAAGGGCGATGTATTAGATAAATGCAGTTGATTCCAGGTTGCAATTCCTAAAAAAAATTCAAAAAATGGGTCATATGATGCATAATTTAGGAAATTAAATACTCAATTAGGTCCAATTATTTAAGGGGGGGGACCAAACATAAAGTGAAATTGTCATGGGTGACAATTTATGATGCTACATTTAGCCCCCACTTTAGTGAGAGTATGAACTTATGCTTAGACTCACACTAAAGTATAAATTTTTATGTCAAGAGGGGTCCAATTGTCCAAATGTTGAAGAGATAGGATGATTAAGGATCTAGGGAGGTGATCAAGCCCCCAAGATCCAAGATCCCATGGAAAACCAACATAGGCACAAAGGGACATACACATGTATGAAATGTAGCAAGATAGCATACTCTGACATACATGTCAGAAAACACGAAGCATACACAATGAAAACAGGCATGACAAAATGGAACATAAATATAACAATGAAACGGAAACAAACATGATGTAGACATGATGTAAGCATGAAGAAGACACAAAAATACACAACAAAAACACAAGGCTAGTACTAAAATATTTGAGTCGGTAAGGTAAAGAGACCCCGGTCTTAAATTGTCTCAAATACCAAATGTCATCCATTGAATAAATGTTAGCTCTCATGAGGAATGAAGTCATACACATCACTCATGGAACACATGGCTCCATTGGTAAGAAAGATGTATTACGCTATGTCGCCATGTTAAAAAAAGGGGTGCTCAAGTTCATGACCCAACAATCTCCACTATGCAAAATCCATGAACTATCTTACAAAACTCACCTCAAGGGGTGCATAAAACTCACCTTAGTGGGTGCACCAAAACTCACCTTAGGGGGTGCATAAAACTCACCTCAACAGGTGCAATAAAACTCACCTAAGGGAGTGCATAAATGACAATAGGATAAGGTTAAAAACTCAAGGGATGTTGTATCAACACCACCACAAGATAAAAATGACAATGGGGATTTTATTATCATATGAAAGGTCACACCTTAGGCGATATAACTCATGAAATCACCACCAAGAGAGGACAAGTCATGGAAGAAGATATTCACACCTTAGGGAATACTAGCCATAGCATTACCACCAAGGGGAATGTCACTCGCCAAGAAATCTCACACTCTTGAGAGATATCAAGCCTAATATCACCACCAAAGAGACACTCACATAGAATAAGAAGGTCACACTTTGATTAACAAGGTCACACTTCCTAGGAGACATATGCTATCATCACTAAGAAGGGACCACTTCTATGCAAAATAATAAGTGGGGGACTATATGCCCCTCCTTAAAATGTTAGTGTACTTGCTACACTAACGTTTTAAGGAGATAAAGTGTAACATAACAACTATCTACAATGCAACTAACTTCCAAATTCAGCTGAAGAGTAACTAACTAATTTTCCTAACAAGAGTTTCAACACATATAACAAACAGGAAAGATAAATCATTTGAGCATTAACTAGACTTTAACATTCAAAAACTAACTTTTAGTTTTTCAATTTCAGCTAAAATGGAACAATTAACGGTTTAAATAACTGAAACTACAGTTGATTATGAACTAACTATTCCATTAAGAAATGAATAGAACATATTTTAACAGTAGAGAATTAAACATTATAAAATAATTCTATTTTGAAGTAAAGAGAGAGAGAGAGAGAGAGTTAAGAGATAGTACAGTCTGAAGGCTTCTTGCTAGAATGCTTGAAAACAAGTCTCAATCTTTGAGGGAAAGAGAAACATCATCAAGGGCTTTTCTACCCAACCAAAGACCTACTGGTCTCCCGTATTTCTACAACTGAAGAAACCCAACCCTTCACAAGGTGCATTCTTTAAAGGATTCCCAATTACCATCTTGTCATCTGAGTCTGGTGTCAAGAATCTATACCACCCTGATCAATCCTTCTCTATAGGTTCTCCTAACTAAAATGACTACCCTGACTAGGGGTATATCTAATTTCTTGATGGCTAACTGTTGCTTATACAAAGCATCATAGCCTTGACCACAGATTTAATGATTATGAGCACGTTTATCATGCCATCAACTCTCTCATGCTTACTCAACATTATTATATTTGACTCAAGAGTTTATGTTATCAGTGGATTAGCTCATAATTCATCCCTCTACAATCAGGGATATTATAATCATATTGATAGTCTTAGATGATGCTAAAAATATCTCTTCAATTCTAAGTATATCCGACTAATTTCAATAGAGAGGAGATTAATGAATAGTTCAAGATTTGGGGATTAAGGAATAGGGGAAGATCCTTACTTATAGCTAAGCAGTATTGGAAGAAAAACTCAGCTTAACTTGATTGCAAGATTAGGAGACCATGACTAAGTCAACATGGTAATGAAGAATTAATTCAACTAGTCGAAGCACTGGATTTTGCAAAGGTTTCGATAATAAAAATCATCAGGCTTAACATGATTCCATCTTGATGCACTATCATTACCTATAAATTCCATAAAATATGTAATGGTTTGTTCCTTATTCAAGATTCAACAAATATAAAAGACACTTAATAGACTTGCTTGGAAACATAGTGCTGAAATGTGTTACACCTCTTGATGATTCCTCCCTACATTCCAATTGTAAGCAAGAATGATTCGAGATCGTTCACAGTCTGAAAGAGTGTCACTCAGGTGGAAATTACTCAAGAGAAATGAATAATCACCCTCCTTAAGAATATAGAATCGAATATAAAAAAAAAGGCATTTGGCCATTGCAACGCTTGACAAAATGAACAATGGAATCCAATGGAAGAGAGAAAGCTAAGTGAAGAAAAGTCACCCTATAACACAAGGTAGGCCAAGACCAAAGAAAATTCCTTCATGAGTCCATCTTGGACATTTCTCCAAGACACGACGACAAGGGTGGTGAGGAGTTGCCGTCATTAGCAACTCAAACATAAAAGAAATACCCCCCAACATTTTCACCATCGTGACTTAAAGATTTACATTATTATCAGAATTAATATTTTAATTCAATTACTTACTCCCAAGGTGTGCTCTAAGAGTTTAATATGTGACTTCAATAGGAGAACGATGAGGCTCATTTAAATTTGACTTGTTTTCCTATTATAGCTCCAAAGTTGAAGTCAATTACTTTTTTTATATTTATTTAATTAAGTGTGATAATATTCCAAGGTTATGACTACCACATTAGCGACCTTACACCAACTTGCGACTTGATGGTAATTGGTTCTTTTATAGACTGTGACCTCTCCTTGATGATATTTCCCTTTTCCTCAAGGTGTTGACAATCCTGCAACCATTTGGTAAAAAAATAGGGTTAGATCATTCTTTGTTTCCTTTTTAAAATAAAAACACATCAACACATTCACACACACACACATATATAAAGAAATCATTCATAATTGCAATTTTATGAAATAAATTAAGAATTATTTTCCCTATTTTCACATTCTCATGAAAGGTAATTGATTACAACATAATGACCATATTGTTATTACCATAATTTTGTTTAAAATAAAAGGGATGTAACATACTTCTCCCCTTAAGAATCATCGTCCCCGATATTATGTATTCAAAGGTTCAGGTCTTAAAATCATAAATATATATGGAGTTCTTAATTGTTCATAAAGAGATAAGGAAACTTCTGAAGGATTTCATCATAATCCTCCCATATAGCATTTTCCTCTAAATATTAGTCCCACTGGACCTTGCATTATATCACCTTGTGGTTACATAAGCGTAGCTTATGTACCTTGAGCACTCTGAGTGGCTCAATTATGAGCACCCCAGGATCCCGTACCTGCAAGGAATTCCAATCAATCATATGGTCAAATTCTACATAGTACTTCTTAAGATAGGAGACATGAAATACATCATGCAATTTGGTGAGAGCCAGAGGTAGAGAAATTTTGTATGCTACCAGGTTGATAACTTCTAGGACTTCAAAAGGTCCTACATATCTCAAGGCTAGTTTAGAGGTTTTTCCAAATTTGATAGAGCTCTTTTGAGGTTTAACTCGCAAGAGAACTTTCTCTCCAACCACAAACTATCTAGGGGTTTGTTTTGCATCAACGTAGCTTTTCTACCAATCATTAACTTCCTTCAACCTTTGTCTGATTAACTTAACTTGTTCCTCCATTTCCTGAAGCATCTCGGGTCCTAGAGTGATCTTATCCTCCATCCTGTTCCAACTGATAAGTGTTTTGTACTTTGTCATATGGTGCTTCAAAGGGTGTCATTTTGATATCTGATTGATATGAATTGTTATAAGAAAATTCTAACAATGGTAAATATTCTTCCCACTTATATTGTTGGTCCATACAGTACATTCTTAGCAGATCTTCCAAGATTTGATTTACTTTTTCTATTTGTCCATCTATTTCAGGATGATAAGTTGTACTAATATTTACCTAAGTTCCTAAGGAAGAAAATAGAGTTTTTCAAAACCTGGATGTCATCCTAGCATCCCTGTTTGAAATAATCTTTTTCTGGAACTCCATGAGGACAAAAAATTTCTTGTACAAAATTTTGAGCCATCACAGAAGCCCCATCTATCAAATTTTTGAGTATGAAATGTGCTACTTTGGTGAGTCTATCCACTACTATCAGTATTGCATTATGTCTACTCCTCGTCATCAGTAAACCTTGTACAAAATCCATATTGATGATTTTCCATTTCTAATCTGGTACACTATGAGGTTGTAACAATCCTATTGGGTGTTGGTGCCCCCCTTAACCTTCTAACATTCAAAACATCCTGCAACGAATTTGGTCACATCCTTTTCCATTCCCTTCCAAAAAATATAAATTTTTGACATCATCCAACATTTTGGTTACCCCTAGATGACCTGAGTATGGTGTTGTGTGAACCTCCTTCCATTCCAACTTCCTTAATTCTGTTGAGTTTGGAACATACATCATACCTGTATATCTCAAAATTCCATCTATTTCCATCTAAAAAACCTCATATTTAGGCTCTTGTGAGTTTTCCTGTAAAGCTTCATGGACTTGCAAGTAGAATCCATCTTCATTTAGTTTCTATAGTACTTGAGTTCTAAAAATTGTATTGACTAACACCATGGAAGTTATATGTTTTCGTCGGCTCAGAGCAACGACTACTTTGTTCCCCTTGCCCTTGATATAACTAACCTCAAAATCATAGTCTGAAATTAACTCCATCCACCTCCTTTGGCGAGCATTTAAATTAGGTTGGGGGTATATATATTTTAAACCTTGATGGTTTGATTGGAGTTCAAAAGTCTTCCCTAACAAGTAATGTCGCCCCATTTGCAGGGCATGCACAATAGTTGCTAACTCCAAATCATGAGATGCATAGTTCTATTCATATTGCTTCAACTTTCAAGATTCATAAGCCACTACCTTCCCATTTTGCATTAATACTCTGCCTAAACCTTCACCAGACGTGTTCGTTATAACTACAAAGTGATCATTAGGGTCTGGTACTACCAAAATTGGTGCAATCATTAATATCTCCTTCAATGTATTAAACGCTCCTTGACATTTCTCTGTCCATTTGAATCTTTTTCCTTTTCTTTGAAGGGAGGTAATGGGGTGTGCGATCCTAGAGAAATTTCTTACAAACCTTTAGTAATACCCATCCAAATCCATGAAACTTCTAACCTCATGCACATTTTTTGGTACTGGCCATTCCACTATAGCTTTTATCTTTGTTGGATCCGCTGCTATTCCTCTAGCTAGTATTATATGCCCCAAGTATTGTATCTCTTTCTAGAAGAGGATGCACTTTGATAATTTTCCATAAAGTTTATGTTCTTTCAATTGTTGAAGAACCACCCGTAGATGCTAAAGATGATCATCCTCATTTTTGGAATAAATGAGAATTTCATCAAGGAAAACCAACACAAATTTGTCCAAACAATCACTAAAAATACTATTCATTAGATTCATAAACGTAGCTAGGGCATTGGTGAGACCCAATGGAAAAAATGTGAATTCATAATGATTGTACCTAGCTTTTAAAGCTAGTTTGGAATACATTCCTTACTTTATGAAACTTTTCATCTCTAGTTGAGAATTGTGTTAATGTATTGTAGGAATTTACTTAGCTTTTCTATCTATTATTAGCTTCCACCAATCTTTTCTAATCGGTTTGATTTGTTTATCCATTTATGATTTTTTTTTTGGACTAATGCTAATCCTATCTTCTAGCTTACCCAAATAATAGGAGTTCAACATCTTCTTTTGTCCAATTTTTCAAATGGAGTCATCTTGATAGAAGAATTATAAAAGTTGTTACAAAAAATTGCATAAAAGGTGGATACTCTTTCTACATGTAGCAATTAGCTACTTTTAACACAGGTTTACCAAGAGAATTTCACCAAATTTTAACAACATTAAGCAAGTAAGGTACCACTATTCATCATGTAAGATACAAAGAGTAACATCAACTTTCTCTTTTTTAGCTAAAAAGGTTATTCATCAAGTACGAATTTCATTTATTTCATGCATCATTAAAATAAGTTGATAAGTAAATACAACAGAAAGGATCAAAATTCCTTTCCTAGTTCAAATGTCCTCCAAGAATCAGAATGCCACTGATAAGATGGAAAGCATCACTCGATTATTTTTCCTTCCAACCACAGACTTAAGCGGTTTCCCCCCGCACACTTCTTGCCTAGAATGAGTCCTACCTTTTAATGAAAGGTTGTGTTGGAAACCCTCTCAGTTTCCATCTGAGCTCTAGTGCGTACCCCCACTTAACCAACTCTATCTCACTACAAAGGATACCCTCCTACTAAGTATGAAAACTCTGGTTAGCTAAGTGTCTGGAGTATGGTGAACTAATGAGTGCATGTAGTAGCAACAACACTCACTATGGCCATAGTTTTCATATATATATATATATGTATATTTATATGTTTTGCAATTAATGTAGTCATGGTTCACCACCCTGCTCAACTTGGAGAGACTATTCACCTGGGCTACTAGACTACTTGTCCATCCACATACCATAACACAAGGTTTGAAAAGGTGATATCAACATAAGACCTCCTTTCAGTAGCTTGCATATTAATTATGTAACCCAAAAATGGTTTGGAACTAATTTCCTTCCACACAAGGTTTCTTCCTTCAATAAAGTTAAGGACACACCAGGTGTATTTTCTATAATTTACTCCCTTACACAATCCATCAGAGGCCCATCTAGGACATGATAGAGATGAACATTACATAAAACATAGTGAACAACCAAAATGTTCTTGTATAACCACCATAAAACTTAACTCAATATCAAAATATAAACAGTTTTAATTTCAACAATAAATCAAAAGAATGGGCTCATTTCCAACAATAAATCAAATTTTGACCAACTAGCCATAAGATAAACAATCTTCAAAATTCGATGGCTAGACCATTTCAAAATAAAGAAATAAAACAATGACAATCCTTGCCAGTATTAAAAGGAATTTTACCAAAAATCCAAAAAAGTGTCAAAATCCAGTGAAACGCTTATTATGCACTACATGACTTAACTAATTCACTAACAAGGGAATTTGGATTTTCCAAATTTTCCACTAAGTCACTAAGTCACTAGGGGATTTCTGCACTGAATTTGGATTTTCCAAAAACTTACAGTTGTTAGAGATTGTGTTTCAAACACATCAAACAAATGAGTCCCTTAAGACTTTCATCATGCTCAAAAATTTTGTAAATAAAAGGGTTATAACACATCCACTCCTATTTCCTAGAGTATCTATCATTCATTGCTAAAATGATATTATAATATTGTGCTATAGCAACACACAAATATTATAGTTGGAACATAAACTTCTTTCCTTCATTATGCTTAACCAAAACTCTATTCCTTCACTGAATAGGTTACTTGTTCAAAACATAAACAACTTTAGCTAAATACCTTGGTGATGATTATATTCACAATTATAATTTTACTTTTGAGTTCCTCCAAAGGAAAAATTCATAGTTCTCAACCATTTGGCCAAAATGCCATGAGAATAACTAATATCTTCTCCTTACAACTGCTATGATTTATCTTGCAATCTCCAAGTAGATTCTTAACAAAAGTTCAAAGAATGATTCTAATCTCGACCTTTAGTCATCAAAATATTACCTAAGATGATCCTCTTTAATTACATCCCCTTCCACACATTAATGTATTTTCCAAAAAGGCTTCATGAGATATTAAGGATTTGGTATTCACCTTTACTTATGGATAATTATTTGTATATGACAATTGGTTTTCTCATGAATCTCAGTGAACAAAAGTATTTACATGTCCTATACCATTTTCTCAGCATTCCATGCCAATGTATCACCACTTGTCCTTTATTGATCCTTTTATTCCACTTCTCTCATTCCAAGCCATCTAGAAGTTAGATTAGAGCCCATCTTATCTATCTATCTTTGATATAATTTCAAGGATTTTCAACACTCAATTGCTCTTGCACTTGATTGATTACTTCTAGATCTTCCCATTCTTATGTTTTTGAGAAATAAGATTGATCTTGAACTCATACATACACTGCTCTACCCAAGCTCTTAGTTTGATTAGTAATTGACCAAGGTTTCACCTTTCTAGTTTAAGTCTAAATATCTTTCCACTATGTAACCTTAGCAAAATTGTTTTGCTCTTGAAGTTTTAACTCCTCAATTGGCTTTCTCTTAGCCATTGACTTGGGTAAGTGCTGGAAAAATGCTCTTCCTGATAGTTTCCTTGGTTTTTCTCTATGCCATTCTGGAATTAAACCAATTTTAAACCTTAGCCAAACTGTTGAATGCTTAACGAGTTTTCTCTTAATGAGCTCATAGGTCCATTTGTTGAACCTGGTTCACTCTGATACCAAATGTAACATAACAACTATCTACAGTGCAACTAATTTCCAGATTCAGCTGAAGAGTAACTAACTAATTTTCCTAATGAGAGTTTCAACACATATAACAAACATGAAAGATAAATCATTTGAGCATTAACTACTTTAACATTCAATAACTAACTTCTAGTTTTTCAATTTCAGCTGAAATGGAACAATTAATGGTTTAAATAATTGAAACTACAGTTGATTATGAACTAACTATTCCATTAAGAAATGAACAAAACATATTTTAACAACAATGAATTAAACATTATAAAATAATTATATTTTGAAGTAAAGAGAGAGAGAGAGTTAAGAGAGTACTTTCTGAAGGATTCCTGCTGGAATGCTTGAAAACAAGTCTCAATCTTTGAGGGAATGAGAAACATCATCAAGGGCTTTTCCACCCAACCAAAGACCTGTTGGTCTCCTCTGTTTCATCAACTAAAGAAATCCGACCCTTCACGAGGTGTAGTCTTTAAAGGATTCCCAATTACCATATTTCCATTTGAGTCTGGTGTCAAGAATCTATACTACCTTGGTTGATCCTTCTCTATAGGTTCTCCTAACTAGAAAGGCTATCTTGACCAGGGGTATATCTAATTTCTTGATGGATGACTGTTGCATTTACAAAGTGTCATAACCCTGGCCAAGGATTTAATGATTATGAGCACGTTTCTCATGCCATCAGCTCTCTCAACCTTGCTCAACATTATTATATTTGACTCAAGAGTTTATGTTATCAGTGGCTCAGATCACAATTCGTCCCTCTACAATTAGGGATATTATGATCATGTCTTATTCACTAAAGAGGTATTGATAGTCTTAGACGACGCTAAAAAGTGCTCTTCAATTCTAAGTATATCTGACTAATTTCAACAAAGATTAATGAACGGTTCCAGATTCGAGGATTAAGGGACAGGGGAAGATCCTTACTTATAGCTAAGAAATATTGGAAGAAAAAATTAGTTCAACTCGATTACAAGATTAGGAGACCATGACTGGGTCAACATGGTAATGAAGAATTAATTCAACTAATCGAAGCACTAGATTTTGCAAAGGTTTCAATAATAGAAATCATCAGGCTTAACGTGATTTCATCTTGATGCACTATCATTACCTATAAGTTCCATAAAAGATGTAATGGTATGTTCCTTATTCAAGATTTAAAAAAATATAAAAGACACTTAATAGACCTGCCTGGAAACACAGAGATGAAATGTGTTAGACCTCTTGATGATTACTCCCTATGTTCTAGTTGTAAGTAACAATGATTTGAGATCCTTCACAGTCTAGAAGAGTGTCACTTAGGCAGAAATTACTCAAGAGCAATGAATAATCACCCTCCACCTTAAGAATAGAGAATTGAATATCAGGAAAAAGGCGTTTGGCCATTGCAATGCTTGATAGATGAACAACTGAATCCGATGGAAGAGAGAGAGCCCCTCCCAAGTATGAAGAAAAGACACCCCATAACACAAAGTGAGCCAAGACCAAAGAAAATATTTGCATGTGTCCATCTTGGACGTTTCTCCAAGACATGGCGGCAAGGGTGGCAAGGAGTTGTCACCATCAGCAACTCAAATGGAAAAGAAATACCCCTTGACATTTTCACCATCGCGACTTAAAGATTTACATTATTATCGACATTAATATTTAATTCAATTACTTATTCCCAAGGTGCGCTCTAAGAGTTTAATACGTGACTTCAATAGGAGAATGATGAGGCTCATTTAAAGTTGACTTGTTTTCCTCTTACTCCAAAGTTGAAGTCAATTACTTGTTTTTATATTTATTTAATTAAGTGTGATAATATTCCAAGGTTACAACTACCATGTTAGCAGCCTTACACCAACTTGTGACTTGATGGTAATTGGTTCTTTTATAGACCGTGGCCTCTCCTTGATGATATTTCCCTTTTCCTCGAGGTGTTGAAAATCCTACAACCACTTGGTAAAGAAATAGGGTTAGACCATTCTTTGTTTCCTTTTTAAAATAAAAAAACATCAACACATTCACACACACACATATATATAAATAAATAATTCATAATTGTAGTTTTATGAAATAAATTAAGAATTCTTTCCCCAATTTTCACATTCTCATGAAAGGTACAATTGATTACAACTAACATAACGACCATATTATTATTTCCATAATCTTGTTCAAAACAAAAGGGATGTAACATAAATAGGGATCCCTTGCTAGAAGGAAATCACCTAGGATAGGGCTGCCTAACCCCTTTCCCCCAAGTGGAAGGACAAAGGTGAGCCAAATGGATTATGATATGTTGCTCCTTGCAAGATGAAAGATGATTACATATAGCCTAGCTTATACCCTCATGGATGGTAGTTAGCATGCTGTGACACTACAACTACCACATGGAAAGGAGCAAAGAACAATGTATGTTAATGGATTATACGTTCAATTTGATCCCCATAAGGATCAAATTCTCTTAATTTCTTATTTAAAACACGAAATTCATAAGTAAGATGTCCAAGTGTTCTATGATATGCACAATAAGACATGTTTGTACTCTTTCCTTTCTTATCTTCTTGTTCATGGATAGGTGGCAATGTATTGTGTCCTAGTTTGAGAAGTGTGTCTAAGGTTCTTTCAGTCTTTGTTATAGGATGTAGGAAAGGTAACTTCTTAAGTTTATACTTCTTGATTGATGGGGCAACAACTTGTTGTAAAGGTGGAGGATCTTGGTAACCTAGTCCTTTAGTATCTTAAAATTGTGTTTGTTCTAGGAGAGTGGATTTCATGTTCATTCTTAATGTCACATCCTTGTTCCCTCATAATCCGAAATCCTTTCTCATTTAAGTATGTTCCAATCTGATGGGCATGTTTGTAACTTTATGCTCATATGATGGAGGGTTGGTTGATGTTCTTTCCTTGTGATTGTTATTGATAGGTGCTTCCATGTGCATTGGTTGAGGTATGCTTTATGACTCACTTTCAGCCCATGTAAAAGAGTGAACATTTCAAGTGGTGGTATGGTAGAATGTTGTTGGTATGGGGTAGTAGGGCATTGCATTGAAGGATAAAAGGCTACATTATTCTCAAGGTTGCGTAAGGAATTTTGTATGAATTCATGCATGATTTTTTCATCTTGACATAGGACTTCAAAAATAATTGTAATAGGAGATGAAGTATCATGAATGCCATTATCAAAATCAGGGTTATTTAGAAACACATAACTTGAAACATCCAACAAGGATTTCAAAGAGGTCAGAAATTTTCCAAAACGTTGAGCCATCATGATAATATAATGCTTGTACTAATGTTTAGACTATTATACAATAGGTGACTGGAAAACAGATAACAAATCCAAATAGAGGCTACTAAGAGGGCTCTATCATAGAAATTTGAGCCCCAAAAGGTAGGACAGAGGCACTTAAGACGTTTGTGTCCTAGGTAGGGTTTTAAAAACTTCAAAGTTTGATTGTTTAGGGTGTTATTTAAGGTTCTCATATCTGTATTCAAATAGGTCTAATAGTGAATTATTTTCTAGTGTTTGCTAATTTTAGGATTGTAAAATTAACAATGCAAACAATAGTTTAGAAAGTAAATGATAGTTTTGAAATGCAAAACATAATTCAGATAGAAAAATCCAATAGAGAACACATAAACAAATGTTTGATCCAAATTTCAATCAAAAATATCAAGGCATAGGCGCCCAAGGCATTTGTGTCCTAGGCAGGGTGACTAGAAATTCAAAGTTTGATTGTGTTTGTTACTGTTTAAGGTTCCCAATTTTGTGCACAAATAGTTTTGACAATGAACATTTTTTCCAAATTTTGCTGATTTAATGACTATGAAAATGAAAAATGTAAGTGTGCAAATCTATGAAATATGAATGACAACTTTTGAATGCAATTTTCAAATACAAGATGCAATGATTGACTAATTCCAAGATGCCCTAAAAATGATGATTTGATGCAATTTTGAAGCAAAACTATGCAAATTTTCACTTTTTTGACCTAAATGAAAGATGCAATTTTGAATGCAATGAACAATTTCATACTTTTAATAATCTAATGAATACAATTTGAATGTTGATCTGATCTATGATGACTAAAGCATCTCCTATAATGCAATATGAATGCGATATTTTTGTATTTTTATATATTTTTTGATGCAAAAATGAAACCCTAAATAAGAAATGCAAAACAATGATATGTAAAACCTAGATCTAGGGTGAATTTTCAGAAGGTATATAATGCTAACAAGTCAGGTTCACCAAAATGAAATGTTGGGAAAAGGAACCCATTTGGTTTTTAGAGTTAGGGTTTAACACCTTTCCCAAGTTTCAATGTGTGTTAGGAAGAGGGGAGAGATGATATGGATTTAAAATGCATGGAATGAGGGTTTGATGGATTTGGAAAAGGTATGAGATTGACTTATAGCCTGATAGGTGAGGTAACTAGCCCTTAACCAAATCTAGAAATATCCTAATGATGAAATGCAATGATCTAACTAGGCTAATAGTGCAATTTACTATTTTGATATAAATATAGAAAGTATGAAAGTTCATGGACAAATTTAGACAACAAAAATGAGCAAAGCAAGACACTATATGGGTGATCCCACAATAGTGGTTTACAATTTTTGGCCAAACTGGACACTGAAATTATTTTTTTAAACTAAATCTTCACATTCGGGCACCTATAGCGGCTAAACCGTGAAGAATTTGAAGATGATGCAAACTAGAGTCTCGTCACATTTTGTCTGTAGATTCTTAAAATATTTTTTTCAAAATTTTTGGAATCAAATTCCACTTCTTTTTCCATCTCCCACAAAAATTGGTTTTTTTCAAAAAACAACATTTTTAAAAAGTGACGCACATCGTATAACGCATAACTTTTTTTTCATGAAGGATAAAATTCTAATTCTTTGAATTTAGATTTGTAACTCCAATATCTAGTGCTTACACTTGGTTAGATAGTTTTTTATTGAATATTTTTTCTTTAATCAAGTTTTAAAGTCAAACCAATTACAATTCAGACATAGCGCGACCGTATAACGCATAACTTTTTTTGTATATATTGAAATTCAATTTTTTTTTTTCTATTGGATCAAGGACTTCAATATTTGCACTCATATTTTTCAATTTTTTTTTTGATAATCTACTATTTTTCCACATGTGTAGAATAGAGACCTTCATTTTCGATGAAAAACCTATGTTTAATAAAACTAAAAAAACAAATACATAATAAAACCAAAACATATTAAAATTATATTCGTTGGATAGCTCATTCTGAGGAATACTTGATTCCAGTTGGGTTTGTGAATATTCCTCCATTTTCATCCTCAAACCGAGCTCTGAAGTGCCAAAATTCAAGTGTTTTTTCTGTCTTAGGGGGGGATGAGGAATAAAGGGGGTTCAAACGAACCCATAGGGGTTTGTTCGAACCAGGGTTCATTCGAACCCCCCTTCTATAAGGGGTTTTGATGGATTTTTTGTTTGGAAAGTATTAAGAGGGTTCAACCGAACCTAGGTTCTACCAAACCCCTAATTGGTTTGGTCGAACCAATAGGTTCGTATGAACCCCTAAAATCAAGTTTTTTTGCCATGCATTCCTTTTTTGTGAGTTTTCCTTCCTCACTTCAATTGTAAACCACTATTGTGGCTTCACCCATACACCTATGATTCAAATTTTGGGTTGAAAAATTAAGGACACATATGCCCAGGGCATGAGTGTTCTTGTATGATTTTATGGATCTATTTTCAAGGTCCTTTGATATCTGATCCAAGCTTCAGATTCTTGATTTCATATTTATTAGAACATTGCTAGATTTTTATGTAACTGAGTTTATGTAGGTTGACAAGATGTAGGTCTTTAAATGCAACAATAAAAAAATTATCTTCAAGATCCTTTCAATCTTCTTCAAACTTGATATCTACACATTCACAAAGAGAGGAAATGTTGGGCTATTTAGGGGCTTTCCTTAGTCAAACCCTGTGTAAGTGTCTCCACTTCCATAATGGAAAATGTCAATGATAAAATGATAATCAATGTGAAGGAATGATGAAATCACAAAGTTTTGCAACTCACCACCTTTCAATGGTTCCTTGAAGGATTGAAGTCATGCACATCACCTCAAGGTCTTGATATTGCTTACTTGATTTTCTTGATCGCTTGAATGCTTTGGAGACCTACAAAAGTGTTAACCTATGCAAAACAATGATAACATGAACTCACATAAACTCACATAGAATTGGACATGATGTTAGGATCTTAAATTACTGCAAGAAAGCTCTAAAAATGTTGCTCTTGACTTGCTCAATAGTGCTCCTGACAATAGTTTTTTCTTATGAATGCTTGTTAGTGCTAGATATATTTGAAATGATGCAATAACTAGTTATTTATAAGAATTTATTCAATTTACCAAAATTTGAATCTCGATGGCTAAATTTAGACACTTGAAATTCAAATATTAATTTGCCACAACCGACATATTTCAATTTGGAGGGTTCAAATAGGACACTCACGCCCAGGGTGTGAGTATCCTTGGACCTCTTTTCCAAGGTAATTGGTGTTAGGGGCAATATATTAGATAAATACAATTGATTCCCTCTTGCAATTCCTCAGAAATTATCAAAAAATGGGCCATATGATACATAATTTAGGAAATTAAATACTCAATTAGGTCCAATAATTTAAGGGGGGACCAAACATAAGGTGAAATTGTCATGGGTGACAATTTACAATGCTGCAGATATCAAAAGTAAGTGTTACAAAAAGGAGGAGTTTGTTCGTGAAAGTACTAAACTTCCCTTTGTCATTGATTTCAAAGGGGAAGAGTTACAATAAGGGAGAATTACAAAGGAGACTTACAGATAGGGGAAGTATTTCATCATGAAGTATAAAAGTATGTTGCTAGGTTAACATCAATGAAAGAGGGGGAGATTGCTCAGAATATTATCATTGATGTCTAAGGCATATGTGCAAGATTATTGGAAAGATTGTTGGAATTGATGTCAAAGGTGTATGAACATAATTGATAATAAATGAAGGCCACTAATCATAGTCCAAAGGCCAAGAAAAACCTAAATGAGTGTTAGATCTCCAAATTCAAGTAAAGCATATTAATTTCATATTTGCAAGACATTTTTTATTTTATGCTAGCCAACTCCCTTTTCATTATGGAAAATAAGAATTAAATTAACTTGAAATTTTTGGCTAATCACCTTTGCGAAGAAAAATGCACATACTCCTTGTTTACGAACTACACTTAGGCATTTCTCTCTCTCTCTATATGTGTGTGTGTGTAGCATCGAAAATTGTCACCCTTGACAATTTCACACTAGGTTTAACTCCCCCTATGTGCTTGGACCTAATTATGCATTTAATTTTCCTATTTTATAAATATCTTTGGAAAATGAAAATATGGGATTGAAAATAAACAAGTAATATTTAACATTGATGTTTAAGGCCCTGAAAAGGATGGTTCTAGACTAGGGCACCCAATGCCCTTGTTCAACTCTTTTTGGCTAAATTTAAACATGTCGATGTTGGCATTTTAATATTTGAAAATCCAAAATTATTCAAGTAAGCTATTAGTATTTGATTTTTGGGAAATTAGAATAATTCCATATAAATACAAGTCATTTTCATCATTTTAATCCTAGCATGTTTGATAAGGAAATTAAGAATTTTATCAAGCAATCAAGAGTATCAGAATTATTACAACATTTATTTTAGTCAAGCATCATGAAGTTAGCCATGCATCATGTTTTCATTTGAGTTTATTTATGTTTTATGTTCATTTGGTTTTTGAGTACTAACACTTGCAAGACTCCAAAACAAGCATCAATTTCTCCTTGAAGGTGATGAGTACATGAGTGAACAATCCATCAAGGAATGTAGATATGATTGGTGAGCTGCAACAGATGTCAATTTGTCACTTGTTTATCATTTAGCCTCTACTTGATTAAGGTTAAGATCTCTTTACATCATCATATCTATTGTGGAGGTAGAAATACCATAATGAGGTTTGAATTAGGAAAGCCCCTATATGACCCAACCCTTCTCCCTCTTTCGTGTGTGAAAGTTATAGATCTAAAGTGAATTGGAGGAAGATTTTAAGGATAATTGCTCATTCATACACTCGATCCCTACAAGTCATCAAATCAAGGAAAGTGAATTTTATTAGCGATAAATGAAGTTTTGATGGTGATCTCAAAAGAGAATAACTTATAGACTAGAAGCAACAAGAGAGTGAAATTAGATCTTGAGTAGTTGATACCTAGTCTAGGGTGCCTAACACCCCTGTCCAATTGTTTCAAGCCAAAATTTATATGCCATGTTCCTTTATGTCTTCTCTCTTCTGTTCTAAATTCTATTTTTGTTTTATATGTTTTGTGTTTTTCAAAAATCTCAACACTTTGCTACATTTTCATAAATAACCTAGGAACATCATTGCATCATAAACTTCAATCAATAAAATAATAATTAATTGCAACACATCATCCCCCTATAGAGGATTAAAACCTTGATCCGCCATTCTATCTCTTCCATTGAGGTTTGTAGCCAAGCGGGTATTGGGATCATTTTTAATCCTCCCCATGTTTCATATTAGAAGAAGTGTGATATAAGACCTAGATCCCTTTTTCCAACCAAACAATATATTAATTTCCTAAGTTAATGGAATGTGATTGTTTTAATTATAGCAATTATTAAAGGATAATGAGTAGCAATGGTGTTATGAAGAGCATAAAAAATAATTGATAAATAGTAATTAGATGATGAAAAACAATGATTATGTTTAATAATAGGTAAGGAGCAACGATAATATTGAAGAGTTAAGAGTTGCACAAGGCAATAATAGAGATCATTATTATGGGCAACAATTAACATAATGTGCAATGTAATTAATGTTAATGAAATAAACAATTAAGTATAAGAAAGTAAATATCCATATGTAAATATCACTTATACTTAAATGTTTGTTTCATGTATATAGTTTGAGGAAGAGGGGGAGTGTGAATTATAAAAGGAGGTATAGAAAGAGAGAGCTAGTTTTGCTTCTTGGAAACGTGAGCACATTATGTCTTGTATGAGACCAAAAAGTGGTGTGGCCACTTTTTGGTTCCCCGTCTTTCTGCACTTACCCTTAGATTAATATGATTTCTTGTTTAGTATTAAAGTTATTTTTTCAAGGTTTGGTGCTTGTGTCAAATTTCTAACAATAGAGGCTCAAGGCCTTGAAACTTTAAAAGAGTCACCATGCTTGCCAACAAGGCCAAAGTCAATCTTTTGAGATCTTTTACTCTCCTTCTTAGTCCAATTTAGACTAGGGAACAAACATTTCCATAGGATTCCTTTGCATCCCTGTCACCCACACCCCCCCTCCTCCTCGCCCCCAACATTGCTCCCCCCATGTCATAGAGCAACTCCAACATTCATAGACTAGAATTTATAATTTTAAGCTCATCAAGGGATCATGACAAGTGCTTGATGGTCTTCTTGAGATGTTACAAGAAAAACCATACTTGATTCCTTTTCTAAAGTGAAGGAGATGGAGGTTAAAATTTGGCACATGATGGTGAGATTCTTGTAGAAATAATCAAAGACAATACTCAAGTCAATCATGTGAATGTTTGATGATGTTGAGGCCAAATTAGGATTCTATTTAGTGTTCCAAATTGAAAGATTCATAGGATGATTTAATCCTTGAAGTGTGAATGATAGTCCACGAATGCTTGATGTGAGATGATGCACATTGAATGCCTTTAATTACTACTACATAGTAATAATCATGTGAGACAAGTATCGAGTTGATTCAAGGCTAGAATGAAATGGGTAGTAGTTGGTGAAATTTGAATTTGGGTGTTAGAAATTTATATAGTGCATGATGAATCCTACACATCGTGGGATTGAGCTAGAATACAAAAGTTACAAATATTGAGGTGAGTAATAGATGTATGAGTGTAAGTGCATGCATATATATGGTAAAATGGTTGACATATATAAGAATATGTGCATATACGGGTAAGATAAAACCATATGAAGTCAATTGATTGAAAATAAAAAAAAGTGACAATTTAAAAAATGAATGTAAATTAAAAGAGAACAAATTTTGAAATGAACCTAACTTTACACAAAATTACGTAATTTATCAATATATAATTATATTAAATCATTTATTTAAAATAACTTAAATTTAAATAAATATATAAATTTCATCGTTACATCATATACAACATTTACTAGAATACTAATAAAATATTAAATATATTAATACAATTAATAAAAAATTATTAGTATACATACATATGTTTATCTCTCATTTATAAGTATCAATATGTTATAATTACATGTAGCCAGATTAGCACTAATAGAATTGTGAATAGTTTACGCCGAAGGCGTATCCTATTTAAGAAAGGCCGAGCTAAATTATGAAATCTACGGTTCATCATATTCAAAAAGAGATGTCATACGATTGCAGCGATAGTGACCGTTCATTTTTTGTGTTGACTTTTTCCCGGTTCATTTTATGTTGCCTTTTCTCACATTTTATTTTATTTTTAATAAATACAGTTATCCCGAGTGCTGCGTAGACGTCTCATTGAAGAACTTTATATCGTCGCCCCTGCACATCCCTTCCACATTATGTTCTCCACATTATGTCGGTCTGCAAAACTCCTCGGAGCCATCGCCTTTACCCTTCTCCCGCTTCTTCCGTTTGTAATCCTCGGCCACTCAGCAAAATCATGATGAACAACGAACTATTGGGCATAGATGCCTTCATCCGTGCCACAGAAAACATGGAAGCATAGACAAGGCACGTGAAGTGTTTGACAAGGTGCCTCAAAGAGATGTGGTCTCGGATATGCACAAAATGGATTTGCTGAAAAGGCTTTAGAAATTTCAAAGCAAATGCAATTGTCAGGTTTAAAGCCAAATTCCGCAACCTTTGCTAGCATCCTCCCTGCCCAATGCCAAAATGGGACCTTTGGAACGGTATGGACATCCATCGAAGCATAAAGGATAGAGGAAGCAACTGCCCTGGTAGACATGCATGCAAAAAATGGAAGCATTAACAAGGCACGCGAACTGTTTGACAGAATACCTGAAGTAGATGTCATCTCATTGATTGTAGGATATGTGCAAAATGGATTTGTTGAAAAGGCTTTAGAAACTTTCAAGCATATGCAATTGGCAGGTGTAAAGCCAAATTCCACAACCTTCGCCAGTTTCCTCCCTGCCTGTGCCAAAATGGGAGCTTTGGAACAGGGCATGGACATCCATCAAGGAATTTGGATTTTGTGGAATTTTGAGGTTCAAGGTTTAAAGAGAAAGCTTGATTTTCCAGTGTGGTCTGGCAGTTTTAAGGGCTGGAATCGGACAGCTGAGGACTTGAAGCAAGAACAAGGTGAAATTGAGGATTTTGCCAATCTTTTATGTTGGAAAAAGATTGTTGAAAAGAATGACCTTGCAATATGGCAAAAGCCATCAAGTCACATGAACTGTGTGAAAACACACAGAATCTTCAAGGTTCCTAGCTTCTGTCAAGATGATATTCCGGATGGGTACTTTTGTAGCTTACTGATCAGCCAGACTCCTCAACCTTTGCGAGCATCCTCCCTGGTTGTGCTGAAATGCGAGCTTTGGAACAGGCTATGCACACCCATAACGGGATAAGGATAGAGGAAATTTGTCAGATGTTGCAGTTGCAACTGCCCTGTTTGACATGTATGCAAAATGTGGAAGCATATACAAGACACGCAAACTGTTTGACAGAATGTCTCAAAGAAATGTATCTCATGAAATGCCCCTGATTGCAAGATATTCACAAATGGATAGTTGAAAAGGGTTTACAAACTTTCAAGCAATTGCAATTGGCAGGTGTAAAGCCAGACTCTACAACCTTTACCAGCATCCTCGCAGTCTATGCCGAATGGGAGCTTTGGAACAAGGTATGGACTGCATCAAAGCATAAAGTATAGCGGAATTTTGTCAGAAGATGTAGTTGCAACTGCGCTGGTAGACATGTATGCAAAATGTGGAAGCATAGACAACGCACGTGAAGTGTTTGACAATGCGCCTAAAAGTGATATGGTTTCGTGAACTGAAATGATTGCGGGATATCCACAAGATGGATTTGTTGAGAAGGATTTAGAAACTTCCAAGCAAATGCATTTGTCAGGTTTAAAGCCAATTTCCGCAACCTTTGCTAGCTTCCTCCCGGCCCATGCCAAAATGGGAGCTTTGGAACAGTATGGACGTCCATCGAAGCATAAAGGATAGAGGAACTTTGTCAGATAGGTGAAAATGCAAATTTAATGCAGCCTATGTGTTATACATCATGGTTAGATCATACCCGGATGTGGCCTTAACCTAGCTCAGTTAAGCACCAAGACTCTGCATATTGTGGTGAAGTCAACGGGAGTGTTGATTTGGAGGCAACGACGGTTACTAGAGATTTGGTCTCTCTACCCAGTTAATTTTTTTTTCGTTTTCAATGATTTAATTTTGTACCCATTTTGATTTTGGCCCGAAAAATCCTTTTTATACTTTTTGAAGTTTCTGTCAAACCTGTAACAGCAGTGGCTTTTCCCTTTTCAAAATCCACCAAGATTTTATTTACAGCGCATTGATTTTTTGTACTTGGTTTCTTGGATTTGTAATTTTCTCAAATATATCTTTGAAATCTATTTTCCTCCTTGAATGTGAGTATTGTTTTCACGTGTATTATTCATCTTCAATATGGATT
The DNA here is from genome assembly GCA_007258455.2 of Sequoia sempervirens. Lineage (NCBI taxonomy): Eukaryota > Viridiplantae > Streptophyta > Pinopsida > Cupressales > Cupressaceae > Sequoia > Sequoia sempervirens. The sequence goes on along the minus strand of VDFB02000009.1, from coordinate 9,361,212 downwards.
AAGTCCCACCGTAATCTAAGTTTCTTTCTTATAGTTTTCATTATATTATTTATCAAACTCAAGTTCCTGTTAGTACAGAATTTGAATCAATTGTAGTGATTGAATTTTGCATTCTTATTTGGTTCACTGGAGCCGTCTGTTGTCATAAATAAATTGTTGAAATCTATCCCTCTCCTTGATTCTGAGTATTGTCTGTTCTTGTTTAATTCTCTGTATGAAATAAGTCTTCCTGATCTAAGATTCCTTTTAATAGCATCAGTTACATCCCAACCCATCAAATAGCATCACATTTCTCTTGCTTTAGATTATATAGTGATTGCATTTGCATTTTGGCTGTATGTTTTTGGTGATTTCTTTCTGCCAGAAATAAATTTGTGAAATTTACCTTTAACCTTGCTTGGCAGTATTGTTCTTACTTTTTAAATAGTGTTTACTAAACAGCTGTGTGGTTGATTCATATTGTTTTCCAACTTCTTTGGCATAAAACTTTGACTATGAATTTGATGGTAAGAACTTCCAATTTAAGAATGGTCAAATTAAGAAATTTTTGAGGACCAGAGACTTGCTTACTTTTGTCTGAACTAGTAGATTCTATCTGAGGCAAACACTTTTAATTAGTTTGGTCTGTTTCTCTTCTTCTTTCTTATGTGTGTGACAGTGTGACAGGGCTTAAATTTGATGGCCGTATGACCGTATTTAGAGATTTTTGCCGTAAAATACAATCAAAATTTTAAGAAGATTGTATCAAATGAAAGGAGAGATTTTGGATAGACTGTCAAAATTTATATAGAATTATAATGATATATATATTTGATTTATATATAATTTTACTTACACTAAAGTATATCATAATGTTTTAAGGGCACCTTTGAATAGATAACCGTCATTAAAATATTTGTTGACAGGCAAGGTCAACCGTCAAATTTAAGCCCTGAGTGTGAGTATGAATTTGATGGTAAGAACTACCAATTCAGTAATGGCCAAATTAAGAATGATTTGAGGGCTAGAGACTCGCTTTCTTTTGTTTGAACTAGTAGATTCTATCTGAGGCAAGCACTTTTAAATAGCTTGATCTATTTCTATTCTACTATTTTGTGTGTGACTATGAATCTGAGGACTAGAGACCTACTTGCCTTCGTCTGAACTAGAAGATTCTATCTGAGGCAACACTGTTAATAGCTTGATCTGTTTCTATTCTGCTTTTTTGCATGTGACTATGAATTTGATGGCAAGAACCAGACTTCGAATTTGATGGTCTATTTGACCGTTTTTTCAATTTTAGACTATATATTACAACTTTAAAATTTATTACACCGTATAGTTTTACTTGCTATATTTCTACTAAACCGTAAAAACTAAAAATTTATTATAGGAAAAATATAATAGTATTTTAATTTATAATATATATCATTTTATAATGAACATTATAAAAAGACAAATTAATTTAGAATAATATGATTTTTTTAATATTTTCCAATATGAATTTAGATACTTTTCACATTTTTACTATCATTGTTTTATATTAATATATATGATTTATAATATTTATTATAAAAATATGTATTAATTTAGAATCTTTTCAATTTAGAATATAATTGTTTTTAAATTTTAGAATATTTTTAACAAGATTTCTTTTTAATATGAACTTAGAAACTTCTGTTAATTGTTAATTATAACAATAATTTTTTTTCAAGATATTGCATTTATAAAAGATTTTATATAAAAATTCATAAATTAAACAATTTTTTGACAATTTTTTTATTTTCTTAAAATAACAAATGAAAGGCATTTAAATGATCAAATCGTCATAAAATTTTCATATAACAGATAGGGGTGATAGTCAAATTCCAGGCCTGGCAAGAATTACCAATTTAGGAATAGCCAATTAAGAATGATTTGAGGACTAGAGACTTGCTTTATTTTGTCTGAACTGGCATATTCTATATGAGGCAAACACTTTTAAATAGCTTGATCTATTTCTATCCAACTTCCTAGATTACTAGATTCCATGTTTTTTATTTTTTCCTCTTATTTAATAAAGATAATTCAGTTACAAGAATACTAAGATCTCATGACAGTGAAACACTTAAAATATTGGAGTATATTTTACCAACTCCTTTGAATAATTTAAAAAATATTAGAAGAAGCAATCACCAGTTTTCTTCTTTCAATTGACCAACCCTGGGTGCTTTGAGAGTTTTTGGGAGATATAACTTGTAAGCCCCAAAGATAATCCAACCTACCCCCTATTCTAGAAACTCACCTATTGAGTTCATCAGATTTTATATTGGGCTTTTTATGGTAATTGATGTATCAAAGATGATAGCCCTTATATTTCAGACAAGATCCAGATGTCATTAACAAGGCACGTGAACTGTTTGACATAATACCTGAAAAGTAGTTCGATTGTTATTTATGCTTCAATAAGTGGATTTTGATTTCCTTTTGCTAAAACTGGTCTAGTTAATTTGCTCCATGTTTTTATCCATTAAGTTCAAGATCTTGTCTACATTAAGATTGTTTTTGGTGTATTTTTCATTTACTATATCTATTATTCTCCAAGCTTTAGGTTTCCTACGGAAGGGAAACGTTCTTCACACTATGCCAGTATCATATAAGCAATGCCTTTATTGATGCTTTTTATTTTTTTGTATGATTGATTATCACAGTTTGGAAATTTGAGATATTGTTTATAGGAGACAAAATGGGGAACTTCTGCAAAGTAAATATTTTTGCAAAATTCTTTTGGATAAGATTGCAATTTACATTCTCCATTATTTGGGTCTCCTTACTGGATTCAGCATTAGGGAAAGTCTTTAAACTATAGTAAGACCCAAAACTTTAGAACTTAAAGAAAGTATGCAACGATATAACTATAGACACCATGAGGATGTTCAATACTGTTATCCATTCAATAATTGATAGTTTTGTTTAACAAATTACAGTAATAATATATTTAATATGCATGAGGTTCTTTTGACAATGCCTCATGAAATTGTGTCACCCGAACATTATCAAGCTGAATGAGGTTATTCGGGAAAATTTTGAACTCTATTTTGTGTTTGAATACATGTTACTGTATATTTCTCCTTCTACACATTTTCTTTTCATACAATTATTGCCAATGTTAATGTTTTAAAAATTACAAGGTTTTTAATATTAAACTATTAACTATTCCATGCTTTTTTTTGTTTGTCTTATAACCTAAATAGAAATGTGATTTTCTATTTTACAATGATAGTCAAAGTTGGTTATATTTTCTCTAGGAAGGATATTCAAACATGCATTTCCTTCTTAAAAAAAATTTGTTAATAGAAGTCAATTCCAATTGCTTTATTTGACATGGTCTGAAACTTTCTATGATATAAATTGAATTTTGCAAGATGTACAGGGGAAGTATGAGTGCCTTGTGCTTTTGTGATGAAACATATACATATTGTTTTCATATGTGGATGGATTCAATACTCCTTGTGGCATTAGTATTGACAGGATTAGATGAACCAATCCTGACATTGTTAAGGAAACAAGGGATCCCAACATTATGACTGGCTCTCAAAAAATTCTCAGTGTTGGTTTTGAAGTACAAACCAGTTGCAGAAAATTGGATTTTGTAAACCATTTTATTAAGAGCACAGACGGTTTTGTGACATGTAATAGTTAACAAAACATAGTATTGCTACAGTAATAAAGAAAAAAATGAATCTTTGAAAGATACACAAGTATTACAATGATGTTAATGATGAATTTGAATCTTCACATACAACGGTGGAACGCCAATAGTTTAGCTTTCTCAATAAAGGGAGAGCGGAACTTTGTGCAACCACGTAACACAATTTTAGTGGCTAAATGGGACCATGTTTTAATTATGATGTAACATTTATGTTTATTGTTTAACTCAATTTTTTATATAGTAGATTATAATATTATAATAAAATCAAAGGTAACATTATGTTCACTTAGTGAAGTGCTCACTTTTTAGTATAGATAGTGATTATCTTTCTCCTTGAAAAAATAGTTGATTTGAAGCTATCACTTCTACATGGAGACCAAAAAATGGCTTTCCAATTGACTTCATGTACTGCACAAATGTATGCAAAAAATAAACCATTTTTTTCTCTAATTGACCTTCCACACCTCTTCGGTGTACCCATTCAAATTATCTTTTGCTTTATGAAATGGGATAAACATATTAGATCTCATCTTGTCCTTTGGACATGGAAACTTGCATAAGTCCCCTTCCACAAGTCAATAATGTTCAAGATATCGTTGGAGGGGTTCTAGAAAAGTGGCCAATACGTTCAACGACCATTCCACCTCGAATAAGCAGTGGAAGTGTGGCAAGGATCACAACTGAAAATTTTAGCCAAGACACCCAGCTTTGGAAAAATCGGGTGGCAAGCTACAAAAAAATTAATGATCCACTTGCCCATGGGAGAGATCGCAACATCATGGACATGAATGCTCATATGGGTGGTTTTTCTGTTGCCTTAGCTAATGACCCTATGTGGGTTATGAATGTTGTTCCATCAGATGCTAAAGATAACACACTCAGTATCATATATGAGCGGGGATTAATTGGCACTTATCATGATTGGTAATGCCTCTACATCTGAAAAAAAAAAAAAAAAAAATTGCAACTGCCCCACACCCTGAATGCTCTATATTTTCCAACACTTGTTAGCTTTAATTACTTCTATTGAGCTCAGACTTTCCACATTAAGTGTTTGTAGTTCAACACATCCACTTATATCAAGAATTTAAGTCTCACCAAAGTAGAGCCACACCAATGTTCTCAAGTTTGAATTAATGTACTTAGACAAAATATTCTTCTTTACGTAGCTTTTGGAGATTAAATATATAGTTGCTCCCTCTGTTGCCTTTAAACAACCAATTTGTGTGTATGATGACTAAATTCATCTCCATTATGATATTTTATAAATATAAATCATTGATTCACATCATATGAATTTAGCAGCAAAAATTCTAACCTACTTGTCAAATTTAGCTCTTTCTTCTGTCAAGCATCACATGGTAAAATAGTAACTTTTGATGTTTGTGTGAGACACTGAAAAAGACACAACCATACGGTTGGTCAAGCTTTGTTTTTTGCACTAGTTTTAATGCAAGGCTTGAATCGACCACACCAGTCCTCTGATTCCCACCTTCATGTGTTGTGGTCTACGAATGAATTTCATGAAGAGCTTTTCCAGACAAATATTTGATGGTTACATAATATTTTGGTGAAATTCCAACTTACAATCAATATATTTTTAAAAAGCATTTAATTAAATTTTTAGTTAGATATTTTAGTTTATTTATAGTAAAGTGTTTATCTTAAGAGTATTATGAAAAGATAGGTAATAGATTATGATTTTTTTTATTGTAGGTTTTTTTCTTAATACTTTAATCAAATTTTGTTTGGTTAATAAATGTTATTTAATGACAATACTTATTTTAAAAATATTTGTAAGAAAACAAATTATGTTGTAATATATGTTGTTTGTGTTTTGATTGTTATATACATTATCAATATTAAAATGTTAATTAAAATATGTTTGTAATTGTATTTATAAATATCAAAAAAATAACAATAACATATTATAAATTGAATGCTAAATTAGTAAGACTTACTCAAATCTTTTTCACAATAATATAGAGAATGCCAAGTTTTTATATTATATAATACATAGGTTAGTAGACAACACAATACTCACAATTATTTGCAATTTATAGTTTATTTAATAGCATAAGACTTATAAAACAATATTTTATTAATTTATTTTATTGTTGAATGTATTTTGTTTACTGATATTGGTGTTGTGGTATGTTACTGAATATACTATTATTTAAAAAAATTAAATACTCATTTATTGTAACATTAATTTACACAATTTTATTATTTAACTTCATTATTATTTATTTATTAATCTTATAAGCCATTAATTTTTCTCTTTTAGACATATAAACATTGATTTACATATATACATGTAAAACATTCACCCAAATTTTTGACATAAATACATGTTACCCTTTACAAAAATTAAGTGCAATCGATTAACTTTAATGATCAATGATCCATATTTATGGAGATAAGGGAGATAGAGACTTATATCTCTATCTCTCTATTACTCTATCTCGCCATCCATATCTCTTTGTCTCCCTCTTCCTTTGTATCTATGTATATCTTCATCTCTATCTCCCTAACTCTATCGTTATCTCTCCCTCTACCTATCTCTATATCTCTATCTATTTTTCTCCCTCTTTCTCCTTATCTCCTTAATGCAAACATAACATGAACCTATTTGTAATGAAGCCTAGTTATCTTCCTAATTTAGATGTTTTTTGTAGTCATGTTTGGATCCCTGGAAGTGGATGCATAGTTGATTTGAATCTCACACCTATCCATTAATACCTTTGTTGCACAAACATCATTTTCTAAATGGCTTACTAATTGACCTTATGTACTACACAAATGTATGCAAAAAAAAAAAAAAAGATCAAAATTTAAACCTAATTGACCTTCCCCACCTCTTCGACGTACCCATTGCACACCAAGGTGCAATTTCTAGTTAATATTACAATTATGCAATATCAAATGACGTGAGAGGACCATATCTCAAGGTCACCCTCCAATACTTTTATTTGATTATTATTACTTTCAAGGAATGCATGTTCATTGTACTAGATTGCTTCAGATAGAATATCTCCATAGTTGGATCCCTAATTTAGATGTTTTTTGTAGTCATGTTTGGATCCCTAGAAGTGGATGCATAGTTGATTTGAATCTCACACCTATCCATTAAGACCTTTGTTGCACAAACATCATTTTCTAAATGGCTTACTAATTGACCTTATGTACTACACAAATGTATGCAAAAAAAAATAAAATCAAAATTTAAACCTAATTGACCTTCCCAACCTCTTCGGCGTACCCATTGCACACCAAGGTGCAATTGCTAGTTACCTATATTTACTCTTTTTGGAGAAATTTTCTATCAACAAAAATATTCTCCAAATTTCTGTTAGTGCGTAGTTATTGCCCCTCTTAACGTTCCAAATTCGTGTATATATATATATATATATTTTGTCTATTAACAGAAACCATAATTCATTACCTTCTAACAATCACATCACACATTTCGAATTTGGCCGGAGCATCTGTATCTCTTCCCAAATGATGTCCACCTGGGCTGCCACGTCACAGTCAGTTGCGAGAGGGAACGGAAACGAAGAAATGTCCAGAAGGTGCTACACAAGCCTGGTCTCTTCCTTCCCTGCCTCGCATTTCATATTTAAATGCCCATTTTTCTCTTCTTCTCCTCAACGAATGATCTCCTCCTGAATTTTATCCCAATTACATTTTTCAAAGCGTTTGTTGGCTCTGCTTCTTCGACTGCGATTCACGGACCTGGTAAGTTCTCTGCCCCCTTCCACCCAAGGCCACAGATTTGTATTTTCTCAGTAATTTATGAAGAATGTCTTTGCGTCTTAATGATCTGGAAGAAAGGAAGGTCAATTGAAATGAAATTTGATTGGATTGCAGAGTTGTGAGGCGTGAGAAGAGATGGATCCCCTGTTAAGCACCGTTCAGCAGTTGCTAGGTGTTCCCGATGAAATGGAGAAGCTCCTCAACAACCCTACACGTACTTATGTTCGGGACACCAAGGCCATGGCTTCTACTCCTGTTGATGTGAAAGAGTACCATAACTCCTATGTCTTCATAATCGACATGCCGGGCCTTAAAAACAAGGACATCAAGGTATTTTCCCTTTTAAGCCTTCAAAACCCTTGTTTTCTGAGTATGTACGGTATAAAAAGTGTCGAAAACCCTGGCTGCTGAGACTAACAAAGTGGTTGCTGTGTGTTTGTGAGCAAGCAGGTTCAGGTGGAGGATGAGAATGTGTTGACAATCAGCGGCGAGCGAAAGAGGGAAGAGGAGCAGGATGTAAAATACATCCGAATGGAGCGCAGGGTCGGTAAATTTATGCGCAAATTTACTCTGCCAGATGACATGGAGGCTATTTCTGCTACCTGTCACGATGGAGTACTAAGTGTGACTGTTCCCAAGCTTCCTCCTCCCGAGCCAAAGAAACCCAAGACTATTGAAGTTAACATTGCCTAGGCGCTCAGTTTTCCCCTTTCTGCGCTGTAAAACAGCCACATAAATAAATACTATGCCTGTGTTTAATACGGAGTACATTCGAGTATAATGTTTTGAATTTGCTTATGTTTCGTCTCGTGGACTGAATAAGAGAGAGATTATTCTGCTCATGAGAGATGTGTAAGTTTCTGCAAATGTTCTGTAATTGAAAGGTTTTTGGTGCAATTCAAGAAAAATTCGCACTCAATGTAATGCAAATCTACATTTTGGTGGTTTAATGCACTTCGTCTTCCATTAACGGTTACTGTAATCCTACACGCCTAATTAAGGCGTACTGTGTGTAAGGAAGGGTTATTGAGACAATGAACGCGCTTTGAATGCTTTTTCATGTAAACTGTTGTCATTTCGCTTAATACAATTTTTTAAATTGAAAGATTACAAATTGTTATTATGCTGTTCAATTCTTGGTAGTTCACAAGTTTGTTTAACCCAATTTTATTAGACATTCAAACCTTCTTTTCAATCCTTTAATCCATCGTACTACTAAAAACAACTTTGTAGTATTATGCATCTCTATTCCTTTTATGTACAAGATTTTGCAATGATTGTAGTCTAATACATTACTTACTATCAAAGTTATTTATTTGGTTTACAATTTGTGCAAGAGTTTATAATGATTTTTTATGTTTGTGTAGATCTTTTTATGTGCATGATTTTATAATAATATAATATATATTTCTATGTGCAAGATTTTGCAATGGTGTAAGATATATTTGGGTTATCATCATTCCTTCAATTTGAGCAAAATTTTGAGCACTAATACAAGTTTGACATTAAAATTATAATAAAAGTTTTTAAAACAAAGAAGCAAGCCCATGCAATATATTTAAAATTATAAAACTCTAACACAAGTTTGACATTAAAATTTTAATAAAAGTACATCAATTGCTTTTGGTATTAAAAAGTAGGAAACTAGAGTCTTGATCCATAAAACAACAATTCGAATAAAGTTTTTACAACAAAGAAGCAAGCCCATGCATGCCACTCACAACCTTAAATAACAGAGTAGGAGAATTTCCCTTTCCTCTTAGATAGCTTGGATTATACCAATTGAAAGAGACAACCCCAAAGAGATAATTAAGAGGGAGAATTTCCCCTTCCTCTTAGATAGCTTGGATTAGTTGGTCAAAATTGCGCTTTAGTAGTGTCCAACTCCAGCATTTTCCATGCATTAACTTGTGAACTAGAGTTGTAACTAATCAAATCTGTCATTTTTTTCTTTTTTATTTTCCTTATTTTCTTTTTAGGTCTTGCATCCTAGCACTCATAGCCTCAAGTTTTTCCTCCATACACCTTTTATGGATTCAAAAGACTCATTAGAATCTAACACATTTATCTCATCAAAAAGGCTATTGCCCTCATATTTCATGGACATTGTGTGCTCAGGTGTAAGCTCCTCCACAAACACTCTATGTGGTGTCCTCTAAACTTATCTCATCTTATTTTTCCACTAACTCACGAGAAATGTCCATGTCCTTATAGTCTCTAGGTTGGGCCCAACCATATGGTTAGATTTGTAGACTAAGGGGCTCTTATCTAGAATGTCTCTACTCGCCACTTTTAACTCATTGGTTTGGTTGACATCCTCTGTATACTTCTAGCTAGGTCAAATTTTTTAGGCTTCCCCTCCAAGTCAGTTTTTATTGGGCATACTACCCAACTTCCTACCCTCATAACTACCTTTAGTATTTGGTTTGAGAGCATCGCAGTGCAACTTTCCATAGGAGATAGACAATTATTGGTCTCCTCACTATCCATAAGTAACTTCCTTTTACATAGGGTTGGTAGGGGAAATGTCCACTAAGAAAGCCTTAATATATTTAGTAGGGAAAATGACTAAGTGAAAGTGGTAGAGACAAAATATGAGGTCTTGGTGGAGTAGGATGGGCATCGAGTTATGGTTTTTTATGGGTATGTGCAACATCATTATGGAAAAAATAGGCCCTTAAGTGGCGAAAAATTCAGAAAAATCAGAGTTAGGCAACTTGATGTAAAAATTTGAATAAATTATCTATATTATTTCAAAAATATGTAAGAATAGAATCTGTAGCAAATTGAATGTAGTTTCTAAACTACTACGTTTATTTTGAAAAAAAAAAATCTATTTGGTGAAAATTTGAAATTTTAATACAATAGTACTTAAATTTCAGGGAAAAAATAAGAAGTAGGTGTTTGTCTAACCACTCTAACCACAATAAAATGATAATATTTTTTTATAATATTTTAGATGTAAGTAGAAGACTCATGTCTTGATGTGATGCATTTCGTAATTTTTTTCCAAGTAAATAATTAATTATGAATTTTTTATTACAACTTTTAAAAAATATAAAAAACTTGTATGTCTGACCACCTTAACTTGGTTGAAACTTCATGAAATACAATTTTTTCTTTTTAATCCTATAGTATGTGAAGCATAGAATGTGACACATGTTTCAGATTCAAAAAATGTGATACTGTTTGAAAGCTATGAATGTTTTTCAATTAGCCTATCAATCGAGGCTTTAGTCGTAATTCAAATAGAAAATGAATAATAATTATTTATTAAATTCAAATTAAAACATAATTTATATTGATGGAAAGCCGATAATCTCCTTTAAAAACCCTTTTCGTTTCATCAATTTTGGGTAAAAAAAATGTCGTCAGCCACATGCTCTACACATACCCATCATATTGCCACTTTTTGGCCCATCATGATCCTGCACATACCCTTCTCATACTTGTCTTTAGTCTCTTTAATGAATGTTTTCATGGAGTTGAGAAAAAAGAACATGAAGCTCAACAAATTTTTGTGCCTTAGATAGTTTAAAAGAGGAAAGTGGTAAGTGTCGTAACATTTAAATCGACCTTCGAGAGTAAAATACTTGATGAAAGCCCAACATACCTTGGTCTTGGGGAGGAAGCAATGCTTCCTTGTTAAACTTGTTCTAATGCTTGATTGGAGCCTCTCCTTCGTTGAAAAACCTTCTCATGCTCTTGATGTCATGAACTTTTCTCCGCTTGCAAACATTTCAACCACAACAAATTTTAGGTTCATCGCAACTCTAATTACTCTTTGTTAACCTCAAAGCTGACATTACCCACTTGCATGTTTCTCTTATTCCATGATTCAACTAATTGGATGGAGAGGGTTTGATCAAACCCATTGAACAATTCCATGTAAGAAGTTATTCCTCCTTTGTAAATATAAGTTAGGTTGTGTTGTCTTTCTTGACTTCTTCATATGACATCGACTTGATTTAAAATATATCAAAAATCATGGTCCACATTAGAAGTGTGATCAACAACCAAAGGAACAATGTCACCATTAGAAGCAAAATCTGCAAAGGTGTATGTTGATGAGTGTTTTTGCACATCCACAACACAGATAAAGTAACAAAGCACCCTGTCTCTTGAAAGGAAATCTAACTTCAAAAACTTTAGAAATCTATAACCCAAAGGCTTCGATTGTTAGTTTTTGAATTTGCATAAAACAATTTAGTGGTTAATGTTTTGCTATTTTAACAAGGGGCATTGCACTTTTAAGTTGGAACTTTAGAAGACAAGGGTTTGGAAAATCTAAAAATTGATATGAACCCTAGTTGTATTCTTGGATTTGAAATATGAAAATATCTTCAAACATCTATTCTAAAGAAGTTAAGGTTGTGGAACAACTTCCTACACTAATCTTGAAAGGAGGATAATGCAAAACTTTATAGATCTTTACAATAGTTACAGAAACTTAAAAAGATACATGCATACCACTCACAGTGATTTATGTGGAGAAAACCCTTTTAGGAGAAAAATTTGAAACTCTATAATTTCCCAATATATTATTTATAAATTATAAAGATTACAATATACTTGTAGAGAAAGATTCTCATAGGAGTATCACCAACCAGAGATCCAGAGGCAACACAACCGCTATCAGATTCTCAAAATACATCACAATACCTAGTTGTAATACAATGTCTCATAAAATAGAGTTTCCTTCTAGGGTAAGCCAGGTCAACATAAAATTTGGCTTTTGGGGGCTCACAACCCCTGGACTTCTACCAAGGGGATGATCTCCTTGGACCCCTTGCGGAGGGGGGTGTACCCCCCTCACACCTCCACACATTTACATATCAACAGTGCCTTAAATGCAATTGCAAGGTTGAGACACATTTTCCCAACACTAATATGACAATTTCGTGATGCTTTTCTTCCTAAACTAACCCTAATTTTAAAATAAAATATAAAAGAATAAGGGTTTAGAGAAATTAAATATGAAAAACGTAAGGTCAATAACAACAATGGTTGATGTTGTAGATAAAAAAATCCCCCATAAAACCTTTTTTTTTATTAGGGTTAAACCCACAACACTACAAAAATAATGCAATTTTTAAAGAGAAACTTAAAAGATTTTTAGACTGTAAATATTTAGACATATATCTAATTTCTAGCAAAACATAAATGAATATTCACAATTGAACTAATGTTGTAAAATGTTTAGACTAACCATACAAAGTAACTTACAATCAACAAATTACAAATGGTAAGAGCAGGAGATTTATCAAGCACCTTTAACACTTTGCCATTATCATAACTGAATTGAACTAAAATTGGAAGAAGGAACCATGAATGCATTTAGAAATAACAAGAAACACACCAAAACTTCAATGCATTTGCTTGTATTGATCTCAAAATATTTTTACAACTCCTATTCAACCCCTTACAAATGAGAGAAGGTTGAATTTTATAAAGAAGACTTACAAAATCAATGGTGGACATCAACTCAACACCAACGGTCAAGATTACATTTGCATTTAATATTGGAAGTGCATAATTAAATGCTTTACAAAATATTATCTTTACGTCGAGAGACATTTCTAGAATGGCATTCAAGTGTGTACATAAAATCCCCACCTTAAATCTTGGAGACTTCTTAAATCATCACCCTTCATTTATTTAAAAATCCTTGATAATGCATAATGAATGAAAATGAAAGAGTTTGGTTAAATATTCTCTTGTAAATAATGTGCTTAAGCAACAATTTATTAGAAAATGAGAAACCATGTCTTGTTTAATTATTTCTTGTGTAACCATTTCAAAATGTCAAGCATGGATTTCAATAGCACAGTTATGGTGGTGGTGTTGAGCATGTTTGCTATTATGGCAGTGAATGCTCAAGACATTTCAACCCTCACGCTTGCCCTAACCAACAATGGTAATTATTTTCTATTATTCGATTGATATGCTTGCATTCTATTTGTGGCAGAATTGGGACATTTTAGAGGGAGTATGATAGGCACAGTCACAGAAGCCCAAAAGATTTGGAGGACCTTCCAAGCTCTTGGAAACATTGCATTCGCCTACTCCTATTCTATGATCCTCATTGAAATTTAGGTATAAGTCTAAGTTGAATACCAAAAATAGCATTGGTCGACTACATGAATGATATGAAATTGACATTATTTTGATTGATGGGTTTGTAGGACACAATACAATTCGCTCCAGTCGAGAGACATTTCTAGAATGGCATTCAAGTGTGTACATAAAATCCCCACCTTAAATCTTGGAGACTTCTTAAATCATCACCCTTCATTTATTTAAAAATCCTTGAAATGCATAATGAATGAAAATGAAAGAGTTTGGTTAAATATTCTCTTGTAAATAATGTGCTTAAGCAACAATTTATTAGAAAATGAGAAACCATGTCTTGTTTAATTATTTCTTGTGTAACCATTTCAAAATGTCAAGCATGGATTTCAATGCACAGTTATGGTGGTGGTGTTGAGCATGTTTGCTATTATGGCAGTGAATGCTCAAGACATTTCAACCCTGCTTGCCCTAACCAACGATGGTAATTATTTTCTATTATTCGATTGATATGCTTGCATTCTATTTGTGGCAGAATTGGGACATTTTAGAGGGAGTATGATAGGCACAGTCTTTGGAGGACCTTCCAAGCTCTTGGAAACATTGCATTCGCCTACTCCTATTCTATGATCCTCATTGAAATTTAGGTATAAGTTAAGTTATACCAAAATAGCATTGGTTGACTACATGAATGATATGAAATTGACATTATTTGATTGATGGGTTTGCAGGACACAATACAATTCGCTCCAGCTGAGAACAAAATGATGAAGAATGCAACAATGTTGGTTGTATCAACAACAACAATGTTCTACATGCTATATGGGTGCATGGGCTACACAACTTTTGGGGATGAGGTCCACCAGGGAATTTGCTCACAGGGTTTAGGGTTTAGCGAAAACTCATGTTGACTCTTTAAAAGAAAGCAACTTCACCAACTAAACTACAACCATTTGATGTATTTACCCGTATTTGTGAGCAATGGCAACATATTTATGTGTAGTAAAAAATCAAGAAAAATAATTTTCTTCCTTAAATTGATATTTTTCAAGGGTCTGTCTCAGAATTGTATGTTTTAAGTTTAGTCCTTGGCTCTCTTCCTTTTAGATGGGTATTTTTACCAAGGATGTATTGCTTTATCTTTACCTTTCCCCATGCTTTTCCTTTTTGGGTTTAGTTCCTGTGCCCTTGATGGCAATTTCACTTTTTCCCTCTTCTTTTCACATGTTATTTGTACTTGAGTCATATGGCCAATAAGGAGGTCGTGTCTCAGGCAGAATACAACTTTAGATTTGGTAAGACACTCCTTTATAATTTTAGTTTTGTTTTAATATAGATGTGTGAACAAATTTACTTCCTCCAAGCCTTGATTGTCTTGGATTTAAAATTAATCCTTAGGTTTGTGGTGGAGTTTGTTTAGATTTTGAATTATGAGCGAAAAAAATCTAGTCAATAGATGGTGTTTTTAGCCTATAAGATAAGATTAAAAAGTTTTAGCATGTATTATGAAGTATTTGGTAGTTTTGTGGAAGGTTTGTGTTTTTTCATGTTTGCATCTCGATGGGAACATGTAAAATGGTTTAAGATAAAGCAATGAGTGGTTTTCTACAAGGGTTATAAGTTTTCATGTTTGTCCTTGGCTTTTACAACAACCACCTTGACTGCATTACATTTCTCTATGACTGCCATTGTGGGGTTTATATCCAATGCAACTGGATATTCAACCTCAAAGCATGTGCCCTTGTGGGATCTTCTTTGGTTCTCTGTTGTAGCCAATATGTCCATCGTGGGAATGAACTTGAGCCTCATGTTGAACTCGGTTGGGTTTTATCAGGTCTTTTTCTAACCTTGTTTTTCCAATTCTCCTCTTATAGTCTATTTTTATTTCCTATCAAGTTTAGATTCCTTTCTATCTTTTCTAGATCTGGTTGTAATTTTTTGTGTCTCCTTTTATTTTCTTTGTGCAAATTTCAAAATTGAGCATGATTCTTGTGGTTTGTGTGATGGAGTTACAGATTATTCACAACCACCAAGGAAGTCAAGGCTGCAGTGGCTGTAGTAGTGCTTGGAGTGGGCATCTGTATTGTTACTGATGTGAATGTGAATTTGAAAGGGTTTGTGTGTGTCGCAGTTGCTGTCTTTCTGCACTTCGTTGCAGCAAATTGTAAGATTTATTTTGAATTTTAGTGTTACACTTGCCTGTTGTGAACGAATAATATGTCCACAGAAGGATTATCAGTTAGAATGACACATTTAGAATGAAGTGTTTCAAATGAGATCATATTCCTCCTATCAGAGGAATCTACGATGACTTTGGCATAGATTCGACCCAAAGCACAACTCATTGGAGAACTACATAAAGTATTTTTCAAAAATCACCTTCTTCCATTGAAGCCTGGATATGCCTGCCTTTGGAAGGGCACTTGGACATGGGTACGCATCTCAAATACAGGGAGATCTGCAGGGGATATCTTGAATAGGACAGGGGCATCCTCTAATGTATCCTGGTGTCTCAGTGAAGTTGTCCCGGTACAAAAATAAATGAAAACGTCAGACAACAAAACATAAAAGCAATATACACTTAATTAGATAAGATCAAATCATTTACACATGATAGAATTTTGATGAAAATAACTTGATAACATCTTATTCACACATCTCATAAGGAGACCACCCAAATAATACTTTCACAAGAGCATATCAAATAGTTTTTATTTTTTTTATTGAAATCTTTTTCATGCAAGAGTATGAACCTCCGTTGATGTCCTTTTGGTTGAAAGCGAAGGATTAAGGAGTATCAATTCTGCCAAATTTCAACCTCATCCTTTATATCATACCTCTACAAATTTGTACCTTGGTGGATAGACATTTAGAAGCATAATTTATAGTGGTAATAAGGAATGTATTATGATCTTGTAATTATATTTATAAAAATTAAAATTTTTATGTAATTAATAAAATAAAAATGTAATAAAATTGTGAGTCAAAGATTGAGGAGTAGTTATTCTATCAAAGTTGTTAGGTATATGTTCCTCGTCTCAAAAATTAATGCCTATGTCTTGTACTCAACAAGATTTGGGGCACCGGTCCTAGCTTTGGTTAAGAGCATAAATCATAATAAATAATTCCCCTCGTTAAAAAAAAAAAAAATTAAAAAAAAAACAAGATTTGATTCTTGGTAGAATCATGTAAATCAAATATAATAAAAATAGTTTAAATAAAATAACTATAGATTTAACTAAATAAAATTCGAGATAATTATACATTTTAACAAATAAAATATTTTCAAAATTATTATATAATTAAATATGAATAAATACTTTATTTCAAATTATCTTTTAAAATATTATATATATATAAAATAAAATAATAACTAAAATTTTAGTAATACAACTTAAATAAGATTGCAAGTTTTTAGAGTAAATAATTTAGATTTAAGTATTAAATCAAGTATAATTTTAAATATATTTTAGGACATAATATAAACAAGTAAATTAAAATTAAAATTAAAAAATTAAAAAAATAATAGAATAATAAAATAGTAAATAAAATTATTTAGATAGTTATGTAACTCAATAATAATAGTTATAGTTTTTGAAATAAAATTAGTATATATGTTAAATATATTTAATTAAAAGATGTTTAGAGATATTGTTTTGGAGTGTCTATGTATCTTCTTTAAAAAAAATTGCATAATTTTTATAATTTATTATATTGTTAGTTGTAGAATTTTAGTGATAATAGAAGCATTGTTGTATAGGGAAATTTGTTGTATGCATTAATTTATTTATGCATAATATTTCCCTTTCATTTATATATATAATCTAAATAAATATAAACATAAATATTTTAACATAAGTGTTATATTAACTTTGGCAATAAGAAAATTGCTAAACACATTTACCATTTTTGTAGGTTATAGGTTTCAATCTTATTATAGACTTAAATTCATTTAATTCAATTGATACATAAAGTAAAATTTGAATTTTTTTTATAATTGATTAACTTTGTTTATTATGATTGTCAGGTATGGTTTGTCCAAAGATTAATTTTGAAAATGAAGAGCAAAGAAAGAATATGTCTCACAAGAATATGAACAAATGATAGAAATACAAAGAGAGGAGAAAATAAAAATATCAAAATGACAATGAAAGACAAACACATGCTAAAAAATAAGGCATAAATTATAATTGGAGAACTTGAAGCAAAAAGAAGACAACACATGAATGCGATAATTACACATTTTCCATGAATATCTCAAGAAGAGTACTATAAATTGAGAAAAAAATTACAAAGATAAAAGAGTTTAATTCAAAATTCATTAAGACATAAAAATAACTATAAGAATATATTCATGAAGCGGTTCAAAAGCATCATCTACAAATGGTAGAAGTTAACTCTATAATGATAGACCATGTGCTAAAAATGCTAGATAATAGAGTTTGAGCTCAACAAATGTTGATACTATAAATAATGTAAAAAATAGTGGTTCATAAGAGGAGTTAACATCCCTAACCTAGAAAGTGAAGAATAATATAATAAATACAAAATAAGGAGAAATATACACTTAATCATAGTATAAATATTGAGATTGTTTTGAAAAATCACAAATATTTTTTGACATGAATTAGATAAACTTTCTTGAATCCACATGTTATAATTGTCAAGTTACCCTATTATATAAATGCTTTTTGAGAATTTGAAGGCCCTATTTGTAATAGATGTTAAAGACAAAGAAAAAGTAAATTAAATATCTAACAATAGGGATCTTGGTCCAAAACCAGCAGTAGAGCTTACAAAATTAACACAAGTTGAAGAAATGTTGATAGCACATGTTAACCTAATCCTTCGAGTGACTTATATAACTAGAGGTCAATATAAATAAAAATGACATATCATAAGTTTTTTACATGAAATAAATAAAATAGCTAACATTTTGCAACATCAAATTAAATATTTGTTGATTATTATTTTAAGGAGGTTCAATATCATACACATGTGGTTGTACTCTACATTCCTATAATATAATCTAATGATATTATATGATGATGCAACTAATAGATATATTATTACAAACACACAGTTTAATAAAATGGATTCCTCTAAATTGATATGTCTCAACAATTCTTAAATAGATTATGTAATAAGATAAATGAGCTAGTTTATCCCCCAATTTAAAATTCCATTATACATGAATATAGGAGAATGAAAAATATATTAATATAACTTTTACATTAAATACATCTTACAAAATCCTAGAAAATCTGGTTGCACACACTTTGAGAAAGATACGAAATCTAATTAGAAATTACAAAAATTTATCATCTATTATACTTTTTCCAACCTCTTTTTTATTTTATGGCATATTTAACAAAACTTGTTAATGTAGCTGTAAGCTTATTATCCCGAGGGCCTTGAGCAACGTCGACTTTATAGCCCAGAGCTTCATATTCATCCATCAATCTGCTATGAAGCTCGATACAGGAGGTCCTCTGCCTTATCACCTCCTCTGATGTCACCAAAAATTATGCAGCAAAATCCAGAAAATCCTTAGCTAAACTATCAGTGGGCTCTTTATGTATAATATTCTACCATTGCGATTTCAACCCCACACCATCTAGTTTTTCTGAGGCACTGACTTTCACTTTCACCATATCTCGCAAAAATTGGTCATAGTCAGCCAAAAATTCATTAACTTGTCCAACTATCCTGCTCATCTTAGGCATTACTTAGTTATTACTTCCTTTCGAAAATCCAACATGTACATGCAAAAAGCTGATTCTCTAATCTCATCCTTGGATAAAATTGCTTCTCTTTCAATCACCTCTATAGGTAGCCTATTTATTGCCTCTAGCTTGGGATATACCATCCAATAGTACTTGGAAAAGGTCGCACGATCTTCAATCATTTTGTCAATCTCTTCCTTCAAAATTAGGAAATTGTTGTGTATTTGCACAACCATTCATATTACCTTATCACTGGTTTTTACAAGGTTGCTGATCTATTCGTGAGTGATCTGAGTCCACGTCTTCATTTGCTCCATCTTATCAAAGTCCATTTTGAACAACAAAACTAGAGTCGTGGATTTCCTTTGGACACCTGGGATGGGTGCCACAACATGCTGAATAAAGGTCATTAGCTTTGCAATCTATACCTTCAATTCACCTTCATTGCTTGGTCCTTCTCCATCTACTTCAAAATGTTTGACACTAACCCCTGAAGTTCATTGATCTCTTGCACACTATTTGTAGGGCCAATGTTTATTGAGTAAATGTTATATTTCTCTAGAAAAATTGTAGAGGTATCCTTGTCAGCCATGGGTGTTGCAATGTGAAGGGTTTTGGAACCTAAGGCATCCTTGATCACATGGGAGCTTATTTTTGGCTCTCTTCCTCTCCTTAGGCTGCCCAATGTGAGCCAAAATCACCTTCAAACTGGCTTGTAGAGTTTCCATTATAGGCCCCTTATTCCTCAACTACTCCTCAAGCCAAGTAGGAGTCGTTGCCCTTTCTAATGAGGCGGGAATTTCTATGGACTTATCTTATGTTGCCATCTGCTCTATTTGTTGCTTGTCTGACTCTTCCGCCTTCTCTTCTTCTACCTCCTTTTCCTCTTGAGGCTCTTCCACCTTGACCCCCACAACTTTCTCAAAGGAATTTTCTTCATGTTGAGGAGCAACTAAAGTCTCCTCCATTGTGGGCAGTCCCTCCATTCCCTCTCTCTCTCTCGTCTTTTATATTTATTCCAAAATTGTAACCACACTCTCCATAGAAGGTAGTTCCAGAACATCTTGGGAAGAGGGGGAACGAGTATCTTGTGTGACCTAATTGATTGCTTCCCTATTCATAGGTGATAGGAGAACATCCACAAATTTCTTGGGCAAATTGGAGAGGTGGGACGTGAATGAATCAGGGAGGTTGAGAGAGGTAGAAGAAGTGGAAGGGATGGTAGGTGGTAAGGTAGAGATAGTGAATTGAGTGGAGAGGGAAGAATATGAAGGAGATGAAATGGAAGATACAGAAGGAGATGACTCTAGTAGAATAGAAGAGGTGGAGGGAGTGGGAACGAAAGAAGTGAGGTGGATGGAAATGTCGATGGTTGGGGGCGAGGAAAGGATTGGTGGAGGAATAGGAGTAGAGGAAGCGAGAGTAGATGAGGATGGAGAAGTAGAAGAAGTTGGAGGATCCAAGACCAGAGGTGAAGGAGGATTTGTAGTAGGAGGGGGAGAAGGAGGAGAAGGCTACTCAAGAATGGAATCCATTGTAATAGTATCAACCTTCTTTTCCCTCATAGGAGGAGGCTTGCTGGCCTCACCAAGCTTCCTTTTATATACCTTAGACTTCTCCATAGGGCATATTTCTTCTCCACTCTTTCTCCCTTTTCCCTTAGCTTTTGGGGGAGTGGAGGCCTCTTTGCTTGTGGAGCACACACCCAAAACCCCCTCATCCTCGATCTTCTCATTGTCATCACTAGACAAGGTTTCTTCTCCCTTTTCTTCATATGTCAACTTGACATTTTGTGCCATCAGGAGGGTCACTTGGGAATCCATCCACCTCATTGTTCTTTTAAGAACCAAGCAAGTAATGACATTTATGTTAGTTTCCTTCTCCTCTGTCCAATTCGATACAGGAATAGGCTGTGGCCTCCTTATTATATTCATCATCATTGAGGAGCTTCTCGTCTTCCTACAATTGGTTAGGAACCTTGAAGAGGTGCAGGGTGCAAACATATTCTAGTGTCACCCTCATATAGGCCCTTTTTTGGACCTCACAGTCATTTGGGAAATTTTCCTAAAAATCCTCTATATGCAACTGATGAGCATATTGCCTTGCCACTTGCCTCTTCATTTTATTGTGGGGATCAAAATTATCCCTTCGACTATGGAAATTGAACCCAAAGCTCTCGATCTCTACATTTGAATGTTTAGCTAAGGGCACCAATGGACATGAGTACATTCCTCTTCCCAAAGTTAGAGGGAATGGAACACCTACTATGTGTTTCCTATGAAGCAAGTGATGTGATGTGCACAATTTCTAGGTGAGCTCCAACATCACGATCATGTCATTTGGGTACTTGGGCAATCTGTATGGTTCCCTTGAGAATCCTTCAATTTTAAAATATGTAAATTTGGGGAAATGGATAAACCAATACTCAAATCGCTTCACCGTTTCCATAGTGGATGAAGACAATCTCGCCTCCAAGTCCCCTTGTAGTGTCTTGACAATGAACATTGTGAACACATTGTTGACCCTTTTGTAATGATGCTTTACATTATGATATTGTAACTGTGGGTAGCATTTATATACGATGTGCTCGTTTGAGCTTGTATCCACATTGCCTTTGCAAGTTAGACCTCTGTACTTAAAATTTGATACAAATAGATACACTATGTAAGAGGTCTTGTAAAAGGCGGATTACTTCTTCACTACATAAAATTGGTCATGAAGATTGTCACTGACAATATTTGCCCAGTCAAATTTTCCCTTCTCCGTCAAGATCTCTTCGATATAATAGAACATCCAATTCTCTAATGTGGATACAAATGGAATTCCTTCTATTCTACTGAGGAGCATGAATAGGTCATTGAAATCACTCCTACATAGAGTCTTTGATAGTTTGCTAATGTTTTCTCTTGGCTTCCTCATCCAATTGTTATTGATGAGCTGGAGGCAACGATTGGGATTAGTATCAAAGACCTTAGTTACATATTCATGGCTTGGAATGGTCATTTGAGAGAAAGATGGGATCCCAAACATTCTTGCAATAAAACTAGGGGACAAGTTAGGAAGGACTCTCCCTTTGATGGAAATTACCCTTCTGGAATCCTTTTGGTAGTACTCTCAAGATCCCATGATTAACTTGAGACATATCATGGAAGGTGGAAATCCCGCTGCCTAGGCTATTTTTTCCTGCCCGATTTTCTAAGCCAACTTAGTCCTCTGTGCCCTAAAGATCCTTTCCTTGAATTCCTCTATGTCAACATGCCCAAGTTTTGTATCACTAACCTTGTCCCATGTGGATGCAATCTTAGAAGGAGTGTCAACCCCCTGGAATTCGTACTTCATCTTTGATGTTTTATCAATCTTTTCCATATAATCTGTAAGGATAACATGTAATAAATTTTTAAAATAAGCTTAATGTCAAGAATTAATGCTATTATCAATACGTCAAACTTCATGCACATACATTTCTCAAAAATGCACAAATGATTAAGATCAAAAGCATCTAACAAATGCATGAAACTACCTCTAGCCAAAGGAAACTTCAAAATCAAGCATATTTTATCCATTTGCAGGTTTTGAGCAACTGCGGGTATAGATGAGATGTAGGCTTTGAGGCAACATGAGTTTAGAGGTGGGTCAAATAGATTTAACTTTCTGTGGGAGATGGTATCATGGAAATCCGCAAGGAAATCCCCACACTGAGCTAACTTGCGAAAGGCTAGAGTAACACCAATTTGCAAAGTCTCAACATTATTGTTTTGCAGAAAATTAGATACACAAGGATTAGGAGAATCTTGGTTTTTTAAGCTCAATCCTTTAGGAAATGAGACGATTAAAAACTTGCACTTGGATTTCCATAGGTGTGGCTTTGTAGAAATCGGGTAATGCAAAAGTTGAGTCTTTGTGGGTTTTAGGCTATTGCGGAACTTACATCAATGGGGGACTTCGAACTATACGAGATTGGAAGTTAAACTTTATTTGTGCGTTGAAGGTCTAAGGGAACCTTGCATGGGATTCTCCACATGGAATTTATTGCAAGTGTTGCCTCATGCGTTTCGATTGGGGTGAAAACAAAGATAGTCTAATATTTGCAAAACTTTGGGAAAGTTCATTCGCAAAACTTGCATCAAGACTTCAACAAAAATAATCCCTGAAAGGAAAACCAAAAAACTGAGAAAAACCCACCAAATACCTAAGGTTTAAATATCTCAAAAAAACACTCATGCATGATGGAATGCACAAGGGGAAAGGGTTTATTCACATTTAAATCAACCTCCCGACGAAAATCCCAAGGAAAACTAGGTATACCCGAATGAAGAGAATTTTTTTTTGAACTCCATGAAATTGCATTAAATGTGAATTATAAGAGGAGAGTGATAAAACCAACCTGAAGATCCTTAGGACTTGAAATTGTATGCTTGAATGGCATGGGTGATCATTGCAATACTCAAAATGAAAATTAGGGTTTTGCAAGGCTCTATAGAAAATCAAGGTATGTGGACTTCAACATTCATGTGGATTGGAGGAAGCCAAGATTTGTAAGAAAATGATGCCATGGAGACCCATAATACAATCTGCATAAACTTACAAAAATGTGGAAGTTTGAGGCTTGTTGGAATCAATTATTTCAATATTATGTGCAAAGTGACACAACCACTCTCCGCAACAAACCATTTATATAAAACTAGCTTTAGGAGGCTTGATATAATGTAAAAATTTATCTGATGTGAGACTTAGCCTTAGCGAGGATTAACATAAGCTATTAAGTTTACGAGGATGGATCTCGTGCATATCTTGAATGACTGCAAGTTTTAAGTGATTTCAAGATTTTGACCAAGGGGAGTCAAAAGAGCCTTACCTAATAGATTTTCCCTTGCTCGAATCCTTGCAAAAGAAAAAAACTAAGTCCAAAAGCAACCTCCAAACCGCAAAACTAACACAATAAAAGGGGGAAAAAGATGAACTTGAAACCAACCAAATAGAGGTAAACCAAAAAACAAAGGGTGTCCTCATTTTTGACAGGACGTGTGTGCAAGGCACACCAAATGGCAACTCTGCTAGGAAAATGCTTTGGAGAATTTTAGAGATAAATAGGAATGACAAACCCAGAATCCTTGGTTCCCCAGACCAGTAAAACAAATAGCTTTAAATGTCAATGCCTAGGATCTAATATGACAAGAAAATTCCCAACATTTAGGAAACCAAAGTGTGTGCAAAGGATATTCATTAATGTATTAAAGGATCACCTCATTGAGGAAAAATGGATTAAAAAACACAAGGCTATGTAGATAATCCTATCCCAAAAGTAACTAAGATTATCACTATAACCCCAATGAGCTTATCACTATTATCCTCTCAAATATAGCTCTATTGCTAGCCAAGCATCTATAGACTCGATGGAGATATTCAAATCCCCTTAATTATCAAACACATTTTTTTAATTCTTTCAATTTTGTTCCTTTCCTTATGATCTTTTAAACATTGTAAGAAATGAAACTTGTACTTAGGGCTGATGATAACAATGGAACTAGAGTAGGAAATAAATATTTTTCACCTTATGCCCAACAAAAAAATTTCCTTGAAGGAGACCCAAATTACTTTAAATGTATTCATGTAATGTGCAAGGTTTTGAAATATGGCAGGGAATTTTCAAAATTAAATGGACATACAGGTTGCGAAATTCAAAGAGGCCTACCATTGACCCAACTAACTAGTACATTCTAGGAATGAAATCAACATTTATCGAAGAAATCAAATAAACTCGCCCCCAAAAAGGGTTCACTTATTTCAAAATTATGACTGAGAAAAAAAAAAGAGAATTACGTAAAATGAAAGCAACCTAGCCTAACTATGTATAGAAGTTTGAGCTAAAAATAGCTCAGGACTAGGAATAATGCTTGAAATATTGTTCGTTAATGGGAAACGAGACATCTTCACCCGTAAGGGTCTTCAGACGATAAGCATTGTCCCCTAAAATTTTTGAAATTTGAAAGGGACCCAACCATAATTTTTCAAATTTACCATGCTCTCCCCTTTTCTCATGAGCATTGTTCTAATAAAGGACTAAATCGGAAATTCCAAATGCTTTGACTTGAGCTTTCCTATCAAACCAATGCTTGACAACACTTTGATGCTTAGCAAAGTTTTTAATAGTTTTATCATGTTTCTCCTCCAAATAAAGGATTTGGGAAAGGTAGAATTCTAGGTTATCCCCTTCATCATAATATTCATTAATGAATTGCAGAGTGGGGTTTTTCAGATGTACTAGGAAAATAGGCTCTAGACCATACACTAAGTGATACAAAGATGTTCCTAAGGCTACCTTCTTGCAAGTGTGATCTGCCCAAAGGGAAAATTTCAATTGGGTATGCCAATCCTTAGGATCCTTATCTAACAGTTTATTCATAATAGTCAAAAGATTCTTATTAGTTAATTTAGCTAAGCAATTATCCTGAGGATAATAATTGGATGAAAATTTTAAAGTGATTCTATAATCAAAAGCCCAGTTCTAGAGAGTTTTAAAGATGCAAATGCATGACCATTATCATAAACCAATGAGAATGGAAAACCAAAATGAGTTAAAATATTCACTTCAAAAAAATTAATTACTACCTCAGTAGTGCATTACTTACATGCTATAGCTTTCATCCATCTAGTGTAATAATCAATAGTGGTTAGAATATACCTGTGATTTGCAGAAGGAGGATTAATCATACCAATGAAATTGAGTCCCCACTATGCAAAATGACATATCTTAGCCACTAATTTAAGAGGGACAACATAAATCTCTTTACTAGTAGCTGCTTGGAATATATGACAAGTACAAACATGTTGAATACGAATTTTTTGTGCTCACTTTTTCTTCTAGGGTTTTGCAACCTAAAAGGAAAGGGGACAAAATTACACTATTCACTCAAGAACAAACCCTTGAGATTTCAATGCAAAGGAGATTGAAATATGGAAAAGGGAGGGTTCTAAGGAAATTATATTAAGAAATGAGTGTTCACCACCAAGTGTAAACTTTATAAAATACAAAGTTTTTGAAAACATAGTGTGATATGCAAACTAATGCTAAATGACCTAAGAATGCAAGTAAAATGTAATAGAAAGCTGTGAAACTGGAAATGTGCACCTGGGAAACTAAAGAAGGAAAAATGGAGGCCTAGATCACTGAAAATTTTGATGTTGAAGCTAACTAGGACTCATACGTTAGGTTGGGCGAATCAGTTCAATTTTCTAGAAAATGTGCAGGAGCAGGTTTTAGCCAAAATGGTACTCAAATTTGCAAAAATCCTATTTAGGCTTGTACAGTGGGACTCATTCGCCAATAGTGACGAATCAGTCCACTTCTAGATTTCTGGAAATTCAAAATTGGATTTTATAGCTCCTAGTATGCTTTTCTCTTCCCGATGAGTTTTTGGATCCGAAACTACAAAATTCAACCTGTAGACCTTCTCCAAGCTTCTCCAAGGGTTGATGACAACTTTGAATTGCTTTGAAAACTTGATGACAACTTTTCCAATCTTTGTCCTTGAAAAATTTGCAACTTAGACCTACAAATCACTTGCAAAGAGAGGGAAAAATGTTGTGGGGGTTAGTGAATAGGGGTTTTCCTTGGTCGGACCCTTGTTGGTAATTAAACCCTTGAAATGAAATGAAATAGAATAGAGAATGATGAATGAACAAATAATGATGTTGCAACTCACAAAACCCATGTAATAGAATGATGCAAACATGTAAGTGATGGCTCCAATGGATGTAGAATTGAAATTTTGCTTGATGTTGATGCAATGCTTGCTTGAAACACAAATCCTACATCACAAGTGTTAGCTCTAAAACAACATGATACAAACAATCCTTGACATGATGAAAAAAACTTGAAGAATTCTCTTGAATGCTTGATAATTTTCCCTTGAAATGCCTTGAATGATCTTATGAATGCTCAAATTCTCTTGTGAACTATATTCATGAATGCTTGATTGCTTAATTAGGTAGGATGAAATGAGAGCAAGAACCTTGTATTTATACTCAATTATGCAGTACTTCCAGAAATTACAACACTACAAGCCAACCTTGGATCTTGGAGAATAAAAACCTGCTAGAATTTTAAATTAAATTTGAATTTTGAGTTTAAGGGGACTGATTTGCCACCTTGGGTGAATGGGTCCCACCTTAGGAATTTGAGGTGGGTTTCAGGATTTTGATATTTTAAATGATATTTGTTGGGATTATTATAAAAAATACACATAAATAAGGCCCATGGATGTAAAATGGGGCCAATTAAAGCATAAGAAAGCTCAATTATTAATGACAAACCTAGGAAAGTGTGAAATTATGTTATAACACTTTACAATACTTTGAAATAAGGCTTGGTAAATGATGAAAAGAGCTTATTTTATTAACAATACCTTAGAAAAGTGTGAAACTATGTTACAACACTTTACAACACTTAGGTAAGGTACCATTTGAATCCTTTTAGTTCACAAGGGCCCAAGACCTAATGTGAATGTGTTATCCATATTACAACACTAAATCAAGGCAATATTAAGCCAAAATCCATAAGAAGGACCCAAACGAGTGTGATAAATGTCAAAGGAACCTTTTTTCAACACTACACATGTAAGTGTGCATCATGAAACAAGGCGGGCCAATAATATCCTACTCTTAAGATTTGATGTGTAATAGCAACTCTTGAACCTTGAACTGTCTTGAATTCACTATGAAAATCATTCAGCACAATAGATGCTTCATGCTTGCCAAGGCATCTTAGATAGATAACCTCATGATTCTTCTTGTATAACACTACCCCTTTAAGCATAAAGTTGTTACTCTTTAGTTGTAAGGCATGCCTCTGAATGATATTCAAGTGAGGTGAGAAATGTTGATTGAGAAAATAAAAGATAATACCATTATACCATTCATCTGAGGATACATCTTTGAGATTATACACTATGCAATGAGTCCTAGATCAGTTTCTACCATAGTGCATGTTAATGCTTTCCCTCAAACCAATTTCATTGGCTAAATTTCTAGATCAAATTCTTGCAACATGGTAACCCATTTTCCCCTACATTCACCTAGCTCATTTTACATTAGTAATATCTTAATTGTGGAGTTAGACACAATTGCATATACTTTACTCCTTAAAATGTGGTTCCTAAATTTCCCAACTTCCCTCACCAAGGCATAGGCCTATTTTTCTATATATGACTATCTCAATTCTACATCTTTAAGGGGGAAATCATGAAATATATTGGACATTCATCCCTGGGTTATTTATTTTGTGTAAGCATCACAACACAAGAATTATATGATGCAAAGGAATAAATATAGAAAGGCTTGGTGTAATCAAGGGTTACCAGTATTGGGGCATCAATAATTGCGTGCTTGATTTCTTTGAAAGCCCACTTAGCTTTTGGAGTCCATTCTATCTTTGCATCTTGCTTTAACATGTCATTCAAAGGCTTAATTATCTTTGTAAAACCTATGATGAATTTGTGTATGAAGTTTATCTTACCAAAATATGATTTAAGCTTCTTCTTACTCAATGGTGGTTGGATCTTCAAGACAGCCTACACTCTTTTTGGGTCTATGGAAATCCCTTTTTCTAAAATAACATCTAGTCTAATAATTTTCCTTCTACAACCTCAAAAATGAACTTCTTGGGGTTCAATGAGATAACAAATTACCTAAATCTTTGAAAAACCTTGCACAAATCTAAGACATGATTTTCCCTTTTCTTCGAAAACACCATCAAATCATCCATGTAGATAATTATGCACTTACCAACCAATTCTTTAAAAGCTATATCCATAGTGCATTGAAAATTTTCCCTTGCATTGATCAACCCAAAAGGCATTCACCTGTATGCAAAAGTTCCCCATTTGGTGGTAAAGACTATTTTCAATCTATCCTTGTGTGCTACCATCACTTGATTATATCTTAAATATCCATCCAGAAATGACATTATTTGAGAGTCATTTACAATCTATAATACTTCATCTAATGAGGGAAACATATAATTATCCTTTTTTGAAGCATGATAAAGGTTTCAAACGCCCACACATAATCAAATTTCACCATTCTTATTTTTGAATAGAACCAAATTGGCAACCCATGTTGAGTGACATACTGGAAAGATAATCCTTACTGATAGTTGTGAACACCAAACCTACACAAACTAAAAATAGATCAACAAGCAAGTGTCAAACATGTTAAAAAGCTAATCTAGTGTTCCCTATGAAATTATTTAACCAAAATAACTAGAAAATGTGAAATACCAAGAAATTGAATAAAACAAAGCATGTAATATAAGTAAAATCAACTAAACCTCCATCCCATGGGGGGAGTGGTGCTCCTTTGATGTGGAAATAATCCCTTTCCTAATCCATTTGATAATCTTGATGAAGTGTAGATGATCTAAGTATGAAAATGGCTATAATCTAGCTACATTGCTTGAAAATGATGAAAAGCTATGGAGTGAAATACCTATAATTACAATTCTCTAAGTTGTGGATCCATACTATGAAAAGGATGCCTTTATTTATAGAAGCCAAGGGTTGAAGAATGGAGGAAATTGGTGAATGTGGGATAAATTGAGAGCCAATGAGAATGTGCCAAGTGTCACAATTCTATTGGAGGAAGTTGGAGCACATTTTGGCAAATGTGTGAGTGGAGGAGGATGGAACAAAAGTAAATGTTGATGGTTAAGAATTTGAAATTGGTGTAAGAGGAATTGAATGAGATTTGAGAGGATGTAAGAGGGTTTGAAAGGTTGTAAGAGAATTTATTGTAGATGTGAAAGTTTTTTGAAAACCTTTGGAGGGAAATTAAATGAGAGGTTGTTGAGAGGAATTTTCCTTGGAATATGCCTTGGTGAGGGAAAATAGATGAATTAAATAGCTAATTGAAATTATTTTCATGTGCAACCTGGTTAGTTGACCGTGGGTTGATTTAACTCTTGAGGAGTTAAAAGCTGGAGGAATTAATAATGATGATTAGAAAATTGATTTAGGATTAATTAATCCAAAATTAATTAATTGGAGTGAATTAGGAGATGTGACATTTGATTTGATTTATTTTTAATCAAATGAGAGGATTTAATTAAATGATTTGATTTAATTAAATAAGATGAATAATTAGTTAGAAGAAGGGTGAATTAATCCAATAAATTTAATTATTTGATTAATACCTGAATTTGCTAAATTTAATTAAATAATGATGATTATTCAATTAATTGATGAATTTGAAGTGGTTTAGGAGGAAACGATGTTAGTTGATCAAAATCAGCTGCATAGTATCAATCATGACTTTTTCGGTGTCTACAGTTTTCCCCTGTTTGAAGCAAGGTACCTGCTGCGTTGGTTCAAAGAATAACACTGCCATAATCAAAATTCAAAAAATTTCTAATTTTTTTCGAATGGCTCATTGCTGTCCCAACAGAAGGAATTATGTTGCTACATTGCCCCCTCGAGAGATTGGGCGAAAATTGCAAAATTTGGTCAAGCTTGTGAAAAAGATTCAATAATGATTTATGAGTGGAAAACGACCCACATGACATGAATTTAGGCTTATGACGATGAAAACATATCGAAATAGGATTCATTTGGGAAAAAATGGATTAAATGGGTTCAAAACCCTATAAAAATACCCAAAAAACCCTAAAAATTTTGCATAAAAGGGGTTAAGAGGGTCATTTTCAAATCATTTGCAGACTTGACCTTTAGAGATTCTGGCAATTTTTCTTTAAGGTGCTGACGAAATGGCGACTCGTGTGCTTCCTAGTCATCGAATGGATCGAGTTCGTGAGTTCTAGCAGCCTCAGGACGTAGGACCCTCAGTAAGCCTTTCAAAACTTTTCTGATTTTGTGTGTTTTTGGTGCATTTATTATGGTCCTTTTAGGTCGAGGAGAAGTGGTCCTCTAGGGCATTGCTTTTGTTACGGGCGGCGTCGCATTTGTAGATGCCGACTTGCATTTGCATTATAGTGTCGCGTAGCGCTAAAGGATTCTAGAGTCATGCAATAAATACTGATTCACCTTTGAAATATTGCATCACACGGTCCTAGGGGAGTTTGAAATTGTTCAAAAATGCTAATTTGCCTTTGAAGGACATCGCCTTTGATTTTAGCATCACATTTGTAAAACGCAGAGCGTCACTTTTGTAAATGTCACTCCACCTTTTCCATGCCGACTCGCTTTTTCCTTTTGAAGGATTTTTTAAATTTTGAAAATGCACCAAGGTGATTGATTTTGACAATGTAGGTGTTTTGGTTGTAGGAGGTCCTATTAGTGCTCCATTCGAAGGAGCACAAGAGCCAGTTTCTATGTAGAGCGAGACATTTGTCAGAACAAGCCCTATTTTTCCTTGGAGTGATCAGATTTGGCCACATTGTCCAGATGCCTGAGGCGTGGACACACCTTGCAATGATGAAAAAATTTGTGGAGAGATGGCAGAGTGAGACCTCTTCATTCCATTTACTAGATGGCGAGGTCACCATCACCTTGGAGGACGTATGGAAGATCCTACAAATCCCTATTCATGGTGAGTGCGTTATTTACAATGTCAAGGCCGACGGTGGTGCCATTTTTTAGTTGTTTGGAATTGATTCATATAAGGTGGACAACAACCAGATAGACCTTCACTGATACGAGGGGATTGCCCTTGTTTTGACTTTTTTTGTTGGCACATTGATCTCGTGAGTCCTTGTTCCTGACTAGCAAGCTAGAGGATGCAGCATTGGATGGGTGATCGTTTAGTCCTGAATGATGGAGGATATGACCGTCTATGCCTGGGGGCCAGTCGTCTTGAAATCTTTGTACCATGATATGCACCAAGTTGTATAAAGCGAGGCTCACAACATTGGAGCGGGTGTTACCCTTCTTCATGTTTGGGCCTATGAGCACATTGCCATTTTGAGGCCATAGATAGTAGACATATAGAACAACCACGATTATCCTTCAGCATACAAATATGGGGGGATGACCACCCTCCATTACACAGGCATTATAGACATCCCACATTAGAGGTGGGATCTTGATGAGATGACAGTATTTCAATGGAGGCCTTGGCTCTATTTTCCCATGTGGCATGATGACAATTATCATCTCTTCTACTGTCGGCAATCCCAGTATATGCAAGGGAGAGAGCATTATATGGTTGAGCGGTACCTCGTGGATAGGGTTGCTCGCTAGTTCAGGGAGGTACAAGATGCTCTAGATGATAGGTAGAGGGCCATCTTTGCTCGCAAGACCAGAGAGGCAACGTGGGGATAGAGGATCCCACCTCAGTAGACCATCGATGACTTTAGACAACTAGTCATGGTGTCGTGGGTGTACTTTGATGGTCCTATAGATGCAAGGAACACTCAGACTTATCATGCATATTGGTGAGCTCATGCCCCTATTCGAATGACTTTACCAGTTGTGCCAGCTGTGGCCAAAGGATGGGTCAGAGGACCCTAGATTGGATAGGTGCCACAACAGCTAGGAGATCAGTTATAGGATGGACAGGACGGGGGTGGAGATCATGATGGAAAAATCCCACCATTGGTGCCACCCATTGGATAGAGGCCACCAGTTCAGCCACATCAACATATTCCACCCCCACGACCATCACCGGGTCCTGATCCTAGGGACAAACATATAGCAGCATTGTAGGTGTAGGTATAGGTTTTGACATGGCAGCTTCAATAGGCCTAGGCATAGATCCAGCCATTGGTCTAGGAGAGGGACTAGACATGACAAGAGTAGGATTCAAACATGGCCTTAGCACTAGAGATAGGATAGAGGCAATAGCTAGAGGCTGCAGCACAATAGATACAGGGACAGGCCACGATCTCGACCGAGATGTATGTCCTTGGAAGCGATGCAAAGGCATCGTATTACAAGGTAGTGTACTACAGAGCTCTGGCCTAGGAGCGGCGAGAGCCAAATTTCTCCCATCTTAGCTAGATTTCTCCTACCAGGACCCCTCATGTAGGTACATCAGGGAGACCATTAGGGTCCCACCATCAAAGCTGAGAGAGCCATCACGGGGACATACAAAGCAATGACAGTTGAGGATATTGATAGCACACTTGGACACACTTTTTTGTATAGCTTGATTTATGATGTGTATACATTCATTGACTGAGTTTTTGACTAGCCTCTTGTATATTCAATGATGATACTATATATTTGATTTTGATGTATCATGACATTCAACTTTTTTGATATATATATGAGATGACTTGCGATACGTTTATATGATGTGATGTTTATTTTATTTTATGTGATGGATATATATATGAATGGATGGATGCATGTAATGCTTATACTATGACGCTTTATGCTTTATGATGTGATGTGATATTATTGATGCATGATGGATATATGTGGATGTACCTTTATGCGATGGATGCAAATCTATTTATATAATGCAATGATATGTTCCATTTATTTTTTAGTATCTTTTCTATGCACAATATGATGATGCAATATGTATGTATGCATGATGCAAAATGTGATGATTTTAGTAATGCTTATGTGGTCATGTGATGGATGATAATGCAAATTTGATGATATGCCTAACTTGTTTTTTAGTATCTTTTCTATGTGTGATGTTTGTATGAATGATGTAATATGTGATGATTATGATAATGCCTATATTATTATGCTATGGATGTTTAATACAAACATGAGTTTATGAGATGCTTAAAATAACCAATCTATATTATGATGGATGAAAATGCAATGTATGTAAGATAATTGATGTTTTCCTATTATGGGTAGTATGCTTAGTATGCTGATGGTTTGTGGATGCAGGATGGATGTAGATGTTTTTGTTTCTGAATGTCATGATACCATGTTAGTATTAGTATATGGAAAAGATATAAGAAATAGAAATCAACTATTGACTTCGATATGATGCAAAAACATGATGATAATGATGATGATTGCTTATCAGAGATTGGGGACATAAATAGCTTACTTACCTTTTTTTGATAACACACATAGATACGATGTATCAAGGTATAAAGAACCAAGATGGCATTGTACCTAGTGTGATGGAATTTGAATTGACAATCAAATAGGAGTATCCTCATTCACACCTGACATACAAAACCCTATTAAGATGCAATTTAGATATTTCAAACATCTCAAACCAAAACATAGAAAAGAAAATTCTTTCCATGTGGTCAACAAGTCATCCAAAATACCCTCCCTATAGATCCAACAAAGTAAGCATGACCAAAGTTATATTACAAGAATATCCAACAAGCATAATAGACAAAATATAATGATCTAGGACCCATTCCTTTCTCTCTAAATATTTTTAATTAGACATCATCGAGAGGTCATTAAAATGAGCACAATAAGATAAATCAACAAGACAAAGATCAAGTAAACAAACAAGCTAATGTTCTTCACACCTCTAGCCAAGTCTAAACTATGGTGATGCCTGATGTTGATGTCCATTGTAGGAAGGATGCATCCTAGGACATGATGTTATCAGATGATTTTGGGACTAACTGGATGATGGGCTATTAATACCAAGATTTTACCAACTTGTTTACCTACTGACCTAGACTCGAGACCTTGCTGTTTTAGTTTTCACTTTTGATTTAATATACTTGTTTCCGATTGTTTCACCAAAGGTGGAGGATGACGATCATTTATTATGAGCGGATTTTTATTGCGGGTGAACGTGAAGTGGGATGGATGATTTTGGGATTTTGAATGTCTTTTGGTATTTTTGAAATGTTTTGAGGTTGTTTTGGGATTTTCAATATGTTTTACAAATGTTTTGATTTTTGAATTTTCTAATGTTTTTGTGTTTTCTAAGATTTTGACCAAGAACCTAACCTAAATATCTATCCTAGGGGCCTCGAGAGCAGATCAAATATTATCCTTTCCTATGTTATACACACATAGACCATGTAGTTCAATTGACACAAACTCATTTATTGATGAGATATGAACAATGGATTTCTAGTTTATTGTGACAGACTCCTAAAGGATTGACCTAATGTGTCTCGGGGGCACATCGATGATGGCCTTGCCTACGTTCTAGCTTAGAGACCCGTAGTTCGACAAGATGACTCTATTTTTGACCTTTTCTATTTTTGACCTATTTTTGAATTTTTGACATGTTTTGGACGTTTCTTATTTTTGATTTTATGAATGTTTTTTGGATTTTTTGTTTTTAAGGAAGATTTCAAGAATATACATGAATCCGATCCAATATAAGAACATGCCCCCAGCATGGTACGATAAATTACTCTGATATAGGCAGGACAAATTGACCTTAGGAATGGTGCCAAGTAGTTCTAGGAGGGATCATGATACAAACACAGGATCAAGCTATGATGCAGATGCAGATGGGTTTTAGAAGAATCAATGGAACATGATGGATGAATGATGCAAAATAAGTCATAGAGGTCATGGTGGATGGAATGTGCTTATTTACACAAGGCATCTGTTTTCCAGGTTTTTACCAAGTTACTTGCCCAAAGCGCCACCAAAGTGGTTTTCACTGGAGGACAATTTTTTTCTTTACTATTTTCAATCCTTTTTCTGATTTTTTTTGATTTTTATATTTTTATATTTTTTTGATTTTTTTGATTTATACCTTGCAAGTTTAGGCATGAATTTTTTTGAGATGGGAGCTATTGATGGGATCCTACAGAGGCTCCCCTTTGGGTGTAGATAGCTTATATGCTCCTGATTTATAACTTGTCATGATGATTAAGGGTCCCAACCAATTAGGTTCAAATTTTCCCTTGCTATCTTGATTTGGTACATTTTTCTGATTCTCTTTCAACATGAGCTCTCCAAATTGAAAGGTCTGACTCCTAATCTTCTTATTATAGCTCCTTTTGAGATGGTTCTAGTAGAATTGTAGATGGTTTAAGGCATCCATGCACCACTCATCTAGTAGTTCTAGCTCATTCAACCATGACACCTGATATTCTTCATCAGTAGTCAAATTGTATAATGATATTCTTAAGGATGGGAGCTCGATCTCAATGGGAAGGATGGCTTCTAATCCGTAGATTAGGGAGAAAGGGGTTACACCTATAGGCATGTGGATACTCGTTCAGTAGGACCATAAGGTGGGATTTAGTTGTAAATTCTAGGCACAACCAGCTTTATTAACTGTCTTCTTTAGGATTTTCAAGATGGTTTTATTAGAGGCCTCAGCTTGGCCATTTCCCTGGGGGTAGTATGGAGTGGAGAAGTAATGTTTTATATTGAATTTTTGGCATAGTTCTTGAATATCTTGGTTTTTGAAAGGTGTCCCGTTATCTAAGATAAGGGCTTGTGGGACACCGTAGCAGCGGATGAGGTAATTTAGGATGAACATGGAAATATGCTTCCTTGTGATGTAGGTCATTGGAATGGCCTCTAATCACTTTGTAAAGTACTCTATGGTGGTGATAATGAACTTGTGTCCATTGGATGAGGTGGGTGTGATTTTACCAATGAGATCGATCCCCCATTGTGAAAAGGGCCAAGGTGTTGTAATTGGTTGGAGCTCTTGAGATAGTGCATGGATAAGATCCCCATGTTGTTGACATTGCAAACACCTTCAGACATAGTCGTGAGCTTCTCTTTCCATCGTAGACCAGTAGTACCCAGTCCTCAATAGTTTCTTGGCCAAGGTCATACCACTTGAATGTGAACTAGAAATTACATCGTGTACCTTAGTTAAAGCAGTCAAAGCTTCCTTAGGGTTAAGGCATCACAAAAGGGTTCCTTCAATACTCTTACGGTATAGGGTGTTACCTAAGATAACAAAAAATGATGACTTCTTGAAAAATGTTCTTTTTAGGTTTAGGGTGATATCAACAGGGAGGACTCCTATTTTTAGGTATGTGTATATGTCATGGTACCAAGGATCATCGGGGCCAACGATTTCACACACAAACTCAGAATTTGGTACCTTGAAAGCTAGTACAAGAAGCTTCTCTACTAGGAATTCATATTATGGACATTGCATGGGATATCTAGTAGTGATATGATTGTTGCCATATCATTATCTGCTCTGTTGTTTTCCCTTGGTATCTACTCAAACATGATGTCGATAAAGAATTATTTGAGGCTTTCTACCAGTTTCTTATATGGGTTCAATTTGTCAACTTTCATTTGGTATTCATCATTGACCTGGTTAATGATAAGCTGCGAGTCCCCATAAACCTTAATTGCCATAATCTGCCATTGTATTACAATTCTGAGTCCTATGACAAGAGCCTCATACTTTGCAATGTTGTTTGTGCATGGGAAAGAAAACTTATTTGACTTTGGTATTCAATCTCCTTGTGGTGTGATGAAGAAGACTCCCACTCCTGACCCATGCTATGTGTAAGATCCATGAAAATATACTTTCCAATGGTCTGCTACACTTAGGTTAAAGATTGACTCATCAAGGAATTCTTATATCAATGGGTTCTCTGAATATATCGGCGCCTTTGCTAATTTGTTTGCAATTACTTGTCCTTTAATGGCTTTCTATTCTACATACTCAATGTCATATTCTATTATGATCATGACCCATTTAACTATTCGATTTGTGAGCGTTGCTTTAGAAAGTAGATACTTGAGAGGATTTATCTTGGTGATGAGTTTTATCTGATGAGCCAACATATAGTGCTTGAATTTTTGTGCAACAAACACTACCACTAGGAAATCCTTCTCGATGAATGTGTAATTCAGCTCATGTCCCACCATGGTTCTAGTGATATAGTAAATAGCTCTCTCTTTCCTGTTTTCACCATGTTGAACTAAGAGAGTGCCAAGGGATGTTGTTGTTGTCGATATATACAAGATCAATGGCTTGTTTGGAATTGGTGGCATAAGGACTGGTGGTGTTAGCAAGTACTCCTTGATTTTATTAAATGCCTGATCATATTTCTCATCCCATTTGTATGTTACCCCCTTGTGGAGTAGATGAGAATATGGGATAGCCTTATTTTCTAACTGTGCTATAAACCAGTGAATGGATTGGACCCTTCCCTGCAAAATCCTTAACTGCTTCAATTTTCTTGGTGCTTCCATCTTGATAATTTCTTTGACTTTGGCAGGGTCTATCTCGATTCCCCTCATAGATACAATATACCCTAGGAGATTTCCTGATTGTACACTGAAGACACACTTCTTAGGATTGAGCCTAACCTTGTATTCTTCTAGCCTATCAAAGAAGGAGCTTAGTGTCTCTATGTGATCTTTATTCTTCTTTGATTTGGCTAATATGTCATCCACATAGCCTTCCACAATTTTGTGAATCATTTCATGGAAGATTAGTGTCATAGCTCTTTGATATGTAACCCCGACATTTTTCAACCCAAACAACATCATGTTCCAGTAGTAAGTCCCCCATGGACAAGTGAAAGCTATTTTGTGTTGATCATCCTTAGCTATCATAATCTAATTGTATCCTAAGAACCTATCCATTAATGATAGAATTTCATGTCCTGTCGTCATATCCACAATCATGTCTATATTTGGGAGAGGGAAATCATCCTTAGGGAATGCTTTGGTTAGGTCTTTGAAGTCCGTGCAGATGTAGATTCCCCTAGTGGGCTTAGAAACATGTACAAGATTTGAAACCCACTTTGGATAATCAATTGGCCATATGAAGCCAACATCAAGGAACTTTTGTAATTCAATTTTGACTAGTAATGCTATCTACGGATGCATCTTTCTTAGCTTTTGTCTTACTGGTTTTTCCTTTGGATAGATGGCTAGATACTGAACCACAATCTCTAGATCAAGATCATGAATTTTAGCGTAGGTCCTGTTAAACAAGCACACAAAAACTAAGAGGGGGGTGAATCAGTTGTCACACAAATCAAACTTAAAATTTCAACACTTATCAATTTCATAACCAAATTGTTCTGTTATTAAGTAAGAGCATGAAACACAAATAATAGAAAGAAAATCAGCACAATGAACACTAGATTTTAATATGGAAAACCCAATGAGGAAAAAACCACGATGAGGGTTAACTCACAATATAAAAGATTATAAAAAAAAGGCTCACTGTGAAGGGCTCACTGCCCAGAAGAGGATTCATTGTCAAAATACAAATCTCACTACCTACAGAAAGGACTCATTGTCCAACAGGGAGGCTCACTGCCTACAAATACAAAAGAGAACAAAAAATCCACCACAACAATTAATGCACATTCGTAAGGATTGCAAAAACCTTCAGCTCACTTCCTTCAACACACAAAAAAAACTACTATCACAACTCACACACACTTCTGCTCTTATGATTTGTGGCTCACTTTCGTCACTTTGTATCACACTGTCATACAAATCTTCACACTTTGACTTGCTTTTATACCATCCTCAACCTTAGAAACTTTCTCCAAGGTTGGCCACAAATACTTCATTTCATAAATTCAAAATATGTTGACAACTCAAAATTTTTGTGGTGGAAAGGAATAAGAGTGGACCAATAAAACATTTAACCAAGACTGAAAAATGATGTCTCAGATCAATCACATGCTTCCTCAAATTAATTTTATTCTTCAAATGAAGTGTAAAAACCAGGTCGGCCAAACCTAATGAAAACAAAAATAATCATTGAATCACATGCTTCCCAACTAGAAGATGACACGTAGATGCCACAACACACTTCCTTAAGCATGAGAATACATCTCAGAATATTCTAGATACATCCACAACAAAACAACAATCTTCAACCACTGAACATCTTTCACCTATCCATCGAGATTGTATAAACTTCATAGTAAATTACTAAAACATGACTTCTAGATCACCAATCTTCAAACCTCTTTGCTAGAGCAAAGAAAAGACCCTCACAAGACATATTCCAGATTCGCAAGATCTGAAATGAAATAGAGAAAAATTGCAGAGCAACAATATTTCTCCCAGTCCATAGAATAGCAACTCTGCCAGAACAGTTCACATACCGATGAATGCAACTTTCACATACCATCACACGAAAAGCTAAAACTCAAGAGATATCACCACTAAATCACCATTATCAAACCTTTAGGTCTGCACAAGCATAGGATCAACATAGGAGAAATGCAAAGAGAATACTAGAGCACATTCTGAACATTTTCAACATTATGTTTTCTCTTATTTATTTAATTTTCTCAAAAGCACTTGGAAACTTATCAAACCAACACATCTGTAATACTATAAGATAGCTCCATGTATTCACAACATTTCAGCAGCATCTCAACCATGCAAGTGCAATTTGCAACATACTGAACTGTGTTGACATCAATGACAACATCAATGACAACACCACCAAACTTGCTCATACTTGCAACAATCTCCCCCTTTGTCATTGATGGCAACACATGATGTGAAAAAACATCAAAGACAACATCATCCTTCACAATACTAGGAGAACTATTTTTCACATGACGTTTCTCTCCCCCTTTGACATCAATGGAAAAGATCAACAACTTTGATTACTCTCCCTTAGGAGCACACTCATATTGCAACACTAAAATCCATTTCTACTCCCCTTGCAGAGTAGAACCATTTATCAGTCCAGATAAATGAAGAATCTATGAATTCACTAGACTAATTCACCTTCATGTGCATCTAGTTCAGAGGGCCAATGACCCCCAACATCTCCCTAAGATGCTCAAAAGTATCCTTCAGAAGAGCCTTAGTAAATATGTCTATAATTTCTTCCTTTGTTGTCACATACTCCAATTTGACCTTATTCTCCAACACTTTTTCTCGTAGAAAATGATACTTGATAGATATGTGTTTTGTTCTTGAATGCATAACCGGGTTCTTTGAAATGTTTATTGCACTTGTGTTGTCACAGAAAATAGAAATAGGCTCATCACATACCACACCAATGTCCTTTAGTGTGTACTTCATCCATAAAACCTATGTGTAGTAGGATGCTGCAACAATATATTCTACTTTTGTTGTGGATAACAAAACCGAGTCTTGCTTTTTTCTCAACCATGAAACTAATCTTCCAGCAAGAAAGAAAGAACCACCACTAGTACTCTTCTGATCATCTACACATCCGACCTAATCAACATCTATATAAGCACTCAGGGTGAAATCATTACTCTTAGGATACCATAGTCCATAATTTGGTGTACCTTTTAGATATCTAAATATCCTCTTTATAGCTACAACATGTGCCTCTTTAGGATCTGCTTGGAATTTTGAAACTAAACACACTGCATGCATAATGTCCAATTTGGTAGCAGTAAGGTACAATAGTCCACCAATCATAGATCTATATTTACTCTAATCAGTCTTAGCAGATTCATCATCTTTGCTCAGTTTACATCCAGTTACCATAGGAGTACAAACTGGTTTGGAATCATCCATCCCAAACTTCTTCAACAGTTCTTTTACATAATTAAATTGTGAAATGAATATCCCTTTTATCAGTTTGATTTACTTGTAGACCAAGAAAGAAATTGAATTCATCGATCATAGACATCTCAAATTCTTTTTGCATGTCTTTAGCAAACTTTTTACACATGCCTTCATTTCCACCAAAAATGATATCATCAACATAGACAACTACTATCAACATTTTGTTACCTTGCACTTTGAAGTAAAGATTGTTGTCAGTAGAACCTTTGATGAATCCTTGCTTTGTCAAGTATTTGTCCAGTCTTGCATACCAAGCTCTAGGAGCTTGCTTCAGTCGATACAATGCCTTCTTCAACTTACAAACCATGTCCAGTTTGTTAGACAACTGAAACCCTTCAGGTTGCTCAATGTACACTTCTTCCTCCAACTCACCATTCAGAAATGATGACTTAACATCCATTTGATACACTTTGAAGTCTTTGTGGGTAGAAAAAGCCAAAAACATCCTTATAGCTTCCATTCTGGCCATAGGGGCAAATGTTTCTTCAAAATTTATACATTTAACTTGTGAATATCCCTTGCATACCAGTCTTTCCTTATTCCTTACGACTTCTCCACTTTCATTCAACTTATTCCAGAACACCCATTTTGAACCAATCACATTTTATTCACAGGCCTAGGGACTAGTTCCCATGTCTGATTCTTTTCTATCTGCTACAATTCTTCTTTCATAGCTCTCATCCAATTCTCATCTTCACATGCTTCACTTACAGATTTGGGTTCAATTTTAGATAATAGACACAAATTTACCTTAGCTGCAACTTTGCTTCTTGTCTTCACACCTTCACTTTTATCTCCAATTATCTGATCCTCTAGATGATTCTTCTGAACATACTTAGGAGTTCTGGCAATAGGTTCCAATTCATTTTCTTCTTCTCCTTCTTCTTCCACTTGTTCTTCTTTCTCTTCTTCTTCATTCTCCTTGTGCTCCTCAAGTACATTCCCACAGATGGGATCATCAAGTTCAACTTCACTAATCTCAATAGGTATGCGTATGTCTTCATCAACTTTCACATTAGCACTTTCAACAATATTTCTCAATCTTTTGTTAAAGCATCTGTATGCTTTACTAGTAGTAGAGTATCCAAGAAAGATTCCTTCATCACATCTAGCATCAAACTTTCCAAGATTTTCATCATCTCTTTTAATATAACATTTGCTTCCAAATAACTTAAAATACTTCACTGTAGGAGTCTTACCAGTCCATAACTCAAAAGAAGTCTTAGTGCTGTTGTGTTTGATTTGAACTTTATTCAGAACATAAACAACAATATGTATTGCTTCTCTTGAGTACACATCCAGTACATTTGATTCTTTCATCATGGTTCTAGTAGCTTCCTGTACTTTCCAATTTTTCCTTTCAACTACCCCATTCTGTTGAGGGTTTCTCAGAGCAGAAAACTATCTTCTTATGCCATGTTGTTCATAGAATGCATTAAATTCACCAGAGGTGAATTCTCCACCTCTATCAGATCTCAAATACTTGATTTTCAAGTTTGCTTCATTTTCCACTCTTGCTTTGAATACATTAAACCTATCCAGAGCTTGAGTTTTTTCTCTAAGAAAAGCAACCCATGTCATTCAAGTATAATCATCAATAAGCAACATGAAATATCTATCACCATTCAGGATTCTAGTCCTAGTCAGACCACAAAGATCAATATGAATTAACTCTAACATTTCGGTAGTAGAATGCTCTTTTCCCTTAAAGCTGCATCTTGTTTGTTTCCCCAATTGACAACTTTTGTAAATAGCATTACCAGGTCTTGTGATTCTAGGTAGTCCTTGAACAATCTCTTTTGCACTAATCTTGACCAAGTTATCAAAATTCACATCTCATTCTTCGGTGCCATAACCAACTTTCATTGATTTGAGATACAAGGCAATGACCATCAAATCCTTTCAACTGATAGATGTTTCTATGAGTTCTTCTGGAAGTGATCATATGTCCAATCTCAGATCCTTTTCTGATTTCACAGGTATTATTTTGAAACACAAGTTTAAAACCATTGCTACACATCTAACCAACACTCAGAAGGTTATGCCTCAAACCATTCACATAATATACATCATTAGTACTATGAACTCCATCAAAACTAATTGAACCTTTCCCACTGATCTTTGCTCCTGAATCATCACCAAACATAGCTAAACCACCATCATATTTCTCAAGTTTAGTGAACTTACTCTTATCTATGGTCATGTGATTAGAACATCCACTATCAATTACCCAGTAGTCTTCATCCTATCTTGCATGAAAAGCGGTAACCAAAGTACCTTCCATCCTATTTATCTTACTCTCCAAAGCCTTCTTTCTTACACATTTTCTAGGGTTGGTGGATAAAAATTTACTTTCCAAAGCTAAGAATAAGCATTCACTATCATCAACCTCATTTTAAGATTCATCATCATGAAATTCCTACTTCTTTAACATAGTACAACTTCTTATATTTCTTATCCTTCCTATCTTTATCCTTATAATTCTTGTTCTTTTTGTGCATAGCTCTATTCAGACATCTTGAAGCATAATGACCAATATTACCACAACTAAAAATTTTAAAGGGCAACATACCTTTATACTTTCTGGTTCCTTTCTTCAGCTTCTTGGTGAAGTTTTCTTCGAACTCATCAACACCATCACTATCCTGTTCCTCTTCAATCTTCAATTCCTTCAATGTCATTTCTGTCTTTTCTTCTATCTTGTCTTCTTTCCAGAACTTTCTCAACTCAAATGCTTGCAAGGTGCCAAAAAATTGTTCGAAAGTGTAAGTCTTAGGATTATATACTTCTCCAATGACTGAGATCTTATAACTGTAGCACTCTGGTAAGGTTACCAATATCTTCTCAATTATATCTTCATCTGATAGTTTTCCTCCTTGATTTCTAACTTCATTTGCAGCCAGTTCAACTCTTTGAAAGAAACTTATAAAATCTTCACCTTCTTTCATCTTCAGATTCACAAATTTGCACTTTTTCACTAGCTTCTTTGTCAATTTCACTCTTTCATTTCCTTCATACATATCCTCCAAATTCTTCTAGACTTCATATGCAGTTTCCAAAGAAGAAACCTTTGCTTGCTCATTTTTAGATAAACCACTACAAATAGCATAATTTTCCTTCTCATTTTCTTCATAAGCATAGATCTCATTTGCAGTAGTAAGACCACCAGATGTGGGTGTATACTTTGTCTCAACAACCTTCTAGGTCTTAAAACCAAAGTAGATAATATATCCTTTCATCTGTCCCTTCTAGTCATTGTAGTTAGTTTCATCAAACATAGGGATCACCAACTTATGCACCATTGAATCTTCCTTAAG
This sequence comes from Sequoia sempervirens, assembly GCA_007258455.2. NCBI lineage: Eukaryota > Viridiplantae > Streptophyta > Pinopsida > Cupressales > Cupressaceae > Sequoia > Sequoia sempervirens. The sequence continues at coordinate 9,316,298 of VDFB02000009.1, read as the reverse complement.
TGGTTAAGCTCAATAAAAAAGGAACCAAAGCTCTGATACCAATTGTTAATTAGGTGCAAGAAAACTGAGAGGGGGGGCGAATCAATTGTCACACAAATCAAACTTAAAATTTCAACACTTATTAATTCCATAACCACACTATTCTATTATTAAGTAAGAGCATGAAACACAATGAACACCAAATTTTTATGTGGAAAACCAAATGAGGGAAAAACCACGACGAGGGTTAACTCACAATATAAAAGATTATAAAACAAAAGGCTCACTGCCAAGGGCTTACTACCTAGAAGGGGACTCATTGTCAAAATACATAGGCTCACTGCCTATAGAAAGGACTCACTGTCCAACAGGGAGGCTCACTACCTACAGATACAAAAGAGAAAAAAAATCCACCACAACAATTAATGCACATCTGTAGGATTGTAGAAACCTTCAGCTCATTGCCTTCAACACACAAAAAAAACTGCCATCACAACTCACACACACACTTTTTCTCTTATGATTTGTGGCTTACTTTCATCACTTTTCTTCATACTTTCATACAACTCTTCACACTTCGAATTGCTTTTATACCATCCTCAACCCTCGAAACTTTTTCCAAGGTTGGCCACAAATACTTCATTTCATAAATTCAAAATAGGCTAGCAACTCAAAATTCCCACGGTGGAAAGGAATAGGAGTGGACCAATAAAAAAATTAACCAAGACTGAAAAATGATGTCTCAGATCAATCACACACTTCCTCAAATCAATTTTATTCTTCGAATGAAGTGTAAACACTAGTTTGGCCAAATCTAATGAAAACAAAAATAATCATTGAAGTACATGCTTCCCAACTAGAAGATGGCACATAGACACCACAACACGCTTCCTTAAGGACGAGAATACATCTCAGAATATTCTAGATACATCCACAACAAAACAATAGACTTCAACCAATTAACATCTTTCACCAGTCCATCCAGACTATATAAACTTCACACTGAATTACTAAAACATGACTTTTGGATCACCAATCTTCAAACCTCTTTGCTAGAGCACATAAAAGACCTTCACAAGACACATTCCAGATCTACAAGATCTAAATCAAAATAGAGAAAAATTGCAGAGCAATAATATTTCTCCCAGTCCACAGAATAACAACTTTTCCATAATAGTTCACATACTGGTGAACACAAATTTCACATACCATCACACCAAAAGCTAAAACTTAGGAGATATCACCACTAAATCACCATTATCAAACCTTCAGGTCTGTACAAGCATAAGATCAACACAGGAGAAATGCATAGCACATACCAGAGCACATTTTGAACACTCTCAACATTATGTTTTCTCTTCTTTATTTAATTTTCTCAAAAGCACTTGGAAACTTATCAAACCGACAAATCTACAATACTATATGATAAATCCATGTACTCACAACATTTCAACAACATCTCAGCCATGCAAGTACAATCTGCAACATACTAAACTGTGCTGACATCAATGACAACATTAATGACAACACCACCAAACTTGCTCATACCTGCAATAGGTCCATGCAAAGTTGACCTTTCTTTCCCTTATAAATGCAGCTAGAAGTACCTATTCCTTGGTCAAAAGTGATTTTGTATAGAAGGTTATGTGTGGTGTTTCTTCAGTCCCTAGATTGACTGGATTAAATTTCTCTGCCAAGATTGCTAATTTTTCCAAATGAATAGCACTAAGGAGAAGATTAAATCCCTCATCCTTTGGAACCTCAGAGAGGTTTTCACCATTAGATATTTCCTTTGTTTTTACTATTTTTGGGTCAAAAAGTGCCATAGTGTCGTTTTCACTTAAAGACCTAGATATTACTCTTCAATTTTCAATTTTGTGAATGAGGGATTCAATCGTTTCCCCATAGTATGCATGTGTGTCCAACTCAATGTTAAACCTTGATTTATGATCTCCACGTGATAGAGTATCACATAGTCCCATGAATTCTAAGAGAGCATCATTGTTTTTGAATGTGTCTAAGATCGGTGGTCCTTGTTGGTCATAATCAATGAGTTGAGGGTAGACAAGTTTTAGCTCATTGGTCTGGTTACTTGGCTCAAAAGATATAGTACTGATCATGAAAAGAGAGGAATACTTGAATAACATGGGTAGGTCAGTTATGGGGTCCTCATCACAGACATTGGTTATATCAAAGGTATAGTTGTCTAAAGGTAAACCCGTGGATACTAGTAACTAAGGAGGAGCTTTGAATTTTTTAATCTAGGAACTTTTGCCATGTATGGTTATCTTCAGAGGGGTACATCCAAGGCCAAGATTCTTCATATGCTTCTTAGGAATGATGGGTTCTAGCAGGCCGTTATCATTTTTCCCAAGGTTTTCATTTTTTTTATAGCCCCATCCTTGCATTAACTACAGTCCTTTATTGTCATTATCCATGGGAAGATTAGGTATGGGCCTTTCATTTTGGTACAATATGCTTGATATATCCTTTTCATCTACCACTTCCTGACTTAGGTCCCCCCACCTTTTGAATCTAGAGGGGTCTGCTTTAAAGGTTATAGATGGTGAGTTAATCAGTTGGGGTTGCCCATGAGATCAAGGAGATTGAGGTAACTCTCCTATTACAAAGGCACTCTTTTTTATTTTGTACTCCCCACACCTATTATCCTAGATAATTAATTTAATATTAGAGATTTCTGGAATGGAGGGTGTCTTTTTCTCAAAGTGGAGGCTAGGGTGGATGGGTCTATATATGGAGATGTGGGTTTTTCATCATTCTTCAGGACTTGAGGGATCTTTTAGTACTTGGCTTCTTGATTTTTGCAATAAAAAAATGGTTCAAGATCTCTATGGATTGTGACTTCTTGGATTTGATAAGGGAACTTTACACATTGATGGAAGGTGGATGCAACAACCTACATCCCATGGATCCATAGGTGCCCTAGGAGGATATTATAAGGTAGTTAAAGATCAAGGACTTGGCATGTAGTTTCCATGATTGTTTTCCCTACTTGAATAAGGAGTTGAATGGTGGCTTGAGACACCTGTTCTTGATCATCGTATGCCCGAATAGTAATACCTTTACCTTTTTCAATGAAATCTTCAGAGAATCCCACATTCTTTATTATCTTGAGATTACAAATATTTAACCCTGCACCTTCATCCACTAGGACTCATTTGACTTTATTTTTATGGATTAAGACTTCAAGATGGAGTGCATGGTTATGAGATGGTTTTATTGGGAAGTCCTGATCAAAGAATGTTAAGAGATGTGGTGTGGTGATATGTCTAACCATATCTTGGAACTGGTCTGCATGAAGATCCATGAGGATAGTGGATGCAACCAATGCCTTTTCTAGGATTTCCCTATGTGCAGGCGAGATTTTTAGAAACTCCATGATGGAGATCTGGGCAGGGGTCCTTTTTCAATTGATCTAAGACATTGTAACCATTGGGAATTGAATTCAAATTAGAGGTGAATGCCTTGGGTGGTTGGGATGGTCCTGGAATGATAATTTTTCCACCATGTGTGGTGTCTCCACAGTCGGCTCTGGATCCTTTAATACTGACAATGGTAACCCACTCATCTAAGGATGCAACAACATGGTCATAAACATGGTTCAAATTATTATACTTTTCCTTACCATTGTTGTTTCCTTTATTGTGATTTGGCATCAAATTCATGTATATTTTGAGATCTTGATTTCCTGTGGGTAGTTCAATGGTCACGGTTCTGTCATCAATGAGGTTCTGAATCATATTTTTAAGTCGCATGCAACTGGTTGTTGTGTGTCCCTTTATTTTGTGGAAATCACAGAGTTGTTTCTCGTTATACCACGATGGTTTAACTTGAGGCTCCTGATAATTGTCATAAACAAACCTATCTTGATGAGATTTTCTTGTACCAACCGTTGCATGAAAGACTCAATCAGTTCCACAAGTGGTGTGTATTTCCATTTAGAGGGATATTTATTCCTTGGGGGTGGTCTCCCTTGAGCGTTTAGGATATTGACCACTTGATTGTTGGGTTGTTGTGATGCTGTGTTGGCTACTGTGTTTTTTTGGTTGTTGACTTGCAGTTGTTGATATGATTGCGTGTTTTGCCTTGGGGCACTGATAATAACTTTGGTGTCAACCACACCATCATTAGTAACATTCTTGTTCTTTTCCCATGTGTGAGGTTTTTCATTGTAACTGGTTGATGGATGGTGTCTTGATAAGTAGGTGTCCCCCCTTGTGCGATAAGGGATCTTTTGATGTTGAGCATCTTGGGGATCAACTAGTCATATGTGGTGATGCATTGCATTTTTAGATGGAAGGACAAGGTCCCTTCAAGATTAGCGATGATAGTAAAAATTTGTTGTTCTTCGAGCATAGCCCATTTGCTCCTGTTGGCCTTGGATCACCATCGTTGTAAGAAGGATGCAAATGTTTCCCCCTTGGCTTGTTTTAGAGTGGATAGTTCTTCTAGACTCACGTCCATGCCTATGTTGAATGAATAGTTCTATATGAATAAGTCCACAATTTCTTGGAACTTCTTGATTTTGGGAGGAAGGCGGGAGAACCATTCCATTGCTGGACAAGCCAAACTCCAAGGGGATAGTCGCATTAGATAAGACTCATCGTATGCAACTTCCATACAATGTACATGAAATTCCTTGATGTTATTTTCAGGGTTACTAGTCCCGTGATATTTGTCAAATTTAGGTATCTCGAACCCTTGTGGGAATGGAACAATCACAATGCTTCTGTTGAATGGATAAGGGAACAAATTCCCTTGTGTTTTTGTTGTTTTTTGGATTGTAGGTCTAGTACTTCTTGTGAGAGAAATTTGATTTGTGCAGACACATCATTTTGTGGATCGGGTGGTGGGATGAATCTGTTTTGGGGTGGTTTGATTGTTTGAGTGATGGGTGGGTTATTTTGTGCGTTTGTGGGAGGTTGCTTCAAGTTTTGTTGTGCCACCAATGCTTGTTGGTATGCTTACAATTGCTATTGTGCCAACAATGCTTGTTGTTGTTCTTGTTGTTGTTGCACCAATAATGCTTGTTGTTGGGCTTACAGCTAAGTTGGTTGTTGTGCTTAGTATTGTTGCAAAGCTTGCTAGTAAGAATGTTGTTATAACAAGGCTTGTGCTTGAGAGTGGGCTTGTTCAGCAGCTTGTGTAGCTTGGGCAGCCTGTGTGGCTTGTGCTACTTGGGCAACCTATGCGGCTTGAGTTGCTTATGCAACTTGGGCGGTTTGTTGTTGTTGCAATAAATCTTGAGCTTTCACTTGGGAAACTTGTTGTGCTTGTTGTGTGGCTTTCTGTGCTTGTGCTTGGAGAGTGGCTTGTTGTGTAGCTTGTGTGGCATGTTGAGCTTGGAATTGCTAGAATGCTTTTTGACAGGCTTGCTGGGTAACTTGCAGTGTGATATTGTATTGATTAACCACATTCAAATTCAGCGGTGGAGGCGGAGGAATCAAAATGGTGTGAGATGGTGTGATAAGATTTTTTTGAGGTGGTTGCAGAGGTGTTCTTTGAGTGATGATAAGGGGTTGTGTGGTGGATGGTGTAGTTGATATGCTAGGCCCTTGGGAGACCACATTTTGAGATATTTACGATGTTGTAGATGGTGTAATGATTGATTGTATTGTTTGGATTGGTGTCACCTGGTGTTACGATATCTGTGGCATGCTTGGAGGATTTGGTATGTTGATTTGATTCACAATTAGAGGATTTTTTTGATTTGGTTGATTGAAGATTGGTAAAGGGGGTTGTCATAAACCAAGGATTGGTGTGGTTGTTGATGGTAGAGGTGGAAATGGTGGGAAGATTGGTGGTGTGTTTCCTTGAGAAAGTGATGATGAGGGATAAAATATTCCCCCTTATACAAATAGACCCACTTGTCCTTGTGAAGTCATGGGGAGAGAGACTTGTGTATCAAGAGAATATGGTAGTGATGCGGTGAAAGTGGAAGGATTGTTGGTGTCATGAAAGATGAGTGGGACATATGGATGCTTTGGATCTTGAGGAATGGTATTTGGTAGACCCAAGATGGTGTTTGCATCTAAGTCTTGTTTATTTACAAGGGGATTTTTTTGAAGAGCGTGAAGCAATGAACTTCCCTTGGTAACCATAGGTTGACTTGGAGCTTGAGATGATGTTGATTATACAATGGGTTAGATGATGTTTTGGAAAGAAGGTGAGAATGATACTAGTGGAATAATCCCAAGAGGGTTTTCCACAATAGTGCTCACATCATAATTAGAAGGGAATTTAGCCCCTTCTTTTGCTAATGCTAACACATATTGTGAAGGATTAAGTCTCATCATTGTATTGACAATCTTGTGGTTATCAGGATTTTGGACTATTTCCATTATTTCATCTTGAGTCATTCCTAGGGCATTGTTGGTGATATCCTCCACTTGGAAACCTCCCTCTTGAAGATCTTGTGGTAGTAGAGGAAGGTTGAGTGGGGGATTGTTAGATCCAATGGGATTGATTTTAGGTGCAGTTTGACTTAAGTCACTTGAAGTGGATGTTTCTTTGTTGGCTTCCATATTTTTCTTGTGTTGAGATAAATGAAATATGGATGATGTGAATGATTGAACTCTTAAGAAAACCTTGGAGGGATACTAGACATTGGGACTTTTTGGTTTTTCTGATTTTGGATTTGATTTGGATTTTGTTTTGGACTTTGTTTTGGATTTTGGATAATGAACTCATAAACACCAAGATGTTGGATGTTATCTTGGAATAAACTTGTCCACAAGGATGATAATTTAACTAAGTGTATGAAGAAGGATTCATCCACACAGACTTAGCCAAACAAGATGATTTTTTGATTTGAAGGATTACCAAAAGTCTAGCATGAAGGATTTTTCCAAGATTCTAAGAGTTGTTTGTGAGATGGGATTTGATTGATGTTTGGGGATGGATGAAAGTGTTTATTTTGATCCTAGGTGAACTTAGAAATACTTTTGTTTACAAGACCTAGGTATTGAAGAACATGCTATACTTCCAAGAAATTTTCAACCCTACTAAGTGAGGTACTCAAAACTTTGGAAGAGAGCTGGATTTTAACAATAATACAATGAATATAAGTTTTGGTTGTCCTTTGATGCACGTTTCTAAAAGTTATAGACCAATCTTTCTCTAACTTGATAAAGCATAGATTGACATTTCTTGAGATTTCTTGGACTAAGATATTTGTGATGATCGATAGAATTTGGTTTTGGGACTTTGATCTTGTGGGAAATCATTTGAACAAACACATATGTGGGGTTCAATTTGTCTTTTATCTTTGCTTAATGGATTCTTTTTACCACAAACACTTTCTTTCTTAGCTTTTCAAACTAAATATATACATCTCAATTTATTTTCATCCCACAAGGTCCATTATGTGGAAATCAAGAGGATCAAGGCAATAGTTCCCTAATTTTGACTTTAGAGAGAGAAAAATGAGATATAAGACCAAATATTTAGAAGCCTCTAAGGATAGAATCCTTAGGGACAAGTAGTAATACTTGGAATTTTCCAAGGTATTGTCCCTTTCTAAAGGGTTTGAAATTTGATGACCTTGTTGAATGTTTGTTTTCAGGATTTTGGATCTGAGCAAAGTATGTAACTGACTCACAAATTGCACAACCCTAGGATAGAAATGGTAATATTTGTTGAATTCCCACTTGGATTTCTCCAGCTGCATTTATTTAGAGTAGATGATTAGAAGCTTGACCACAATGGCTCCCCTCCATGACACTCACTTCTATGGGTCAGCCAAGCTTCGAGTTCTCATGAATCTCCCATGAAAAATCTTCATCTCTACAAAGAACCACAAGTATGTGGGACAACTTCAGAGGTCTGACCTCTTGATACCAACAAATATTAGGGGTTTTTGGCTTGTACACAAAGGTTTGTAATAAGGGCATCTAGTTTAGGGGGTTCAATAATAAAATCATTGTGAGAGGTCTCCCAACCAATAGAACAAGGGCTTTACACATCATAAAGATATTGGGGGAGAGCTATCATGTACCGCTTCCCATTGTTTATGATTTTCATTGTAACCACAAATTTATATAGCGGATTGGAAGTGCTTGGATTATGCTCATTACCGCTTGGGTCGTTGCCTTGGGGTGAGTAATTTTTCCCACCAAGGTAGACCCTCTAAAGGTGAACAATAGTGATTAATTACATCCATAGTTTGATAATCGTTTTTTGCATGAACAAAGAGAGAACACATGCTATGCCTTTTCTCACACTAGCAATGATTTGTTCAATTTTAAAAACACAAATTTGAAATGTGGAGGCAATCTTTTTAGACAACCTAGTGTCACTAAAATGATTTTGATTCTCAATATCTCCATGAAGCACGAGAGAAGTGCATATGCATTTGAATGAAAAGAGTTTGTAAAGAAGATTACAAAACAAAACAAACACAAATTATTTTTACTCCTCAAAAGTAATAACGAGTTCTTTTTATAGCACCAAAACCAAATGTTGAAGTTGATTGTTCAATTTTAATCCAAACTCCAAATTCTAGTAAGTATCTAAGGTTCAATTTTAACCAACTTGACAAAGCTTGAGTTGTAGGTTAATTTTAAGTCCAAATTGAATCTAGTTGGTCCTAGGAAGTGAATTGCAAAAATTGAAACCCTAAATTTTGATCCTCCCCTGCTTCTTGCATATGTGACACTAGATTGCAAATGTGGTGCTTTGCAAATGTCAAATGTGGCACTAAAAAAAAATGCAACGCTCTGGTGAATGCAAAAGTGGTGCTCTATAGAAATAGAGAGCACAAATGTGACATGATTACAAAGGTAGTGCTTTATGGCTAGAAAATTAGACAAAAGATAGAGAAGTCAGATGTGGTGATAAATCAAAAGTGACGTGACAGAGGCATTCATATGTGACACAACGTGGCGAATGCGGTGCTATAGAAAAAAAGTAGTGCTTTGCAACATCACATTTGCAGAAAGGTGGTGTCACATTCCTCTACCTACAAAAAATGGGAAAATCATGTGAAATTGAACTTGTTAAGTTGGTCAGCCCTCCTTCTAGTGCCAAAATGTGAACACCAAAACTGCACAAACTAACAATAGATCAACAAACAAGTGTCAAACATGTTAGAAAGCTAATATAGTGTTCCTTATGAAATTCTTTAACCAAAATCACTAGAAAACATGAAATAACAAGAAATTGAATAAAACAAAGCATGTAATCTAAGTAAAATTAGCTAAACCTCCATCCCATAGGGGGAGTGGTGCTCTTTTGATGTGGAAAGAATCCCTTTCCCAACCCTTTTGATAAGCTTGATGAAGTGTAGATGATCTAAGTATGAAAATGGCTATAATCTAGCTAAATTGCTTGAAAATGATCAAAAGCTATGGAGTGAAATGCCTATAATGATAATGCTCTAAGTTGTGGATTATGAAAATGATGCCTCTATTTATAGAAGTCAAGGGTTGAAGAATGAAGTAAATTGGTGAATGTGGAATAAATTGAGAGCCAATGAGAATGTGCCAAGTGTCACAATTCTATTGGAGGAAGTTGGAGCACATTTTGGGAAATGTGTGAGTGGAGGATGGAAGATAAGTAAATGCTGATGGTTGAGAATTTGAAATTGGTGTAAGAGGAATTGAATGGGATTTGAGAGGATGTAGAGAATTTAAAAGGTTGTAAGAGAATTTATTGCAGATGTGAAAGGTTTTTGAAAACCTTTGGAGCGAAATTGAATGAGAGGTTGTTGAGAGGAATATTCCTTGGAATATGCCTTGTTGAGGGAAAATAGATGAATTAAATAATTAATTGAAATTATTTTCATGTGCAACCTGGTTAGTTGACCATGGGTTGATTTAACTCTTGAGGAATTAAAAGTTGGAGGAATTAATAATGATGATTAGAAAGTTGATTTAGGATTAATTAGTCCAAAATTAATTAATTGGAGTGAATTAGGAGATGTGACATTTGGTTTGATTGATTTTTAATCAAATGAGAGGATTAAGAGAGAATTTAATTAAATGTTTTGATTTAATTAAATAAGATAAATACTTAGTTAGAAGAAGGGTGAATTAATCCAATAAGTTTAATTATTTGATTAATAGTTGAATTTGCTGAATTTAATTAAATAATGCTGATTATTCAATTAATTGATGAATTTGAAGCGGTTTAGGAAGAAACGATGTTAATTGATTAGAATAAGATGCATATTATCAATCAAGACTTTTTCCGTGTCTATAACAACAATTCTAAACCTCTTTGTAGATTACTAGCTCTAATATTACGTTGATAGGTTACTATTATTGTTTGAATAGCTTGACATCAGGTTTAAGAGGAATGGTATGCATGATTATAAGTATTATAAGTCTTTAGATCCTCATAACTCCATGCTATTACATCATGGTATGCATGAAGGGCTTTGATTATAACCTCCTTTTCTATTAGAGTACAAAATTTTTCGATAAATAAATTCCTTGATTCTTTAGGCATGCTCATGTTGTAAGTGTCGCATTTGCTTTCTGCTAACTCTTCTTTAGGATGTTGGTCTTTGTTCCTTAGGTAATCAAAATAAAAAATCTACTCCAGTTGAACCATACCTTTGGGAATTGTATTGGTCTTTAAATTAACTACTCCTAGGTCTAGCTCCACTTCCTCGAGGTTTGCTTAATCTATAATTTAAGCTACAAATACATCTAAACTAGTAATAAAATCCATTATATGCTTATCATCCACAAATGCCTAAAAATTTGTGACATTATTTGACACTGAATTAGGTGTAAGCTCAACTGTGAATTTCTTCAAACCTGATAAGGCTAGTGGTTGGAGCTATTGTGTTATGGAGACTAATAAGAATTGGATGCTAAAAATACTCACCATTATTTTTATTAAACAATTGCTACTTTATTAAATAATTATTGCACTCTTGTATGAACAGTTAAAAATAATTGTAACCGCCCAAAAAGAAAGGAGTTATTGGTTGCATGAAACACTACATGCATGGGAGATGTTTTCCACATATTTTTTTGGGTTATTTATGGTTTGTGGGTGTGATAAATGATAGTAGAAAGTCATACAACAATGGCTGAAAAAATGCAGTAAGTGTCGTGGGTACACACAACAAAGGATGTGCATCAGTAGTGGAAAAATGTTGTTGTAAGTTGTTGCATGTCTTTGAATTTCATTGTAAAGGTTATTTGTTGGGAGATTACTATAATGTGGACCCTCTATTGGTGGATGCAACCCAGATTTGGGTGAACCATGTTAAATCTTTGTGTTGTCTTCTTGGTGTCCATTTTTCTAGGTTTTATAAATCTGTTGTGTTTTCATATTTTTTCTACATTTAATTGATAAGTTCTTTCCTGCAAACTCTAACAAGTGGTATTAGAGCCATGTTGTGTTCACTTATCCTCCATAGGAAGGTCTCATGGTTGAGTGGTAGTAATGACAAACGAGGGTAAATTGAAGGTAGATAAATTTAATGGGAAAAACTATCAATTATGAAAGATGCAAATGGAAGACTATCTTTACTAGAAGGATTTATGGCAACCATTGGAAGGGAAAGCCAAGAAACCATTAGTAATGTTTGATGAGGATTGAGATATTCTAGATAGAAAGGCACTTGGCAATATTTTTTTATGCCTAGAACAATCAATGGCATTTAATATTTCAACAACAAAGACAACAATAGATTTGATGTAGGCCCTAGTGAAGTTATATGAAAAGCTTTCTACTTCAAATAAGGTATTTCTTATGAAGCGTTTATTTAATATGAAAGTGGTAGAAGGTGTGTTAGTTGCTGATCATTTAAATGAGTTTAACATAATTACAAGTTAATTAACTTTTGTAAATGTAAACTTTGATGAAGAAGTTAAGGCTCTTGTGATTATGTGTTTTTTGCCTGAAAGTTGGAATAACTTGGTAATGGTAGTTAGTAATTTTGTTTCTAGTTTGAATACACTAAAAATTGATGATGTTGTTGGTGTGATTTTGAGTGAGGAAATTCATAGGAAAAGCTTAGGTGGAACATCCACATCAAGTAGTGTTTTGAATGGAGAAAGTAGGGGTAGAACAAAGGAGAGAGAAAAAAATTCTAGAGGTCGTGAGTGTTAGTGTAATGTAGGTTTTTTTAATATTATTTTTCCTACACATTATTAAGAATACCTTAGGTTATAGGAGACATGGCTTATGTGAGGACATGTGGTGTAATCCATCAATTACATGTGTCGCTCTCACCCACACTTGGGTGGTTGAGTCTCAAACCCTCTTTTGGCATTTTATGCCACCTTACAAAACCTCTCTCCTATTTCTTTTTGAATAGGTTATGCCACAAGTTTGGAATTTTCCAAGTAGGAATAACTCCCACCTAATTTGGTTATTTGGGAGTTATTACCCCTCTTGGAATTATATGCCAATGTTTAGCTATATAATCAACACTCACCTCTCCCTCCTATCTAGTCCAAATGAGCTCATATCAACTCGGCTAGTTCAAGGGAGTCGTGATGCATATTGTATCATTTTGTGTGTGATAATAGATCATATTCAATTATTGCACCATATTCCAACAATTTATCCTCATGCTGCTCTCGTTTGGAAGGCTTATCTTGGTTTTATAGGTGATCCTAGGTGTTTGAGTTCATCAACAACTCTTACATGGTATCAAAGCATTCAGATCTGCAAGCCCCTTCTTGAATTTGAGAGATTTAGCAGTGAGATTTTTCTGGAAGCATTTTGAGCCAAAACGGACTATGCCATTGTGTCCAAAAGGCCCAAACCCCCATTTTGATATATAATTTGTCCAATTTTGACAAAGTTGAATTTGGGGAATTTTTTTTTTGCCTGAATACCCTTACACACGTATCAAGGTGAATTTTTTTTCAAAAAATTAAAAAAAATGATTTTTTGATTTTCCTCCATTTTAAAATAAAAAAAAAAATATAAAAGTGTTTTTAATGTAGGTTTAGTTTTTTAAAATTTAAAAAAAAATGAAAAAAATAAAACAAAAAATTAAAAAATAATTAAAAAGTCAAAGGGGTTTCTAACCCTTGCGCGACATCCAAGGTACCTGCATTGTAGGCCTTTGGCCTAGCGCTGCAGGCTATGGACTCCAAAGTGAAGGGTGCAAACTTTCAAAAAAGGGGCCCCACTTGTATTTAAAAGTCTTTTTGATTATTTTAAAAATTCAAAAAAAAACTTTCAAATATTTTACATTAAATATTTATGATTAAAAAATTCTCAAAAAGTTGATGTACAAACCTCAGCCTTTGCGCAACTAGTCTTGGTTTTCATGCAATTTTGGATGACTTGCTACATTTAGTTGTATATTTGGTAGTTACCTCAACTTTAGAGAAAGTTCAAATTAAGCTGGAGATTTTCTAAATTTGGTTGGACTTCTACATTTATCTAGAGATCTCCAAACTTGGTGGTTTCACCAAATTTAGCAGCAGTTCACCAAATTTGGTGGAATTATTTTTTGCAAATTGGGCACCCCTCTCCATTGGAGTTTTGCATTTTGCACCCCATCTTCAGAGGCCTCTAACTTAGTCATCCAGACTCCATTTTGTGAGCATTTTTTTTTATTTGGGGTAGAATTTTGTAGAATTCATAGTGGTGGAATTATTTTTTTCTCAAATGATCTGGATTTTCCAAAAAATCAAATTTTTCAGCAGATATGAAGGAAGTTCTCATTTTTGGAACTTCAAACGGCTATAACTTTCACATACGACCTTGGATCGAGGTAATTCTTTTTATGAGAGTTGATATTTTTCTGAGCACTACACATTGGTTCTATTTTGAGGTTTTGATTTTGAAATTATTTTGTGCCTTTAGTATTTGGGTTCAATATTGGACATTGTAAAACTTTGGTAACAACTCCAGAATTGTAAATGCACTAATGATAAAGTGCCACCATTATATTTCTCTAGGGAGATCATTGATTGAGTGATTTGGGGGGGTAGCCTTTGGCCTTTGTTGGCTTATGTCTCTTGATTGGTCTATTATGTGACTAAAATTGAGGAGTTTAATATGGGCATCAAAACACATCTTGTTGTAATAAGGTTAAATCGATGGAACTTTATGTCTTGGTGAGATGGAATCCTAACAAATTGTAGGTGGCTTAATATTTTTCCATATCTCTATGGACTAGTTCCTAAACCTTTATTAAAATGGAAGAGAGTTGTGTGGGACATAAAAATAGAACATATCCTAGGAGTAATTGGTTGTAGTTGTGATATTGATACACAAATGGTCACTGAAGGTATTGAGATCCCTCGTGACCTTATGAACAAACTTTGGGGGATGTATGGAGACTCAAATGAACCTCCATTCCTAGAGGATCCTGTTATGGATTGTCTTGTTCTACTTGCGAAGTTTCAACCTATTGATGATAAAACAACTGAAACACTTTATGATTGGGAAAGGTATGGTAGTTTTGATGACACAAAACCTTCTCCTCCTATAGAGATATCTATTGAGACTTTAGTTTCTATGGATTAGGCTCCTAATCCATATTTAGAAGGTTCATCTTATTCATCTATGAGTCAACATCTTGAGGCTGAGGAATCTTGTAATCCAACATTGGTAGAATTATCTACTATTGTTTCTAATGATAATGGTACTGCTACATCCATGGCTTCTATTGATTTAGTACAATAGGACATTCATTGTCTTCCAGACAAAGCTACTTGGGATGAGTACTTGACATACATTGTAGGTTTTTTTTGTGAGTCCTATCTTGTAGACTTGGAGGACACAATTGAGTGCCTACATCTCCCCTTTGATGAATTTGCTTCCTCTTCTTCAGATTTTGAGGGGGAACTTTTTGACCCTCTTGTTATTTACCCACACAATCATTCTTCATAGTTTGACATGACTGTGGTCACTATCGAGCACCATTTGGAGGAGGCACCTTTGTATTCAATTTCTTTTCTACATCCATCTCCACTAGGTTTTGGATTGTCATCTTCTACAGTGTGGCCTAGAACACTTGCTTTGATGGTGACAACTTTTGGCATCGACTTGGGGACACCTGAGCATAGTTCAGAGACATCATACATCTTGATCATTCTTCCTACATATTCCTTTTAGGAATGGGAAGATATCCTGCATACATCCTTGGTTTTCTTTCTTCCTAAAGGGAGGAATATTGTTCGGAAATCTTGGATCATCTTCAGCTTCTTGTGTCAAGCATTCAACAACAATGTGGGAGATTCTACATTGGGGGACTGTATGGTCTCTCTT
This sequence comes from Sequoia sempervirens, assembly GCA_007258455.2. Classification (NCBI taxonomy): domain Eukaryota; kingdom Viridiplantae; phylum Streptophyta; class Pinopsida; order Cupressales; family Cupressaceae; genus Sequoia; species Sequoia sempervirens. The sequence continues at coordinate 9,301,103 of VDFB02000009.1, read as the reverse complement.
CTTTTTCTCTCCTGGGGGAGAGTTTTGTCCTACAGGTTTTCTCTTTCTCATATTTTGAGAGGTTTTGTACATGGGTACCTAACATGGCCTTGTAGCCGGGACCCATCTTTGCATTGTTTCATCCTTTCACCCACCTAAGCTATGCTTAAGGGGGCTTGTTAGTGTAGTGTAGGTTTTTTTAATATTGTTTTTCCTACACATTATTAAGCATACCTTAGGTTATAGGAGACATGGATTATGTGAGGACACATGGCATAATCCATCGATTACATGTATCACTCTCACCCACACTTGGGTGGTTGAGTCTCACACCCTCTTTTAGAATTTTATGCCACCTCACAAAACCTCTCTCCTGTCTCTTTCTGAGTAGGTTATGCCACATGTTTGGCATTTTCCAAGTAGGAATAACTCCCACCTAATTTGGTTATTTGGGAGTTATTACCCCTCTTGGAGTTATGTGCCAATATTCAGCTATATAATCAACACTCATCTCTCCCTCATATCTAGTCCAGATGAGCTCATATTGGCTCGGTTAGTTCAAGGGAGTCAAGATGCATATTGTATCATTTTGTGTTTGATAATATCATATTCAATTATTGCACCATATTCTAGCAATTCATCCTCGTGTTGCTCTCATGTGGAGGGCTTATCTTGGTTTTGCAGGTGATCCTGGGTGCTCGAGTTCATCAACAACTCTTACAATGAGAAGTCATGAGGAAAATCAAAGGACAAGAGGTCCCAATCTAGAGGAAAGAAGGATTGCTAGTACTATGGGAAGCCTAGTCATTTAAAGAAATATTGCTCGTCTCGAAAGAATAAAGGAGACAAAAAATAAAGGAAATAAGGAGGAAAATGTGGTAAGTAATAAATATGATGATGATGCTTTGATTTTATCCCTTGACAATGTTGATGATTCTTGAGTGTTAGATTTATTTGATTCATTTCATGCTATGCCCCATAGAAGTTATTTTCTTGATTATGTCCAAGGGGATTTTGGGATGGTTTATTTGGGAGATAACGAACCCTATTAGATTGTTGGAAAGGGAATAATTAGGATAAAGTTACAGAATGCGAATCATTGGCTACTACAAGAGGTAAGGCACTTTCCAAGATTAAGTAGAAATTTAATTTCTATAGGGAATCTTGGTGATGAAGGCTATGTTGTTAATTTTAATGGTAAAAATTGGAAGGTTACAAAAGGAGCCTTAGTGGTAGAAAAAGGTGTGAAAGTAGGCACCTTATATATTTGTACAAGTCATATTGTTCCTTCTACTTTAGTTTTTGTAGAAAAAAATCAATGTTTAGGAACAGTTGTTGCATTTTAACAGGTAAAAAATCAGATAGTTGTGGGTTTAGAAACAATACTGTGGCACAATAGGCTTGGGCACATGAGGGAAAAAGTATGAAAGCACTTCATTCAAATCATGTTTTACCAGGTCTAAAATGTGTTAATATGGATTTTTGTGAAAGTTGTGTGTATGGAAAACAAAAGAGAGTTAGTTTTCTTAAGTATGGGAAGCAAAAGAAAGATGAGAAGTTGGAATTTGTGCATATGGATGTATGAGGACTAGCTTAGGTATCTTCTCTTGGTGGATTTTAGTATTATGTCACGATGATGCAACAAGGAAGGTATGGATTTATTTCCTTAGGTACAAATACATGATGTATTTGAAACTTTTAAAAAATGGAGAAGCTTGTTTGAGAATGAGATGGGTAAAAAGTTAAAATGTTTTAGATCTGATAATGGTGGCGAGTATTGTAGTAGAGAATTTGAAGATTATTGTTCCTCTAATGGTATTCATAGGCAAGAAATGGTTCCAAGGACTCCATAAGAAAATGGAGTGGCTGAGCACATGAATAGAACAATAATGGTGCATGCATGGACTATGAGATTGCATGTTGGGATGCCTTTGAACATGTGGGTAGAGGTTGTAAGTACTATTTTTTATTGAATTAATAGAGTTCTTTCTAATCCTTTGGGCTTTGGTATTCCAGAGGAAGCATGGATAGGTAAGAAGGTGGGTTATTTTTTTCTAAAAACCTTCAGTTGTGAAGCATTTGCACATGTAGATTATGAAAATATAACCGAGCTTGATGAAAAATAAAAGAAATGTATATTTGTTAGATATGGAATTGATGAATTTGGTTATAGGCTTTGGAATTTTGAAAATCAAAAAATTGTGAGAAGCAGGGAGTTATATTCAATGAGAAAATATTGTACAAAGATCAGTTGCAGTAGCATGCGAAGAAAGAAAATGATTATGTAGTATTGGATGATACTCCAAATAATGATGTTCCAGTGGTTCCTCATGCTATGTAACAACAACAACAAAAACAAATACCGCAAACTTCGATGAATGTTAGATGATCAATAAGGATAAGTAGACCTCCAAAAAAAAATTCTCCCTCTTTGTATTCTATTTTATTAACTAATGTTAGTGAACTAGAAATTTATGATGAAGTTATGAAGGTGGATTCCAAGGTTTAGTGGAAGCATGGAATGGAAGAAGAAATGGGCTCCTTGCTAAAAAATTAGACTTGTGAATTATGCAAGTTGCTTGCAAGTAAAAAAGGCTTTACCAAAAAAATGGGCTTATAGGTTGAAAGAGGAAGATGGAGGTAAGAAAAGATTTAAAGCTAGGTTAGTTGTAAAAGGATTTTCATAGAATAAGGCATTGATTTTGATGAAATATTTTCTCTAGTTATTAAAATGACTTCTATTCGTACTATTTTAAGTATTGTGGCTATTGAAGATTTTCATTTAGAACAACTTGATATTAAAACAACCTTTCTTCATGGTGATTTGGAAGAGGAAATATATATGGAACAACCATGAGGATTTTAGGTCAAAGGTAAGGATAAATTGGTGTGCAAATTGAAGAAAAGTTTATATGGCTTGAAGAAAGCACCTCGACAATGGCATATTAAATTTGATAGTTTTATGGCTAAGCAAGGCTATAGTCGATGTAATTTATACCAATATGTTTATTTTAAAAGGTTAGATGATGATAGCTACATTATTTTATGTTTATATGTTGATGATATGCTTGTAGTGGGGTCTAACATGGATCATATTAGAGAGTTAAACTGGCAGTTAGAAAATTCATTTGCTATGAAAGATTTGAGGGAAACAAAACAAATCCTTGGTATGAATATTACTAGAGATAGGAGATTTTTTTTTTTTTTAATTTTTTTAAAAAATCTCAGGCTAATTATGTTGAAAAGGAGTTGCAGAGATTTCACATGGTGAATGAAAAAGTTGTTAGTACACCTTTGCCTAGTCATTTCAAATTGACTAAGGATGTGTCCAAAGACACAAGAGGAGGAAGAAAAAATGTCAAAAGTTCCATATGCTTTAGCTATAGGAAATTTAATGTATGCCATGGTATGCACAAGACATGATATTGCACATGCCTTAGGAGTTGTTAGCAGGTATATGAGTAATCCCAAAATGGAGCATTGGAATGCGATAAAATGGATTCTGAAATATTTGAAAGGTACATCCAATAAATGTTTATGTTTTGGGGGCTCTAATAAGTATTTAAAAGGCTATGTTGAATTAGATTTGGTAGGGGATATTGATACCAAGTGAAGTACCATAGGTTATGTATTTATAGTTTGTGGGACAACAGTGAGTTGGATTTATCGATTGAAAAAGGTAGTTTCTTTATCTACCATAGAGGTAGAATATGTTGTTGCAACAAAGGAAAGAAATGAGATGATATGGATACAAATTTTCATGGAAGAGTTGGGAAAACAACAAACTAAAAATTACTTCTTTACAAACAATTAGAGTTCTATACATCTTGCAAAGAATTTTTCTTTGCACTCTAAAACCAAACACATATAGCTATGATATCATTTCATTCAGCCGGTGTTGGAGGATGGAAAGATGAAGCTAGAAAAGGTACACACATATGAAAATCTAGTGGATATGTTTATGAAGACAGTGACAAGGGAGAAGTTGAGCTCCTCTTTAGCTTCAGTTGGTCTTCAAGGTTAACAATAAATAAGAGTAGTAGGGTCCAAGGTACTTATTTCCAGTGGGAGTTGTAGGGGCAGTGGTGTTATGATTAGTCTCCAAGTGGGAGATGGTATGGTGTGGATTTTGATCAATCTCCAAGTTAGAGATTGTTGTGTTATGGAGAATAATGAGATTCAGATGCTAAAAATATTCACCATTTTTTTTATGAAATAATTGCTACTTTATTAAATAATTATTACACTCTTGCATGAATGGTTTAAAATAATTGTAACCACCCAAAAAGAAAGGAGTTATTGGTTGCATGAAATAAGTACATGCATGGGAAGGTTTTTTCCACACGTTTTTTTGGTTATTTATGGTTGTTGGGCATGAGAAATGATAGTATAAATTCATACAATAGTTGCTAGAAAAATGTAGTGTCATGGGTACACGTAGCAAAGGCTGTGTAAAAATCAACAGTGGAAAAACATGGAAAAAAAATGATACAAGTTGTTGCATGTCTTTGCATGTCATTTTAAAGGTTATTTTCTGGGAGATTAATATAATTTGGACCCTTTGTTGGTTGATGTAGCCTAGATTTGGGTGAACCATGTTAAATCTTTATGTTGTCTTCTTGCTGTCCATTTTTTTGGGTTTTATATATCTGTCGTGTTTTCATATTTTTTCTACATTCAATTGATAAGTTCTTTCCTACAAACTCTAATATGAGTGTGTTGGTTGCTTGGGCCATTGCATCAACAACATGGTTTTTATTCCTAGGAGTCAACTAGATATTAAAAGTGACAAAGCTCTCTATTAAATCCCATACGTGATGTCAATAACTTGGTAACCTTTTTTCATGAGAAGAGTACTATTTGTGTACCTTCTTTACAACCAATTTGGAATCTCCAAAACCCTACAATGTTTTTTCCTTCTTATGAATCGCTATCAAGAGTCCATGCACCAATGCTTCATATTCAAAAATATTATTTGCACAGTAAAAATGCAACATGTGGCATGCAAAGAAGGTCTTCTCATTAGGACTGATCAACTCGAAACTAGCTCCAACACCTTGTTCGGATCTAGAACCATCAAAACTCAATGTCTAAACCTTGACATTGTATTTTCTATTAGGTTGTGCCTTACCCTCTTTTAGTGATACTATGTCAACTGGGCCTTGCTTCCTGAAAGGTGGCTCAATTAGAACAAATTCTTACCTTAGACTATCTTTCTTTGAATCTGAGGTGCTTAATTGATCCTTTATCTTCTCTACTATCATTTGACATAAGCATCATTCAAATTCTGAATGTGACACATCATGGACTTTGCACCAACATGGTAATAGAAATTCATTGAAGTTTACCTTATTCTCTAAACTCATCTGGTCATTGACACATCTAGTCATGAATTCCTAGAATCATTGAAATATCCCCCTTCTTCATTTGAATGGAGGTCATCATTAGTTTCAATGCATAGTTTCATGTTGTTAGGAATTTGAGTTAAATCTTCAAAAGGCATAGCTGTATCATGTAACATCATTATTTCTTTAGTCTATAGAGCTATTGGAGAATATACACCAAGATCAATCTCTAAAAATAATACTTCGTTATTTTGATTTTACTTTGTAATCATATGTTTCATTTTGGGTTCTCTTTTGACCTAAATCTAATTAGCCATACCTCTGCATGGGAGCCACATGTAAGTGAAATAAATAGACACATATCCATTCAATATCTTATCACAATCGCGACTCAAAAGCATGGAATACATGTTTGGTATATCCACAAATTGAATATCAATCTAGTACTAGAATCAAGGATCAAATGCAAGTTGCATATGAATACAATTCAATTTTAGTCTTGTCTAGTTGTGTCACTTTCCTAGTAGAAGGGCTAGGGGTAAGTCATAATGCTGTGGATACAACTAGTGGAATTACATTAGTTGATGCCCCTGAATCTACTAGACAATTATACAAATTTTTACCAAATATATGCAAAGTTAAAAGGAAAGGCGGAGATTCTCTCTTATTTTTGTAGATGCTAACTAGGGTATTTTCCTAAGAGACTTGAATTTTATCTTTTCCTTTTTATTGAACATCCTTAGGTATAGTAGTGCTAGATGAAATCTTAGGTCCAAAAAATTGTTTGATGGAATTAAACAATGTGTTTCTAACTTCTGATACTTTCAACAATTCAAACATAGAGAGACTTACCTTCATTTTCATCTCATCTACAACATACTATCCCATTTATGTAATTTTTGGCTTGGTGTGAGATTCCTTTGAAGATAATTGAGTGGGTATCTTTGGTGGTGCTAGATTATTGCTATCATTTAGATCTAGAGGTACTTGAAGACTATTTGGGGGAGTGGAAGTTTTCAATGGAACCTTAGGCCTATTATTTCACAAATTATATGCCCCCTGATTTTGTTGTAACATCTACACATCATCATCTCGATTGTAAATTGATTATATTTCAAACAAGGGCCTAAGAGATTCTTCTCCTTCAAGCCCATTTTCATCTTGGTTGGGAAAAGGATAGATGTTCACGACCAAAACAAAATCATATGCAGTTGAAGGAAAAATTTCTTGCTCACAGGAGTTGGAAGTTTCTAAGGTCTCCATATTTTGCACTTCCATCTAAAAAATGCTAGCTATGATTTGAAACTCTTGGAAATTTATCTTTGAATTTAGGATCTGGTATTATATAGTCTACACCAATTTGACATTGTTTCTTTAGCCAAAAATACTCTTCCTAGAGGTTTTCTATCAAACGTATTTGCTACATCTAGTGGTGATGGAACTCCATTATCTGGGCAAGTATTCCAAGTTCCATTTTTCCTTTGGTAACCCTAATTTTGTACTTGAGTCTACCATTTATTTTAATTGAAATGGGATTGATAGTTCCTTTGAGCACTCTACAAAAAAATATTTTGATTTCTTAGATGAGTTGTACCTTAGTTGTTAATTTCCTCATTTTCTTTGTGATCTCTCTGAGGTCATCTTTTTCTTTTTCTTCTTTGATTTTTCTAATTTCAACATTGTACAAGTATGAGAGGTATGAAGTGGGAGCTTAAAAATTTTGAGCTCTTAGATGGAGGATCATAGTGTTTGTTGTTTTTGGGACTGGATTCAAGACTGACATATGATGACTCAAAGCCTAATTGATTTGTTGAGTTTGATGAGGCATCCCAAGCATACCAATGTGATTTATTGGCCCTACACATGACAGTCCTAATTCTACATTTACTTTAACAACTTATATGCTTCTGCTAAATGATTTGGGGAAAGGTTTTCCCTTCTAACAAATATTGAAGTGAGGTTATCCAAAGCAACATAGTATGCTTGTTTAGCTACCTAATCAAGTTGATATGGGTCATGGAGATGGGTGTATTCTCTTGCAAGATTTTTTCCCTTGGTCTCCTTATGTTGTGTAGCGCAACACTTTGGTTTCGTGAAATGGATTAACCACCTCATATGGATCTTGGATATTGTATAGATTTGGTGGTTGTATCAAGCATTAACAGGTGAATATTTTGGTGCAACGACACCCACCTGTGCAACAATTGGTATCAGAGCCAAGGTCATAGGTTTGAACCCCTCACTTGCACTAGGGGATTGTTGCAAGAGTTTCACCCTTTGTATCCTTGTGTTGTGTAGTTGTTACCAATTTTTCACCACAACTCAAATTGGCAGAGCTGATTTAATTAAGTTCATTTCAAGGTGAAAAAATTTCAATTCATTTATGCATTTTCTTAAACCATTGCATGCATTGGAGTTTGAAAGAATTGTTAAGTTAAAATGTGTAATGTTTTTTTAGTTAAAGAGAGAATTTAGTTTTCCATTCAATTTTTACAACATAGAAAAGATTACATGAGATACAAAGAATAATGCTTTCATTTTGTATTGATTTATCATTCCATAATTTTTCATAAATTTTTGCAAAAGAGATACAAAATTGAAAAAGAATGCACAAATGCTATTTTCATATTCATTGGGATGAAAAGAGAAATCAAGAGTCCCACACAAGTTGTGGGAATAGATGATTCAACATAAAATAAGGAATGTACTATGCTACCGAAGATAAAAGAAAGAAAGGAACACATAAGAAGAAACATAGACATAATTGCCTGAGGTGTCTTCAAGTTGGATTTATTGTTGCTTGTCCCTCCTTGCTCTTGGTCCCCAAGTGAACCTGTAGATGATTGAGAAATATTTGTTAGAGCTCCGGTTATGAATCCTCCTATATGATCTATCAACAACAATACAATCCATTTCTTGTGGTGCATTGAATCAGTTGAGAAAATATCAGAAGTGTGTAAGGGAACATAAAAGATGAAACATCACAGGAACATTGAACTTTTTTTTTTTTTTTTCATCTATCATGTTTGTTTACTGTGTAGGTATAGGAAAAGTCATGTTGCTGATCTATTTTGAAGACATAATAGCATGTGGTGTGAAAATGGGCTCCCACAAGGGTTGATCCTAGCATGTTGCCCCCTCAACTACAAGAGGGGATTTGAGAAAAGAAATATATTCACAGTGTTCAAAATGAAGCATACAACTGAAGGAGAAGTCCACAAATGCAATACAAGAGAAGTTGATTCATTACCCATACATGACCATCAAATTCAAAATGCAAGTGAAAATGAAGATCACAGATGAGCAAGGAATCTTTCTTGAATGCTCAAAAAATATGTAGAATATAAATTAATTGCACTACCTTTCATTAGATATTTTTGATTGCATACAAATGGGTCATGTTCAAAGTGCTACTACAACATTACATTACTGCCATGTTTCATTAACATGATGTTCACATTGATAGGGCAGCAAGTGATAATTGTCATGGAGTGATAGTGAACAGGCATACACAATGCCAGTCTACAAATCAAGAGTAGCAATTGAAGCAATTGGAGAACCTTCAAAACATCATCATTAGAGTGATACTTATTTCAAAATATTCTATGCATTAAGGATCAAGATTCATATCAATTGTAGCTATCCAAGGGAAGATAAAAATGCATGAAGAGTGCAAAGAGACCTTGGCTCTATCAAGAAATGGAATTACAAAGTGGCTGTAAGTGAACTATGGAAGCCAATATATGAAAGGGAAAGAAGTCATTATTGACTTTGGATACAATGCATTTAAGCTTTGAGTGTGCTTATTCCAAAATAGACAATTTTGGCATGTGGAACAACATCACTGAAGTAAAATGAAACATATAACTCAGGTTTTGTTTCAACATTTTGGTGCTACAGTTATAGAAGAGAATCTCATTGCATTTTTTTAGGGATGAAACAGTAGTGAAGAGTGAAAGTTTGAGCACATTTTCTGAATGCAAAATAATTTCAACCTATAGATCAAAGCTTTGAAGTGCTTGAGAATGGATGACAACAAACAACAATGGAGGTGTCATGACCTATAGATGCATCATGCTGGCCAAATGCAAGCATTGCAAGAAGTGAATAAAAAGAACAAAGGCATCATCATTAAAGCTACCATTGCCTATGTAATACATTTGGGTGTAAGCAAAGATTTTTTCTGTGTGTGTTTCATAGAGAAAGGAAAGTGCAAATACCATGGCAACCATGTGAAACTATGAATAAGAAAATGTAAATGGAGAGTACCTAGTAAGTTCCCTTGAAAGGCAAGTCCCATTGGAGCGACATCGTGTTTCTGAAAAAAAAGAAAAAAAAAGCTAGAGTGGTATGCATGAAGAAAATGAAGCCATTTTTTTTTTCTAAAAACAATGAGAAAATGCTAGAGTGAAGCTAGGGTTTCAAAATAAAAGTGAACAATAATGTTTTCTCATTTAGAAAATGCAAAACCCAAAAAGTTTAAAGCCTCAGCATTGCTTAGAGAGGCATTTGGTTTGGTTTCCATTCAGAAAAATAGAAGAAAAATGTTATATTCTACATATTCAAAAAATGAACAAGAGATATAAGATGCATCAAAACCTCAGTTGGTGCTCTCATGGTTGTGGCATGAGAGAAGAATCTCTCTTCATAGAAACACAAACCCACTTGGGTTTTGTTCCAAAAGTTCAAATGCAGAAGATAATAAGGGGTTTGAGCTCGTGCAAGTGTTAAAGTCCTAAAAAATGTAAGCAATATGGTGAATGGCCATGACCATTAAGGGGGTTTCAAACCCATAAAAATATACAAGTGAAAAATTCATTCTCTCTATAAGTTTCATTGATTTTTACATCATGGGTCGAGCCAAAAATCAACCATTTTTGTAGGAAAAAAGGAGATGCATAGTGTGTGGTTGTGGCTATTAGAAATAGAACACATAGATTTCCATTCATTGCTCCAACATAAAGAAGAAAACCCCATTTTTTTGTTCAAAGAATGCTTGAATCAAGCTTATTTAAGAGGGAAATGCACAAGATTGAGAGCATTAAACTTACCCTAGTTTTTTGTGTGTGGAGAAAACCATTAAAAGCCCATGTGCCATGTCTTTCAAAAACTAAAATGAAGCTTTCCATGGCAACTCGAAGTGGAGGAAACATCCATAGAAAAAACAAGGCACAAAAATGAATTAAAAAGCTACAGAAGCTGCGACTTAGAGGTCTCAAAACCTTGCAAAGTGGAGTCAAAATGCCATAGAATGATGAAAGAACAACTTACCATGGAGTTTCAGAGGGGATTTGACACCAAGAAAGGAAGAATCAACACAAAAAAATGCAAATAAAATGCTCAAAAGCTAGTTTACACGGTGGCTCAAGCAGAGCATTTTTTCTCCAAACTTGGTCAATGCAAATGATGAGAAAAATTATGGATAAGGGTCGGTTTTGATGTTAGGGTTTCCTAATGCCCTAATTTGAATGTGATATTTTATCAAATTCATTTTAAAAATAAAAAGCCTCTAATAATGCCTTGATACAAATGTTGCCTAAGTCGGCATGCCTTAGACTACTTTTCTTGATTGTTTTTTAAAGAAAATCTAATGACCTCTTACCTTGCTTTTAAGATTTTATGAGAAAATCATATGCACTTTGGCCCCTTCTTACTAGGTTAAGTTGTTCATATGCCTTAGTAGCTTTATGGAATATAGCCCATGGTCAAAATTTATGATTTTTTATAGAAAAATCAAATGTAATAGGAGCCCCTTGCATATTATTTTGATTCTTTGCAAAATTTGAAACTCCAAACATTAGAATAATTAGAGTCAATATTGTATCAAATTAGATGTAATAGGGATATTTCTATATTGATTTCTAAAGCTGCATATGATGTAAAAAATCATTAAGGTAATGTTTCTATAAATTACCTTAATGTTTGTTATGTTTTTAGAATGTAGTTTGTGTACTTAAGTCTTCACTGAAACTTTCTATTTTGGGTTGAGTTCACCTGGGTGAATTTGGAAAGGAGGGAGGAAACTGAACTTTCTAATTTCAGTTTTGAGTAGTTTGGACCTGATTTTGTGGATTTTTTGGATCAACCTCGTGGAGATAGAAAGTTTGCATTTTCCTCATGCAATTTGGAGTAGTTTTGAACATTATTTTTAGGATTTTCCGGGGAGCTCGAAAATGAATCAGAATTGCTATTTTAGAGATGTAGTTGGGCTGATTCTTGCTATTTTCACTATTGAGAAACTTGGAAGATATAAGTTTGGAGAAAATTTTGATTTTCTCAGTTCAGATTATCATTTCTTGCTCTCCTACTCAGTTAGAGAGTCTTGTTAAAAAATTTCTCGTACTTAGATTTTGAGCTTGACACTCCTTCATTTCAATAAAACAAAAGGACTTCATTTCTCATTTTCTTGTCTCAAATTTACAGTACCAATTTGATGTTAACTATGATTCAAATACACATTCCTCTTTATGTATTGTTACTGTGAGTTTGTTTACAAGGGTCTCATATAATTCAGTTTGTATTCTATGTTTTGTTTAGTGAACCTCTATACAAATCACTGTTGGATTATATGTTTTCAGGGTGGGATTGTGAGAATTAAAGTTTTTGAGAGATTGTTTGAGAGTAAAAAGTTATCAAAATCTTTAAATTGCTGGTGAATCATCTTAGGTTTTAGGATCTCAGTTTTAGCTTCTTCCTTCTAACCTTTTCCTTTGAAAGTCTTTTAGATTAGGTGATTTACTGGGGGAACCAACCCACTCTAGAGATTCACTCTCACTTATAGATTACCCACAATATGAGAGAGTTTCCATGTTACAATAGGATAGGCAAGTCTAACTTGGCTAAGGGTGCAATCCTCATTGTCAACAGTTTTTGGAATGCCTAGTGGGACTCTAGAGTCTTGTATTTAGAGTTGTTTTCAAATTGTAGGCTATTGTTTGGTATATTCAACAACATTTTTTAGCCTTTGGAGGTTTCAAATATATTTTCTGACTTCGATTCCTGGTCTTATTTGTAGATTTAGTGCAAGCAGTGTATGAGAAAGATTCAAATCTGATTAAGTCCTGCTTTGTTTGAATACTTGAAACTTTCTCCGCCAAGAAGGAGAGGTAGGACACCAAGGAGGATTTTTGATTCAACAAGGAGGGTGAAATCCACACCTCTAGGTCTTAGTCCTATAGTTTTTGTGAAGAAGAACCCAACTCTTGTATCACAAGCACCACCAATGGTAAGACAATTTTTCTTCACACTGTTTAATGGGGGTATCCCATTGTGCTAGCCCAATATGATGACATTCCAATTGCTACACTTAAGGGGTTTCCATATTTCACTGGTGCAGATCAGACAACTCCTATTGAACATATTCGAGATGTGGCAACCCTATGCTTAGTACACAATGTGACAAAAGAAAATGTTGCTTTAAGATTGTTGGCTGCATCAATGAAAGGGAAATCCCTTCAATGGTTCATAGGCCTTTCGGCTAATTCCATTGCAACATGGGACCAACTCAATGATGGGTTGCACTAACAATTTGTGGATAAATCAGATCATTGATCATTGTTAGAGTAGTTGAGCACCATCAAAAGGGCTCCTCATGAACACAACAGATTTCAACTATCAGTTCTAGAGAATGTGGGATAGAATCCCTTTAATGGTTAAACCCTCACCCAAACATGCTTTCCTATTCTTTCTTAATGCTCTAAATAGTGAAATTTCAATCATGATACAATCCATGGGAGAGTTTGCATTGCCTAATACCTTTGATATTGCAATAAGGGTAGAAAAATACCTCATACAAGTTGGGAAAATAGCCCTAAGGTTAGCTATTCCTATTGTACCCAAAATACAACCACCTATTCCCATGAATTTACCACCCATAGCTATTGTACGACCAGTTCCAGTGATAGGTTACCAAGCTGCAACCCAAGAAAATGCTATCCCAGACTTGACTAAAGAGATTCAAGAGCTAAAGGGTATGCTGCAATCTTTCAACAAAACCATTAGTAATGAATTTTTGAACCTTAAGAAGCAAGTTGGCCATGAACATAGGCCCCACCAAGACCCTTATCAACAAAGCTAGCCAAGTAGACCACCCTTCAAAAATGATTTCCAAGGTCAAAAGAGGAATTTTAATTCTAAGTCTTTTCAGCCCTATAACCCCAATGTTGCTAGTTCATCAAAGGAACTCAGACCACAAAACAACATGGCTCAAGAATGTGATTGGTGCTACCTGTGCAACCAGCCACATAGTTAGGCTACATGCATGAATGGGATGAAGAGCCAAGCTCTTATGGTGCAAAATAACTATGCTAGTTCAGAGAATCTGTCAAATGAGAATGTGGAGCAACAAGTTAACTTTGAGGTTGCCTTAATGAATTGGCAGAACACCGAATTTTGTAGAGTAAATCACTTTCAAGACCAAATTTAGCAAGGTTTTCCCATTTTAGCCAACACAAGGTAAAAAAAGAGAGTTGTAGATTTGGAACAAGTTGAAAATGTTCAAGAACAAGTTGCTAAGGAAAAAGTTCATTTTGTTTCACCTCAAACTATCCCCACAACACAACCAAAGGCACAGATTCTACAGAGAGGGCAACAAAAGGTAAATGATGTTGTTGCTGCCAAAGAACAACAAAAGGTGAGCCCTATTTCCTTTAATGTGGTTGAACACCTTAAAAAGGATACATTTAGCATGTCTATTATGGATTGTTTACATATTATGGGGAAAAATAGTTTATTACAAGATGCTTTAGATGAAATTTCAATTTCAGATACTACTAACCTAGGAAGGAATAGGGTTGTACTTGCAAACAACTCAGAAACCAAGAGAAGGAAACAAACTCAAGAGGTAAAACCCCCTCCATTTTATTTGAGCTTCATTATTGGAGATAAGCTTGTTCATAATTGTATGATAGACTCAGGTGCTAGTAGTTTAGTCATGCTCAAGAGTCTAGTTGACAAGTTAGGTCTAGTTTATGAGCCTTTGTCAAAAGGATTAGTGCAGCTAGATGGTTCTCATGTTCAAACAACTGGAATTGTTAAAAACTTGGATCTTACATTACATGCTTGTCCTAACTTTGTTGTTCCCCAAGATATCCATGTCATTGAATTACCCCCTCATTTTTCAATTTTCCTCTCAAGAGACTTTACTGCTAAGTTGGGTGGATTTTTATCTGTTGATTGGTCCCATCTATTTTTTAGAACTAGGTATGGCACCAAAGTGACCATTAGTTTTGAACCATTAGCTAAAGATCACATTGAGCCATACATTCCTAGCCATATAAATGCTAACATGTACATCAATAATGGATTGGAGAGTCAACCCATGACCTTAGACCCCAACACAACCAATAAAGAGGTAAACTTGGATGAGTGGGTTACCGAAAATCATGATCTTGACCCTTTCAACCACACTGATGAGGTAAGGTTAGGAATCTATGTAATCCATGAAATTGATGCAACAATTCCTAATCTAGTCAAAGAACAAAGTCAGCACTTGGATGATGGCCCAAGGTTGTTGAGAGATGAAGAGGTTGTCAAAGAATGGAAGGAGCTACTTTTTGACAATCAAGTTTTGAATCAAGAGGAGGACCTCAGAGAAGATGAAGAATCTATTAAAGAATGGATGGAATTTATTTTTGAGAATGAAGCTTTGGATCAAGATTTGGATCAATAGGAAGACCTCAAGGAATATAGGGAAATTGACCAAGAATGAATAGAAGTGTAGTTTGATAATCAAACTTTGGATCAGGAAAAGGTTTTCAAAAATGAACTTTTCGAAGAGCCTAAAAGACTCATTGGAGGATACCATGAGGAAGGAAATAGTTCCTTTTCATTCAACATCCAAGAGGAAGGTAAGGAGAATCTTTTTTTGAAGAACTTCAAGTTTTCTGCTAAAAATTTCAAGGATGTGGAGGAAATTAGTGTTGAACCACAATTCCCAAATGATTAGTCAAATGAACTTCCCAATTTTGATGATGAGATTCAAAGAAGTATGTCCATGTTGGGATCAATGCAAAATGATGAACAAAACTTCTATGAAAGACATTTGGAAAAACTCCTGTTCCAAAAAGCTAACTTTCAGTTGTATGAAGAACTAGACAACAACATTATAGAGGGGTTTTGTGAAGCAAAGCCAAAATTTTTCATTGTTGGAGATTTTGTGTTCAAATGGGATGAACATGAGAGAAAACCTAGAAGGAACTCCAAGTTTGATGCAATTTGGGATGGGCCATATGTGATAATAGAGTGCAAAGAACACAACTCATTTCAGCTTCTAAGTTAAGTGGGGAGGTGCTTTTGATCCCAGTTAATGGGATCCAACTCAAACATTGCTTCTAAGGTTAAAATCTACTTTTGTACTAGTAGAATAGTTTTTTTGTTAATAAGTGCTTGAAGCACATTTCGTTTCAATTGCTTTCATTCATAAGTGTTGCTGCACATTGTTTTCTGGCCACTAGGGCCTTGTAGTTGCTTTCAGTTGGTTTGGTTTTTGTTTTCTACTACTTGGAGTGTTGCAAGTTTCAATTTTCATGAATTTATGAGTTTTGGAGGGGAAAATTTGACTCCAAACCCAATGGATTTTTCTAAGGCAACTGGTCTAATGCTTAGCAAGTAAGCATTTAGTAGAAATTGCCAGGAATGTTACCAATTTTTCACCACAACTCAAATTGGCAGAGCTGATTTAATTAAGTTCATTTTAAGGTGAAAAGATTTCAATTCATTTCTTCATTTACTTAAACCATTGCATGCATTGGAGTTTGAAAGAATTGTTCAGTTGAAATTTGTAATGTGTTTTCAGTTAAAGAGAGCATTCAGTTTTCCATTCAATGTTTACATCATAGAAAAGATTGCATGAGATACAAAGAATAATGCTTTCATATGTATTGATTTATCATTCCATAATGTTTCATACATTTTTGAAAAAGAGATATACAGAATCGAACAAGAATGCATAAATGTTGTTTTCATGTTCATTGGGATGAAAAGTGAGATCAAGTGTCCCACACAAGCCATGGGAATAGATGAGTCAATAGAACACAAGGAATGTTCTATGCTACTTAAGATAAAAGAAAGAAAGAAACACATAAGAAGAAACATAGCAATCATTTCCTGAGGTGTCTTCAAGTTGGCTTTGTTGTTGCTTGTCCCTCCTTGCTCTTGGTCTCCAAGTGAACCTACAGATGATTGAAAAATCTTTTTTAGAGCTCCCATTATGAATCCTCCTATATGATCTATCAACATCAATATAGTGCATTGCTTGTGGTGCATTGAATCAGTTGAGCAAATATTAGAAATGTGCAAGGGAACACAAAAGATGAAACATCACAGGAATATTGAACTTATTTGTTTTTTCATCTAACATGTTTGTTCATTGTGCAGGTATAGGAAAAGTCATGTTGTTGATCTATTTTGAAGGCATAATAGCATGTGGTGTGAAAATTGGTTCCCATGAGCCCAGCATGTTTCCTCCTCGACTGCAAGAGGGGCTTTGAGAAAAGAAATGCATTCACAATGTTCAAAATGAAGCATCCAACTGAAGGAGAAGTCCCCAAATGCAATACAAGAGAAGTTGATTCATTACCCATACATGACCATCAGATTCAAAATGCAAGTGAAAATGAAGATCACAAATGAGCAAGGAATCTTTCTCGAATGCTCAAAAATATGTAGAATATAAATTAATTGCACTATATTTCATTAGATATTTCTGATTACATACAAATGTGTCATGTTCAAAGTGCTGCTACAACATTACATTACTTCCATGTTTCATTAACATGATGTTCACATTGATAGGGTAGCAAGTGATACATTGTCATGGAGTGATAGTGAACAGGCATACACAATGCCAGTCTACAAATCAAGAGTAGCAACTGGAGCAATTGGAGAAGATTCAAAACATCATCATTAGAGTGTTACTTATTTCAAAATCTTCTATGCATTAAGGATCAAGATTCATATCAATTGTAGCTATCCAAGGGAAGATAAAAATGCATGAAGAGTGCAAAGAGACCTTGGCTCTGTCAAGAAATGGAAGTACGAAGTGGTTGTAAGTGAACTATGGAAGCCAAGATATAAAAGGGAAAGAAGCCATTATTGACTATGGATACAATGCATTTAAGGTTTGAGTGTGCATATTCTAAAAGAGACAATTTTGGCATGTGGAACAACATAATTGAAGTAAAATGAAACACATAACTTAAGTTTTATTTCAGCATTTTGGTGCTACAATTATAGAAGAGAATCTTATTACATTGTTTTATGGATGAAATAGTAAAGAAGAGTGAAAGTTTGAGAACATTTTCTGAATGCAAAAGAATTTCAACCTACAAATCAAAGCTTTGAAGTGCCTGAAAATGGATAGAAACAAACAACAATGGAGGTGTCATGACCTACAGATGCAACATGCTAGCCGAATGCAAGCATTGAAAGAAGTGAATAAACATAATAGAGGCATCATCAATATAGCTACCATTGCTCATGCAATACATTTGGGTGTAAGGAAATAGTTTTTTTGTGTGTGTTTGATAGAGCAAGGAAAGTGAAAATACCATGGAAGCCATGTGAAACTATGAATAAGAAATGCAAATGGAGAGTACCCAGTAAGTTCCCTTGAAAGGAAAGCCCCATTGGTGTAACATTACATTTCTAGAAACAAAGAACAAAAACAAGCTACAATGGTATGCATGAAGAAAATGAAGCCATTTTTGGTTTTTTTCAAAATAATGAGCAAATGCTAGAGTGAAGCTAGGGTTTCAAAATAAAAGTGAACAATAATTTTTTCTCATTCTGAAAATGCAAAACCTAGAAAATTTTAAAGCCTCGACCTTGATTAGAGAGGCATTTGGTTTGGTTTCCATTCATAAAAATAAAATAACAATTTTATATTCTGCATATTCAAAAAATTAATAAGAGATCTAAGATGCATCAAAACCATGGTTGGTGCTCTCAGGGTCATGGCCTGAGAGAAGAATCTCTCTTCATAGAAACACAAACCCACTTAGGTTTTGTTCAAAAAGTTCAAATGCAGAAGATAATAAGCAGCTTGAGCTCATGCAAGTGTTAGAGCCCTAAAAAATGCAAGCAACATGGTGAATGGATGTGACCATTAAGGGGGTTTCAAACCTAGAAAATAATACAAGTGAAAAGTATCATTCTCTCTATAAGTTTCATTGATTTTTACATCATGGGTCGAGCCCAAAATCAACCATTTTTGTAGAAAAAAAGGAGATGCACAATGTATGGCCACAACTAGTATAAATAGAACACACAGATTTCCATTCATTGCTGCAATAGAAAGAAGAAAATCCCATTGTTTTGTTCAAAGAATGCTTGAATCAAGCTTATTTAAGAGGGAAATGCACAAGATTGAGAGAATAAAACTTACCCAAGTTTATGTGTGTGGAGAAAACCATTAAAATCCAACATGCCATGTCTCTCAAAAACTCAAATCAAGATTTCCATGGTAGCTCGAAGTGGAGGAAACATCCATAGAAAAACAAGGCAGAAAAATGAATTAGAAAGCTATAAAGGCTGCGACTTGGAGGTCCCAAAACCCTACAAAATGGAGTTGAAATGCCACTGAATGATGAAAGAACAACTTACCATGGATTTTCAGAGGGGATTCAACACCAAGCAAGGAATAATTGGAAAAAAATGCTCAAACCCTAATTTCCATGGTGGCTTGAGTAGAGCATTTTTTCTCCAAACTTGGCCGATGCAAACGATGAGCAAAAATAGGGATAGGGGTTGGTTTTGATGTTAGGGTTTCCCAATCCCCTAATTCAAATGTGAGCTTTTATCACATTCATTTTAAAAATCAAAAGCTTCTAATAATGCCTTGATACAAATGTTTCCTAGGTCGGCATGCTTAAGCTACTTTTCTTGATTGTTTTTTAAAGAAAATCAAATGACCTCTTACCTTGCTTTAATGATTTTATGAGAAAATCATATGCACTTTGGCCCCTTCTTACTAGGTTAAGTTGTTCATATGCCTTATTAGCTTTATGGAATATAGCCCATGGTCAAAATTTTATGATTTTTTATAGAAAGGTCGAATGTAATAGGAGCCCCTTGCATATTATTTTGATTCTTTGTAAAATTTGAAAAGTTCTGCAAACATCAGAATAATTAGAGTCAATATTGTATCAAATCAGATGTAATAGGGAGCTTTCTAGATTGATTTTTGAAACTACACATGATGTAAAACATCATTAAGGTAATGTTTCTATAAATTACCTTAATGTTTGTTATGTTTTTAAAATTCAATTTGTGTACTTGAGTCTTCATTGAGACTTTCTATTTTGAGTTGAGTTCACTTGGGAGAATTTGGAAAGGAGGGAGCAAACTAAACTTTCTAATTTTAGTTTTGAGTAGTTTGGACCTGATTTTGTGGATTTTTTGGATCAACCTCTTGGAGATAGAAAGTTTCCATTTTCCTCATGCAGTTTGGAGTAGTTTTGAACACTATTTTTTAGGCTTTTCTGAGGAGCTTGAAAATGGATCAGAATTGCTATTTCAGAGATGTAGCTGAGCTGATTTTTGCTATTTTCACTATTGAGACACTTGGAAGATATAAGTTTGGAGAAAATTTTGATTTTCTCAGTTTAGATTTTTGTTTCTTGCTCTCCTACTTAGTTAGAGAGTCTTGTAAACATTTTCTTGTACTCATATTTTGAGCTTGACATTCCTTCATTTCAATAAAACAACAAGACTTCCTTTCTCATTTTCTTGTCTCAAATTTATAGTACTAATTTGATGTTAACTATGATTCAAATACCAAATCCCCTCATGTCTTATTATTGTGAGTTTTTTTACAAGGGTCTCATATAATTCAGGTTGTATTTTGTGTTCTTTTTAGTGAACATCTATGGAAATCACTATTGGACTATATGTTTTCAGGGTGGGATTGTGAGAATCAAAGTTTTTGAGAGATTGTTTGAGAGTAAAAATTTATTAGAATATTTAAATTTCTAGTGAATCATCTTAGATTTTAGGATCTTAGTTTTAGCTTCTTCCTTATAACCCTTTCATTTGAAAGTATTTTAGATCAGGTGATTTACTGGGGGAACCAACCCACTCTAGAGATTCCCTCTCACTTGTAATTACCCACAATCTGAGAGTGTTTCCATGTTACAACAGGATAGGAAAGTCTAACTTGGCTAAGGGTGCAATCCTCATTGTCAACAGTAGCATAGTGCTTGGGTTTATGACATGGATTAATCACATCGTATGGATATTGGATCTTGTATAAATCTGCTAGTTGTATTGAGCATTATTAACAAGTCAATCTTTTGGTGTAATGGTAGCTGCCTGTGCAACATATGATTTATGAAACCTATTATTGAAAGCACTAATGAGATCATTATCTTGAATTTTCACCTCTATGAATAATCTATACAAATATGTAGGATTGATAGGGATTTTGAATCTATCCAAAAAAAAATTCTTCATATCCCCCATGAACAAATAAACCCAACAGGTAAATAAACATACAATTAAAAAGCTTCTTCTCCTAAGGAATATGGAAATAATATGCAATCAACATCGTCATACACAATTTGACTACTAGCCAAAGTTTCTTCAAAAACCTTGAGATGCTCTTTTGTAGTCCTATTGGGATCATTGGTGTGGAAATTTGAGCATAACATTTTTGGATTCTTGGGAAAGTCATGATAGACATTTGAATGAACGGGAGAGGGATTATTGGGAAGCCAAGCCATTGGTGGAGGTTGTGGTTGTGGCACTGTGGAAGGGAATTGATATGATGATGCTAGAATGGAAGATGAAGAGGAAGTGGAAGTATGAGGTGGAGGTGATGATGAACACCCCTTGCTATAACTCTTCTAGCTATGGTAGGATATCTAAGCTCAATAACTTCTCCCTGGTTAGGTGTAGATCTAAGTATTCTCTAAAGTCTATTGGGAAAAAATGAACCTATATGCTCCAAATTTTAAAATTTCCACCCTCTTTCTAGTGCCAATTTTGTTGACGAGTGTTTTTGCACATCCACAACACATAAAAAGTAATGAAGTACCCTATCTCTTGAAAGGAAATCTAACTTTAGAAACTTTAGAAATATAGCCCCAAGGGTTTGATTGCCAGGTCTTGAATTTGAATAAAACAACTCAGTGGTTAATATTTTGATGTTTTAACAAGGGGACTTGTACTTTTAAGTTGGAACTTTAGAAGATGGAAAAGCCAAAAAACTGTTATGAACACTAACTATATTTTAGATTTGAATTCTAAAAATGACTTCAAACATCTGATATGATGGTTTGGTGATGCTTTTCTTCCTAAAATAACCCATATTTTGAAATAAAATGCAAAAGAATAAGGGCTTAGAGAAATTAAATTTGAAAAACCTAAGGTTAATGACAACAATGGTTGATGTTGTAGATAAATAAATCCCCCATAAAACCAATTTCTATTTGATTAGGGTTAAACCCACAATATTGTAGAATTAGTACAATCTTCAAAGGAAAACAAAAAAATTCAGACTGTAAATATTTAGACATATATCCAATTTATGACACAAAATAAATGAATATTCACAGTTGAACTAATGTTGTAAAATTCTAATACTAACCATACAAAGTAACTTACAATAAAAAATGACAAATGGTATGAGCAAGAGATTTATCAAGCACCTCTAACACTTTTCCATTTTCATAACCGAATTGAATTAAAACTAGAAGGAACCATGCATGCATTTAGAAATAACAAGATAAATACTAGAACTTCAATGCCTTTGCTTGTATTAATCTCAAAATGTTGTTACAACAACTCCTATTCAACCCCTTACAAATGAGAGAAGGCTTCCTTTTATAGAGAAGACTTACAAAATCAATGATGGACATCAACTCAACACTAATGGCCAAGGTTACATTTGCATTTAATATTGAAGGTGTATTAAATGCTTTACAAAATATTCCCTTTTATCCCCCAATTTAAAATTTCAATATACATGATCCTAGGAGAATGTAAAATATACTAATATAACTTTTATATTAAATACATCTTACAAAATCCCAAAAAATTTGGTTTCACGCACTTTGAGAAAGATATGACATCTGGATAGAAATTATATAAATTTATCATCTATTATGCTTTTTCCAACTTTTTCTTTTATGGCATATTTAACAAAATTTGTTAATACAACATTAACTTTATTTTGCGAAGGGCCTTGAGCAACATGCACTTTATAGCCCAGAGCTTCATATTCATCCATCAATCTACTATGAAGCTTGATATAGGAGGTCCTGTACCTTATCTCCTCCTTTGATCTTACCAAAAACTATGCAACAAAATCTAGAAAATCCTTAGCTAAATTATCAGTGGGCTCTTTATGTATAATCTTCTGCAATTGTTGTTTCGACCCCCCACCATCTACTTTTTATGAGGTGGTGATTGGAACTTTCACCATATCCTATAAAATTGGTCACAATCACCCAAAACTTCATTAACCTGTCCAACGATGCTGCTCATCTCAAGTATTACCTAAGTTATTACTTCCTTAATAAAATATAGACTGTATATCCAAAAATTTGATTCTCTAATCTCATCCTTGGACACAATTGCTTCTCTTTCAATCACCTCTACATGCAACGTCTTTATTGCCTCTAGCTTAGGATACACAATCTTATAGTACTTAGAAAAGGTTCCACAATCTTCAATCATTTTTTCAATCTCTTCCTTCAAAACTAGGAAATTATTGTGTATTTTCATAGCCATTCATATTGGCTTATCATCGATGTACATAATGTTGCTTATCCATTTGTGAGTAGTTTGAGCCCACATCTTCATTTTCTCCATCTTATCATTTTCTTCTTTAGACCAAAAAATTGGATTCATGGCTTTCGTTGGGAAATTTTGGATGGGTGCCATAAGATGTTGAATAAATGTCATCAACTTTGCAATCTGTGCCTTCAATTCAGCCTTTGTTGCTTGGTGCTTTTCCATTTGCTTCAAATTTTTTGACATTGAACCCTTTAGTTCATTGATCTATTGCACTTTGTTTAGGGCCAATTTTTATTGAGGAAATGTTATATTCCTCTGGAAAAATTATAGAGGCATCCTTTTCAATTGTGAGAGTTGAAATGTGAAGGAATCTATAACTTGAGGCATCCTTGGTCACATGAGACCTTATTTTGGCTCTCTTCCTCTCCTTAGGCTACCTAATGCAAGATAAAATCACCTCGAAACTGGCCTACAAAGTCTCCATTATATGCCCCTTATTCCTCAACTTATCCTAGAGCCAAGTAGGAGCCACTACACTTTCTAATTAGGAAAGAATTTGTGTGGACTTATCTTCTGTTGCCACCTCCTTTGTTCGCTACTTTTCTAAATCTTCTACCTTCTCTTCTTCTACCCCATTTTACTCTTGAGGATTTTTCTCCTTGACCCCCACAACTTCCTCAAAGCACTTTTCTTCATGTTGAGGAGAAATTGATGTCTCCTCCATTGTGGGAAGTCCTTCCATGCCCTCCCTCTTGTCTTTGTATTTATTCCAAAAAATTATCCACACTCTCCATAGAAGGCAGTTCTAGAACATCCTAGGAAGAGGGGGAAAGAATAGCTTGTGTGACTTGATTGATTATTTTCGTGTTCACAGGTGAGAGGAGAACATCCATAAATTACTTGGGAAGATTGGAGAGATGGGACATGAGTGACTCGAGGAGGCTAAGAGAGGTGAGAGAAGAAGTAGAAGGGATGGTATCTATTGTAAGGTAGATATAGTGAATTGAGGAGTGGAAAAGGAAGAAGATGATGGAGATGAGATGGAAGACATAGATGGAGAGGACTCTACTAGAATAGTAGACGTGGAGGGAGTGGGAACAAAAGAAGTGAGGTGGATGAAAATATAAATGGTCAGGGGTGAGGAAAGGAATGGTGGAGGAATAGGAGTAGAGGAAGTGGGAGCGGATGAGGATGGATAAGTAGAATAAGTTGGAGGAGATGGAGGAGCCGAGACCAAAGGAAGAGGAGGTTTTGTAGTTGGAGGGGGAGAAGGACAAGAAGGCTCCTTAGGAATGGAATCCATTGTAGTAGTATCAACCTTCTTTTCCCTCTTAGGAGTTGGCTTACTGGGCTCACCAACCTTCCTTTTGTATACCCTAGGATTCTCCATAGGGTTTCTTTCTTCTACACTCTTTCTCCCATTTCCCTTAGCTTTTAGGGGAGCAAAGGACTCTTTGCTTGTGGAACTTGCACCCAAAGCCCCCTCATCCTCTATCTTTTCATCATCATTGTTGGATGAGGATTCTTCTCCCTTTTCTGCATATGTCAACTCAACATTTTCTACCATGAAGAGGGTCACCTGGGAATCTATCCACCTCTTTTCTCTTCAAATAACTAGAAAAGTAATGAAATTTATGTCAGTTTCCTCTTGGTCCATCCAATTTGGTAGAGGAATAGGTTAAGTGGCCATCTTGTTATATTCATCCTCATCAAGGAGCTACTCATCTTCCTGTAGTTGGTCAGGAACCTTGAAGAGGTACAAGGTGAAATTTTTTTCTAGTGTCACCCTCATATATAGGACCTTTTTGGACCTCATAGTCATTTGAGAAATTTTCCCAAAAACCCTCTATATGCAATTGATGTGCATATTGTCTTCCCACTTTCTTCTTCATTTTATCATAGGGTCAAAATTGTCCCTTCAATTGTGGAAGTTAAACCCAAAGCTTTGGATCTCTACATCTGAATATCTAGTTGAGGGTGTCGAAGGACACAAGTACATTCCTCTTCCAAAAGTTAGAGGGTATGAAACCCAAACTTTGTGCTTTCCATGAAGAAAGTGATGGGATGTTCATAGTTTCCTGGTGAGCTTCAACATTATGATCCATTCAGTAGGGTACTTGGGAAATTTGTATGTGGCGCCCCTAGGAATCCTTCAATTTTGAAATATGTAAATTTGGTTAACTGGATAAACTAATACTTGAATCACTTCCCCATTTCCATGGTGGAGAAAGACAATCTTCCCCCCAAGCCCCCTTGCAGTGTCTCAACAATGAACATCATGAACAAATCATTGACCCTTTTGTAATGATGCTCTGTGTTCTAATATTGTAGTTGTGGGTAGCATTCATATACAATGTGCTTGTTTGGGCCTGTACCCACATTTCCTTTGAAAGTTAGACCTCTGTACTTGAAATTTTCTAGAAACAGATACACTATGTAAGAGGTCATGTAAAAGGCGAAAAGACTTCTTCACTGTAAAAAAATTATCATGAAGATTTCCATTGACAATCTTTTCCCAACCAAAATTTTCCTTACCCCTCAAGATCTCTTTGATGTAATGGAACATTTAATACTTAAATGTGGATGTGGATGATATTCCTTCTATTCTATTGAGGAGCATGAATAGATTGTTGAAATCACTCCTATATGGAGTCTTTGGTAGTTTTCTAGCATTTTATCTTGGCTTCTCATCCAATTGAACATTATTGATGAGCTAGAGGCAACCACTGGAATTGGTATCAAAGACCTTAGTTTGGAATGATCATTTGAGAGAAATATGGGGAAAATTCTGCTATTCTATTGAGAATCATGACTAGATCATTGAAATCACTCTTATACAGTCTTTGGAAGTTTGCTAGCATTTTATTGATGGTTTGGAATGATCATTTGAGAGAAATATGGGGAAAATTCTGCTATTCTATTAAGGAGCATGAATAGATCATTGAAATCACTCTTATACAGTCTTTGAAAGTTTTCTAGCATTTGATCTTGGCTTCCTCATCCAATTGTTATTGATGAGCTAGAGGTAGCCATTGGGATTGGTATCAAAGACCTTCGTTTCATATTCATGGTTTGGAACAATCATTTGAGAGAAAGATGGGATCCCAAACATTATTTTAATAGAATTGGGGGACAAGTCAGCAATAACTCTCCCTTTGATGAAAATTACCCTCATAGAATCCTTGTGGTAGTACTCCTAAGATCTCATGATTAACTTGGGAAAAATCATGGAAGGTGGAAATCCCACCACCTTGGCTATTCCACTTTTCCTGATTTTCAAAGCTAACTTAATCCTTTGAGCCTCGAAGATCCTTTCCTTGAATTCCTGTATTTCTACATGCTTGATGTTTGTATCACTAACTTTGTCCCATCTGAACACAATCTTAGAAGGACTATCAACCCCACAAAATTCATACTTCATCTTTGATGTTTTATCAATGTTTTCCATATATTCTATAAGGATAACACATAATTAGTTTTTAAAATAAGCTTAACATCAAGAATTAATGCTATCACTGATACCTCAAGTCATGCACATACATTTCTCAAAAAATTCATAAATTATTATATGATCAAAAGAATCTAACAAATGCATGAAACTACCTCTAACCAAAGGAAACTTCAAAATCAAGCATATTTCAACAATTTGTAGGTTTTGAGTGACCGTGGGTCTAGAGGAGATATGGGCTTTGACACAATGTGGGTTTTAGAGGTGGGTTAGATAAATTTAACTTTCTATTGGAGATGGTATCATGGAAATTTGCAATGAAATCCCTGCACTATGTTGACTTGCGAGAGGCTAGATTAACACTAATTTGTAAAGTTTCAACATCATTGCTTTACAAAAATTAGGTACGTGAGGATTAGGAGCATCTTGGTCCTTTAAGATCAGGCCTCTAGGAAATGAGACTATTTGAAACATGCACTTGAATTTTCACAAGCAAGGCTTTGAGGAAATCAAGTAATGCAGAAGTTGAGTCTTTGTGGGTTTCAGGATATTGTAAAACTTGCATCAATGAATGACTTGGAACTATGGGAGATCTGAATTAAAGTTAAACTTTACTTGTGTGTTGAAGGTCTAAGGGAACCTCGCATGGGATTCTCTACATGGAATTTCCCACAAGTGATGCCTCATACATTTTGAGTGGTATGAAAACACAAATACTCTAAGATTTGTGAAACTTTGGGAAAATCCATCCATAGAACTCGTATTTAAAGACTTCAATGAAAATAATTCCCAAAAGGAAAACCTAACACCTGAGAAAAATCCCCCAAATACCTAAGGCTTAAATATCTAAAAAAAAAATCATGCATGATGGAATGCATAAGGGGGGAAGGGTTTATTCACATTTAAATAAACTTCTTGAGGAAAATCCCAAGGAAAACTAGATGCAGACTTGAACTAAGCTAAAATTTTGGCTAACTCCATGAAATAACATTAAATGTGAATTGCAAGAGGAGAGTGATAGAACCAACATAAATATCCTCAAAACTTGGAATTGTACACTTGAATGGCATGGGGGATCAATGCAATGTTCAAAATGACTTTTAAACGAAAGCTCAAATCACTCTAGCTACTTCACAAACTATGGTGCATGAAAATGAAATGACCATGCCTATTTATACCATACACAGAAACTAACACCATAAATACATTTTTCGCCAACATGGCACACACTAAGCTACATGAAATTAGGGTCTTATGAGGCTCTATAGAAAATTGAGCTACGAGATTTGCGGGAAAATGATGTCATGAAGACCCGCAATATGATCCCCACAAACCACAAAAATGTAGAAGTTTGAGGCTAGCAAGAATTGATTGTTTCAATATTCTATGAAAATCGACATGATCACTCTCCACAAAAAACCATTTACGTAAAACTAGCTTTGCAAGGTTTGATATCATGCAAAAATTTATTCGATGCAAGACTTAGCCTTAGCGAGTATTAACATAAGCCATGCCATTTGCGAGGATGGACCCCTTGTGGATATTGAATGGCTATGGGGTTTAAGTGACTACGAGATTTCAACCAAGGGGAGTCAAAAGGTCCTTACCTAATATATTTCCCCTGCTCAAATCCTTGCAAAAGAAAAAGACTAAGTCAAGAAGAAAACTTCAAATCCCAAAAATAACAGAAGTAAGGGGAAAAAGATGAACTTGAAACCAACCAAACCAAGGAAAACCAAAAAATAAAGGGGGTCCTCATTTTCGACGGAATATGTAAGCAAGGCACAATAGTGTACATTTGAGATGAATGATCAACCATTCTCATAGCATGAATTTCTATACTCAAAGTCTCTAATGATAATTGAATCAAGACTGAATTCCATAGTTCTCCCATCCCCATCTTATGTAATTTGATATATGGAAAGAATATTTTTGGTCAAATGAGATACACACAAAATATCATTGAAATTACCCTCTCCAAAAGTAATGAGCCCCTTACCAAGTACACTCATGTATGTATTGTTTCTTATTAAAATATGAGACATAGTAAAAGGATAAAAAGAAGAGAATATAGATTGTGAAGATGCCATATGATGAGATGCTCCTAAATCTAGAAGCCATCTCCTTGATCCATGACCTAAAAGAGAACAAAGATTTGTTCCCTTATTTCCTAATGTAGTAACCAAACCAGCATGAGATTTTCCCTTATTAGACTATTTTGAAGAAGAAGTTAACTCAGACATTCTAGAAGGAAAATCAATATGGTTTTTTTTAGAAGATGTTTCAATTCATCAATGTCCTTCTTATAACAATAATGTTCATTATGTCCAAGATTCTTACAATATGAACAAGTAGGCTTCTCCTTCTTAGATTATTTTTCTGTGGAAGAAGATTTTTTCTTTGGTTGATCTGAATGTGGATTGTTTTTTTATTCTTCTGTTTCTTATCAGTACGTTCTAATTCTTTGACCTAATTAGCCAAAAATGCCTGAGATTTAGATGACTTTGATGAGACTGATTGAGATAATATTTTATTGCTCATGTATTAACATCTCAAAAAATGATGCAAATGAAGATGTAGTATATATAGTCTCCATAGTCAATCTATGAGTATGAAAGCTAGAAGAAAAAGCAACATAATTAGGAACAAGTTTGTTCAATGTATTATAGTCCAAATGAATTTCCTTATTAATTGTGCATGCTTTATATTACTCCAGGTTATATCATTAACCTTAGTGTCTGTAATCCTAAATGTTGTCAAAGTGCTTAGGATCAAGGCTTATCAATTCATTATCAATTTTATAACATCTTACTTCATCTTTAGTACCATACAATGTTTTCAATTTTACCCAAGCCTCATAAGAATTTTTACATGATTCAATTTGAGACAATAAATCTTGAGAAACTAAGCTACAAAGATATCCAAGAGCTTTAGTATCTTCAATCATCCATTTGATCTTTTCTCATCATTTTTAGGTTTAGGTACCTTATTCTCAACATATAGAGAGCGACCTTGAGTCCTTATAGAACTCCATGTATGTTGATGCCAATTTCAATAGTTGTATGATGTTAGAAAAGGAACCTTAGAATGATCCATGGAAAAGAAGAGAACACACAAATAGATAAAAAATAATGCATCAAGAAACCTCCCTAAATCACTTAATCAAGAATACCCCCAAAAATGTGATTTGGTACTTTATATGTAGTGCTATTACAATGCCAAAATTCCTTTCTAGAGTTTACAATACCAAGATAGATCAAATATAGAAAATTACAACAATATCTCAAAATAAAATCCTCAATCTAAAATTACACTTCCTCAATACAATCTAGATTGAAAATGAAACCTTCCCAAAAGGAAAAAACTTCTCCAAGCATTAGTATGTCCAAGTTATCAACCAAAACATAAATACAAAAATATCAATAAATAATATCTTGTGCTAAATCTGAAAAAAATATTAGATATAATTGTATCTCTTCAATACCTTTATAATGTTGCAAGAATCACGAAAATTGGATAAACAAGAAAAAATTTATGAGCTCAAAAGTCCAAATGGGAGATCTGACTTCAAATAACAATAAATTTCAGTAGAAGTTATATCTAATAATGAAACCTACACCACTAGTAAGTACATAAAACTCGCTTTCCAATGATATCTTGTTTGTCAAAAGCTGATTTCTAGATCAAAAGTTATGATTTTTTGAAAAAAATGTTGAATTTAGCTTATAGTGACAACCCTCCTAGCAAAATAATTTTTTTTCAAAAATCAATTTCATCTAAAATATTTTTTTTATATATGAAAATAGGTGTATCTGGGCCATCAAATGCAATGGTGACATCCATTTGAGCTATAAGTGGTCCAATAAAATTTTATTCACCAGATTTAAGCTTCAAACCCCAATTTGCAACTATATCATACAATGGAAAAATTGAGCAAAAAAAGCTAGATCTGAAATTCTTGGATATTTTAAACTCAATAGTGAGCTTAGATTTCCACCAACATACTCCAAAATGATCTTGCAATACAAATCCACAAAAGAAAAATCCCAAATCTAGTATTTCTATCAAGTTTTCCTGATTCTATAGGTCATCATTTGATGCAAGAGAAGAGCATACTCAACTTTTCAAGTTCCACCAATATTTACACCATAGAAAATTACCAAGCCCAATTATCTCCCAAATCTAAAAATAGGATTTCAGATCTAAAGCTCTAATACCATGTTAGTCATTTAGGGACTCAAACCTCCAAGATCACCTGCAAAACCAAAAATAACCTTCTATAAGAGAGAAAATCAAGAGCATCAATTTGCAATAATGGATGCAAGATAATATAAACAATATGCAATACTCCAGATTGCAATTGTATTAGATTGGAAAAAATACATATAATAACCCCTTGGTTATATAGCCAAGGTGAGAGATAGGGTTAGACAAGATCATGATAAGAGTCTTAATCCTATATCATGAAACAAATTGACATACAAGTCAAAAAGATAAGATCTAGACATGACAATTAAGTTTTCTACAAGGAATCTTATGACCTAAGTAAACTTAACATGTGAATAAGTCCCCCCAATAGGAATTAGCTAGGTACAAAACTTTTATTCACACCAACAATTTGCAACAATCACCTTAAATGTGGTATTAGTATTTTTATTCTTTTAGATTATAGATTGTGGTTATAATCTAAGTGATATTTATCATTATGGTTGTTAAAAATTAATTGATGATCATGATCATTATCTTGTATGTTAATGGCATTTTATTTTTTGGAAGCAACAAGAACATGATTAAGGAAATCAAAATTTAGTTTTCTAATGTACTTTGTATAAAAGGTTTAAGAGCTTCCAAATATATCTTAGAGATGAAATTAATAGAAATAAGGGTTCACATAGAATTACGACTCAAAGTAATTATGTAGCTTGACTATTTTTAGTAGTTTTCTATCTAGGACTAGAAGCCAATAAGCATTATTTTGCATGTTAGTACTGATTTATCTTTGGGTTATTGTCTTAAGTTAGATGATTAATTTGATGATATGTCTAATGTCCCTTATGATAAAGTGATAGATAGTTTGATGTATGTAATGTTATGCACTAGATAAAAAAATATGAAATTAGTCAATTTTTTTAATAGTTGTATGTGTAACTATGATAGAGAACATTGGAATTATATTAAGACAAGGCTCAAATATTTATGAAGGAATTATAATTAATACTATTTATGTTTTAATGGGATTAATGATGTGGGAAATATTCTGGGCATATATGGCATTATTAATTCAAAAAGGGTTGATGATTTAGATAGTAAGAAGTTCACATGTATGATTATGTGTTCACTTTGTTTAGAGGTGTTGTTAATTGGATGAGTAAGGCGTAAACCATAGTTGAATTATATATGATAAAAGTATTATATAAGGTTCCTATACATGCCTAAAAGGAGGTATTTTGGCTAAAAGATTTGAATTTAGTAATTGGCTTTGATTGCAAAATGATGAGGATTGGTTGTGACAGTTAGAGAACTATCAATTTGGTAAGGAATATCATGTACCATGCTTGTACTAAGCATATATATGCTTATTATCACTTTGTGAAAAGGTCAAAATTTAGAAGGCAGACATTTAAAATAATGTTTTAAATTTTATTATGAAACTAGTGAGCATGATTAAGTTTTATTAGTGCAGGTAGGCTATGGGTCTTACCCCTTCTCACAGTTAATTATTTTTTATTCCCTATTATGTCATTATAATATTAATATTAAGTTGGAGAATGTTGGGATTTAGTGTGCAGTTCACTTGTAATCATATATATAATGTTATTTTCTCCAAACATATTCCATTGAGGAATTTGGATGCTTGTGGGGGTTTGATATAGGTATTATTTAATTATTATTTGAAATGTTGGGAAAGGTGATCCTTAATATTGTTGAGGGTTTCTATTTGTGTATAACTTATTTAGGATCTTAATATGTGTCTTTCCCTAAGGGTATTTCATTAGGAAAGAGATCACAAGGTGTAAAGATTGACTTTCAACCTCAATGGTGAGTTAATCAAACTTGGATCTTAGTCCTTAGGACAATAGATAAGATCTAAAACCAAATTAAAATGATTTTCAATGCTCAAACTAAATGAAAAATAAGACCTAATACCTAAAATGAAAATTCTCGAAAGTACAAAAACTAAAATGATAGTTTACAGGAAGATATGAGAAGGGTTTGGACATATGCACCTATCACAAAAAAATATTTTTGAGACATATTGAAGGATTGGTTCACCCTTGGGAAAATGGGTCCTGGTTAGGGCTTCTAAAAACACTTTTGGCAGTCCTTTGATGTTGAATTTCAGCTTCTGTTTGGCATAGGTTCCACTATCAAAAATTTGAAATTAAAGTTAGCAACCTAATTTCCATGGCCTGACAAAAATTATGACAACTTGTGCAATAATGCAAAATTGTTCCTTAAGATCTTCTTCAATCCTTCTTCAATTTGTAATCTACACATACACAAAGAGAAAAAATATTTTGTTTGAATGGGGGTTTTACTTAGTCAAACCCTAGCTTTGGTAATTAAACCTTGATAGAAAGATAGTAACAATGGAGAAGGAAATGATGAATGAACAATGCTTGCTACAACTCACCAAATCTTCAGTGGCTTCCCTTAGAGGATTGAAGACAAACACATCTCTCCAAGGAATATGATCTTTCTTTGCTTGATGGATTTGGATACTTGAAATTCTTAGATGCTTTACTTGATCAACAATGCATAATAGCCTTCACATGATGACATAAAAACACATAAACTTGGACATGATGATAGGATCTTGAATGCTGCAATAGATGGCTAATAAATCTACTCTTGAATGATCTTGAAAATAATATTTTCCCATATGAAGTCTTGATAATGATCCTTGAGTGTTCTTAGATTTCAAATGATAAAAATATTATGTTATTAAATGTGTTTATCTAATTTATCAAAATTAGATTCCAAAAAATGACAATTGCAAATTGAATTTGAATCAATAAAATACTACCAAAAACATTTTAAAAATGGGTCATAGGACTTAAAGGGGACCCATTTGTCCTTGGGTGATGGGTCCTAGTCTACAATTCCAAGACACATGCTCTAATGTGATTTAATTATTGATTGCATTAATTAAATGTTGGTTTCCCTTTCGGAAAATGGTAAAAAGAAGCCTTTGGAATGCATAATTTCGCAAATTAGAAGCTTAATTAAGTCTAATAAATTAAGGGACCCAAACATAGTGTGAAATTGTAAAGAAATAAAATTTCCTACATTGTCAATCCCACAATACTGGTTTATAATTTTTGGCCAAACTAGACATTGAACTAATTATTTTTAACTAAATCTTCATTTTCGGGCACCTATAACAGCTAAACCATGAGGAATTTGAAGATGATGTTGTAAGAGAGTGGGACCAACCATGTCAAGGCTCTAGGTCACAAAGACTGAGAGCGGAGGGCTACCCTAACTTACCTTAATCTAAAGGGATGTTTTGGGACAAGGATAAGAATGATGAGGACTATAATACACTTTGATCACTCTATAGATCCAAACTTAAGTTTAGACTAGGCGAGCTGGTTTTCAAAGTCGGTACTATGCTTTAGACAGTTATCTATCTGAGGACAACAACGTAGTTCTGGGACATCAACACGATGTGCTAGCATCTCTCGGGCGTGCTAGCATCCACACGGTTAGAAAATAGTGGACACAATACAAACTACTCAAAAACAAGCTTACAACCTAGCTAGCTATTCTTGATGGTAAAAATAGAATAAGTAGATACAAGAAATAGAAACTAAAGTGATAAAACAAGTAAATGAGAGCTAGGGTGACAAAGATGATCTCACAAGGATGCATGTTCACCAGCTAGCTCCAAATGTATCTCCACCTACACACAAGAAAGAGGAGAAAATTGTTGGGGCTGTATAGGGTTCTACCTCAGTTAGACCCCCATTTTGGTGTTTCCATTTCCACAGACAACTAAATAGAAATGAGAGAGAAATATGTGATAAAGAAGTAAAGAAAGTAGAAGGTGCAATAAATAGTACAAAACAGTAAAGTGCTACTCAACCAAATCACAAAGGAGAGGAGTGAAACGTTACCCCCTTTGCCATAGAAAAATGGCCCCTTGTCATTTTCATTGTCTTTTAGGTCCTTCTTCACGATGTTTGATCTATTTTTATTTGATGTAGTATGGCTTGAATATGCACATTTAGGTCCTTGAAACTCAAATAATGATGTCTTGTGAAGGTGTTGTGAAGTGTTGTGAAACATTTCTACACTTTTCTAGGTTTTATTCATTGCAACTTACCTAAAAATTACCTTTTCATCACTTATCAATTCCTATTTTGAAGTGTTGTAAGGTCTTGTAACAAGATTTCACGCTTTTCTAGGCTTGATTTCACTATTTACACCTTTCTTATGCTTTATTTGACCCCTTTATGCCCTTATAAGCCTTAATTAAGTATGTTTTTGAATGTAAACCTGACAAATAACATTAAATGTGACTTAATTCCCCACACCCACTTTCAAGTCCAAGGTGGGACCCATTTTCCATGGGTGGCGAATGAGTCCCTCTTGGCTCCAAATTTAAAAAATTTCAAATTTTCTTTTGGGTTTTTATTCAAAATTACTTGATGTCGGTCTGTGATGAGGTATCAAAGGGTTACTAAGGCACAAGAATGTATAAATAAGTGTTTTTACATCCATTCTAACCCCCATTAATTCAAGCATTCATCAAGTTCACTTATTCACTCATTCATTCAAGCATTCAAGCACTTTGCATCACTTAACCAAGCATAAATCAAGCATTCAAGAGCAGCCATTGACATATCTTCAGATTCTCTTCAACAAGGGTTTGGTAAGTTGATAGCATTTGCAAGTTTATTTGTTTATCTTTCTCCTTTATTTCATTATTTCATTAAGGGTTTAATTACCAAAGTGGGATTTGACCAAGGCAAATCCCTATAACCTAACCCTTAATCATTTTTCCCCTATTGCATGTGTGTTTGCAGACTTAGGTATGCAGATTTGAAAAGTATTTAGGTGTTGGAGAGTGGTCAATAAGTCAACAAGGTGCTTCAAGT
Source organism: Sequoia sempervirens (assembly GCA_007258455.2). Lineage (NCBI taxonomy): Eukaryota > Viridiplantae > Streptophyta > Pinopsida > Cupressales > Cupressaceae > Sequoia > Sequoia sempervirens. The sequence goes on along the minus strand of VDFB02000009.1, from coordinate 9,265,491 downwards.
CAAATCAACCTCATTTCAAGCTTGGAGAAGGTATTTTGTCTGCGCATAATTGACTTTGGCAACCCAACAAGCAGACAACCTCAGATCTGGTGCTACAAAATTGTCCCCTGATTTCTCAAAATTTTGGGAGAGGACTGATTCGCCACTAGTGGAAAATGAGTCCCACCTTAAGGCTGGAAATCTAAACTTTTTTAGAATTTGGATCGCGACACTCAAAAATACCTGTTCCCAATAGTTTTCATCAGAAGCAGGACTAATTTTCCATCAGTGGTGAATAAGTCCCATTGGTGATTTTCTCTGACTTTATACAACATTCAAAAGATTCTAGATTCTCCAATCTTTGCACAGGTGCACTCTGATTCAACCCTTTTCTATTATCTTTTACATTTGTTCATTCATAGTTCAGTTTTTGCATATCACATTGTGTTTCCAAAAATCTATGGTTCGCCACCTCCACCCAAAAGCTCACTAGCCAATGGAGGAGAATACGAAATTGGAAAGGGGAGTCTCCCAAGACCCCAAGCCCATGCTACTAATGGCTTGCTTCACACTTGCTTCATGGAGTTGATGGAGTGTTGTTGTTGCTGTAATGGAGTGCTAAAGTGTTGCTAAAGAGTGAAGAATGCAAAGAGAATGAAGTTGATGTGCTTGAGAATGTAAAAAGAGATGGATTGAATGAAGAATGGATGAATTTGAAGGAGAAGAGGGAAAAATCTATCATATTCGGGGTCAATTGGTCGAAGAGGGACATTACAACCCTAATCAAAAGTGTAATGCCTCTACCAGCTTCAGACACAAGAATCTGTCAGGGACGTAAGCATACTGCACAAACATCTGTATGCCGCACTTGCGTCCTCGTCAAATATTCTCTCATCAATACAAGAGATAGATTCCAAGTGGAAAGAAGGCAATTGGGTGATGTGGAATTTTTCCTTTAGATTTGATTTTCTAAGGTGAAGGTATGTGAAAGAGGAATTCTCATAAGGGGTGAAAATTCACTCCTATACATTTTTCCCCCACTTTAGTGAGCATGAATACTGATGAGTGCTTCGGTAAAGTATATTGAAGAGTTAGTAGGGTTAGGGATGTAATATTAACCATCGAGGAAGAAAACCATGATTTGGCGAGCTTGAAAGCATAGGCTAGAACAAAAGACTCCATAGAACCGCAAAACTATGAAGCTGCACAAGGTACACCAAAGGCCCTCAGACCAATGATGGAAAAATCCTGCAAGATGAAATCATCTCATAGGCCCATAGACTTGCAAGGAGATAGCCCCCAAGATATCTCACATGAAGGAAACCCGATGAAGTATGCACCTTATAGGCCTGCAGACTTGCAAGAAGGTATCCCCCAAGATCTCTCACATGAAGGAAACCTAGTTGAAAGTGCCTTACAAGCCCGTTGACTTGCAAGAAGGTGTCCCCCAAGACCTCTTTCATGGAGGAAATCCAAAGGAGGAAAGTCCACATAGTCTGATTGGAAAGTGGCTTCACAGGCGCACTTACAAAATAACATGTTTACCAGCAGTTAAAGCATGTTTGAAACAAAGCAGCCATATAGGAAATAAAGTGGATAGTCATGCAAATAGTTAGCAAATTGGAAGACTTTGAAAGGGGTCCCTTGGGAACCTGACGTGAAAAGAGAAGGGGGTCCACTCAAGGGATGCGTTGTTTGAAAGTACAAAAAGAGACATTTTTTCTCAAATCGATTTGAATCATCAAGGAATCCTTTCAAAAGATGTTCACTCCATTAAGGAATTCAAAAGGAAGAAGGGTATGTGCAGGATCAACATGGAAAAAATAGGCCCTTAAGTGGCAAAAAATTTAGAATAATTAGAGTTAGGCAACTTGACGTAAAAATTTGAATAAGTTATCTATATTATTTCAAAAATATGTAAACATAGAATTTGTAGCAAATTGAATGTAGTTTCTAAACTACTAGGTTTATTTAAAAAAAAAAAATCTATTTGGTGAAAATTTGAAATTTCAATGCAGTGGTACTTAAATTTCAGGGGAAAAAAAAAGTAGGTGTTTGTCTGACCACGCTAACCACAATAAAATGATAATATTTTTTATAAAATTTTAGATATAAGTAGAGGACTCATGCCCCGATGTGATGCATATTTTTTGTAATTTTTTCCAAGTAAATAATTAATTATGAATTTTTTATTACAACTTTTTAAAAAATATAAAAACTCATATGTCTGACCACCTTAACTTGGTCAAAAATTCATGAAATTCAATTTTTCTTTTTTTAATCCTATAGTATGCAAAGCATAGAATGCGACGCATGTTTTGGATTCAAAAAATGTGAAACCGTTTGAAAGCTATAGATGTTTTTCAATCAACCTATCAATTAGGACTTTAGTTGTAATTTGAATAGAAAATGAATAATAACTACTTATTAAATTCAAAGTAAAGCATAATTTATATCGGTAGAAAGCTGAGAATCTCCTTTAAAAACCCTTTTCGTTTCATCAATTTTGGGTAAAAAAATAGTCGTCAACCACATACCCATCATATTGCCACTTTTTGCCCCTTAATGATCCTACACATACCCAGAAAATTCTCCCTTGTGAGGGAAAGGACAAAGTTGCTTCCACCTTGGAGGAAAGTTCTCAAGCTCTTTCTTTGCAAACCCATGATGAAGGAAACACGTTCTATTAGGGGTTATAGTTGTGAATGCGGTTTTGAAAAAGAAATGTTTGAGAGGATTTATGAGAAAAAATTCATTGGTAGTGAATGCATTTTCTGAAAATCGTAACACCATAAAAATGGCGTTGTCACACATGAAAGGGACAAATCAAGAAAAGGAGAGAAAAATATAAGAAAATAAGCAAAGGAGAAATAAAAATAAACAAAGGGCATAGGGGTGATCTAATATTTCGGGGTCAGAACTGCTCATAAATATATATAAGTATAATAATAATATATAAATGAATTGCCATCAACCCCCTACTATATCAGACCATGTGAAGAATGTACAAGAAGATAAAGTAAAAATTAAAAATTGGGTCAACATGGAAGGGAAGCCTAAATGCCCCCAACACTTTGCATCGTCCCCAATTTTCCAAAAATAAAACACAAACATGGAAGAATGATGATATAGATAGAAGAAGGTTTACGACACAAAAACCACTCTTGTATCCAAGCACCAACAAGGGTGACAAGGGTCATCCAGGAACACATAGCACGAGTATGGGGGAACACATCACAATGCACAAACTTCTAATATAAAGATAAAGAAGAGGCCTCCCCCTAACACTCATTGACCAAGAGGTTGTCTGCTTCCCATTCTAGATCATCATAAGGGGAAGGGGGACAAGCCTACAATGGTGGAATATTAAGTGGAGGAGCTTCTAACCCTCTTGCAACAAGGGCTAAGGAAGAAGGCTCTGCAAGGTCTTCTCCACTAGGCTCTTGTGGAGCTATGGTAATCAACTTTGCAAAGATCATTGAAAAGGCCAGAACTTCATCCATATATTTAAACATGCACTTCACTGGAGTGCCATGTTGTACCTCAATGAATGGAGAGGGCTATGCCCGAGATTCACTGCTAGGCTCATTGAGTGACTCAGGAGTGGTGACGAACTCAAGGGAAGTTGGGGCTGGTTCCGTCACTAAGACAAAACAAGCCAATGCAAGACCAACCTTCAGAGAGGGTGGGCTCCTCTTACACCCTCCATTGCTAGAAGGGCCATCCTCCATCTTCTGCTTCATCGGGGGATGAGAACTCCCCATAGATGAGGCAAGAGGCACAAAGGAAGAGGAGGAGGAGAAAACCGCAACAGACACCACTGAAGTATTCGACATATCCATGGGTTTCAAAAAAGGAGGGAAATATGAGAGGCACATCAACAAGGGCGGCTTGACCGAAGGAGTGATGAACACCTGCACCTTTTTGGGGCTAGGAACACTCACAACAGGAGCCAAAAGCAATATAGAGCTCGATTGAATGAAAGTAGAGGGGAGGAGAGAGGAGGATGCAGTAGGAGGCCTTGAAGCAGGGGCGATCATCTCCTCTTCCTTCCTTTGCAAGGTGACCTACTCAGCTGCAAGATCCTTTTGCCGATGCTTGCATTCATGTGCAAGGTGGTTTTTGTGACTCTTCAAGCTAGAGACTGGAGGTTGCGAAGGAGTATAAGACTCTTGCTCAACCGTGGGAGTGTTCACCACATCTGTTTCTAATGGAGGGACAGGCTCTTGAATGGGACCAGGAGGAGTAGGTTGAGAAGTAACGAAGCGAGTAAGCTCTAGTGCCTCGGCAGTGGGCCTCTTCCCATTTACTGCTTTTGGAGTAGGGGCGACAGGAGGTTGCGGAGGCTAGGGCATAGAGGATTCCCCATGGGGACCCTTTCCCTTGCATACAAGTAGTACCAACGTCCAGGTGGTTTAGTAGGGAGGTCTAATATCATGATCTTAGGTTTATGCCAAGCAAGTATCATCAGACTCAGTGGGTAAAAGCCAAGCATATTCATCCAAAACTCTTCTCTAGAAAGATAAGTGGGAGAGCCATCCCTAGGATGGGGGAGCTTCTCCTTTCCCTTTTGAGAAGAGGAGGCAACTTGCTATTGCACTACTAGAAGGGTTAGTTTCAATTGTCCCTTGCCCCCGGTATTATACTTCACATATTTCTTGTAAAGTAGGTTCATTCTTGGGGGAGCAGACCAATCGGGGTGGGCCAAAAATGATCCAACAAGTAACCCCCATGAGGCACTAATGGATAGTATCCAGTGTCATGTAATATGTGCACAACACCTTCATGAGAGAATTTCAAACATTTATGAATGACAGAGGTGATTCCATTCATGGAATCCAGCCAAGGTATGCCTAGCTTCAGCCTGAGCAAATTTGACTCCAGAATGACATCGAAGAGTGTGTCTACAACCCTAGGTCCAACTAGGATGGATAGAGTTATCGAGCCATATAGCTTGAGAGAAAGACCACCATGTGTACGAATGGTAGATTTCATTTCTTCGTATTCCTTTTTATGCAATGAATTAAGCCACGTCTCTTTTGTAATGACATTCACTTGACTTGCAAGGTTGACTAAGACCCCTATCACAATGTTTCCATTGAGGCGAGTGGGAATGTAGAGGGGAGAGGGCTTGTTGTTTAAGGGTAAATCCTGTGAAGTGAATGTCATGTTTGGGGAGTTGGTCGTAGGCTGCATAGAAGGGGTAACTGTAACCATATTAACCTATGCTTTGGGCTGAGCAATAGAATCAGAGGGATTGATAATCATGTTGGAAAAATGTGATGGAAATGATTATGTGTATGTCTACAACTCACTATTTACTTTTGCCACTTATTTGTTCACATTTTGTTTATTCCCATAGAGATGAATAGTACCGTCCTCAATGCAATCATGTATCACGTGATGCAGGTGCATACAATGTTCGATATCATGTCTGTTAACTTGATGGTACTAACAAAAAGAATTAACATCGTACCAACTAGGGTAAGGCTCCCTAAGGGGTTTATGGTTCTCCAAGGTTATGATCTTATCCTTTAGCAACTTATGTAGGATGGAAGAATAAGATTCTACTAACTTTGTGAACTTTTGGTTGCATTTGAGGCTGTTATCATTCATAGTGGCTACTACATTCGCAATAGCCTTACCTTTCCCAAAGATTGATACAATGGACTTCCCTTTTGAATGAGGGTGTGAGGATGATCCCCTAAACTGGACTACCATTTGTTAATATTCTCATAACACTGCACACAGATGCATGAAAGAAGGGTACTTCATAAGGGTGAATTTCTACTGCCAAGGTCTTTGCAAGTTCCCTATGAATACCTTCTATACATTAGAATTGGGCAACAAATATGAGATTTGTGAGAAGATCACTTGATACCGTGTTATGCAATCAATAATATTTTCATTATCTCCTTGCTTACATTGAATGAGATTCGAAAAGGTCATCTTTAGTATGATGTTGGGTTGGAATTGTCAGGGAAACTGATTCACAAGTTGGTCAAATGAGAAAATGGAGTTATCTAGTAAGGAATAGTACCACTCAAGAGTTATATCCTTAAGAGATCAAGGGAATACTTTTTCCATCAACGCATTGTGATGGAAGGAATTTGTACATAGGGCATTGAAGGTGGAAACATGCATTTGTGGGTCCCCTTTTCCACCATATTTCTCAAATTTGGGAATCTCCATTCCTTGTGGGAACAAAGTACTTAATATTTCTACCGACAATGGACTATGTCAGAAGAAAGGCTAAAAGATAGGATGGGAAAAGGCTTGGGAGAGGCTCGCCAGCTAGCTTTGCATCTTACCCATATTCTAAAGAAGAGTATTCAGAATAGAGTCTTGGGATGACAAAGTTATAGTGTAACCTCCTTCAACACCACCACCAAAGCCACCTCCGGAACCACAAATGTTACCATCATCGGAACCACTGCCAGGGCCACTGCCACCAATAGGTCCTCCACTGGAACCACCTCTGCTTTTGAAACCACCACCATGGCCTCCACCTAAACCAATTCTACCAGTTCCACTTCCATCGCTGAAGCCACCACCACTACCAAAACATCCACTACTAGAGGTGACACAAGGGGTGAAACTAAAACCCAAGGGAATTCTGTTCACTTTAATAGTTTTATACCTCTCGGAGGCAGAGGAGATGTTGATTGATAGGATTGCATCATCCATGTATATAGACGTGGGAGGCATCAAAACTCCTAATTGTATCTTATGTTCTTCAAGAATGGCCCCTTGTATGATGTTAGGGTTGTTTGGAGGGGCACAGGCTTCAATCAGACTAGAGAGACTAGCTAGAAGTTCTATGCATGTTTGGTCTTTTCCCACCATATACTTTATTTTTCTAACAACCCAAGCAACCCTAGCCATCTTTGGGTCCTTTTCTAGGTGATTTTCCAAGTCCTCTAGTCCTTTTCTAAGGGTAGAGATATATTATGAAGGAATGTGAATGGCCTCATGCTCGTCTACTAACGATGGTGTAGGAGATGTAGGAGGAGTGGGGACGTGGTTAGTCTCATTGGAGAACCCTACTGCACCCCTTGACAACTACTCCTGAGCAACAATATCAACGACAGATCCAACAAAAAGGATTGTAGAGAAACTAGAAGTGACCTTCGTCCTCTCCATTGGAAGGTTTTGTACGCTTCTCCTAACAATGTACCCAAAAGTCATGGATTAGGTTTTGATGCTCATAAACCTTGACAACACTCAGGAGTACAACTATCACAAGATACTAGAGAAAAGCTTCAACACCAACGAATGGGCAGACATTGGTTCACGTCGGGTTCACCAAAAATGTAAGAGAGGGGGATCAACCAAATCAAGACTCCAAGTCATGGAGAGCCAAGAGCGGAGGGCTGCCCTAACTTACCTCACTTTAAAGGGATGTTTTGGGAAAAGCATCAAGAATGATGCAGACTAAAATACACTTTGATCACTGTACAAATTTGAACTTAAGTTTAGACTAGCTGAGCTGATTTTTGGAGTTAGTACTGTGCCTTAGACAACTCTCTATCCGAGGAAGAAACCATAGTTCTGGGACGTTAGTATGGTGTGCTGATGTCTCTCAGGCGTGCTAGTGTCCATACAGTAAAAAATAGTGGACAAAATACAAACTACTCAAAAACAAACTTACAGCATAGCTAGCTAATCTTGATGGTAAAAATAGAATAAGTAGATACAAGAAATAGAAACTAAAGTGATAAAACAAGTAAATGAGAGCTAGGGTGACAAAGATGATCTCACAAGGATGCACATTCACCAACTAGCTCCAAATACATGTCCACCTACACACAAGAAAGAGGGGAAAATTGTTGGGGTTGTATAGGGGTCTACCTCAGTCAGACCCCCGTTTTGGTGTTTCCACCTCCATAGATAGCTAGATAACAACGAGAGAGAAATATGTAATAAAAAATTAAAGAAAGTAGAATGTGCAATAAACAGTACAAAACAGTAAAGTGCTACTCAACCAAATCACAAAGGAGAGGAGTGAAATGTTACCACCTCCACCCAAAAGCTCACTAGCCAATGGAGGAGAATACAGACTTGGAAAGGAGAGTTTCGCAAGACCCCAAGCCCATGCTGCTAATGGCTTGCTTCACACTTTCTTTGCGGAGTTGATGGAGTGTTATTATTGCTGTAATGGAGTGCTAAAGTGTTGCTAAAGAGTGAAGAATGCAAAGAGAATGAAGTTGAGGTGCTTGAGAATGCAAAAAAGAGATGGATTGAATGAAGAATGGTAATGAATTTGAAGGAGAAGAGGGAAGAATCTGCCATATTCGAGGTTGGTTGGTCAAAGAGGGATGTTACAACTTGACCCCAATTGAAAGTGTAACGCCTCTGCTAGCTTTAAATACAGGAATCCATCAAGGATATAAGTACACCACGTGTGTGTCCCCAATAAATATTCTCTCACCAACACAAGAGACATATGCCAAGTGGAAGGAAGGAAATTGGGTGATGTGGAATTTTTCCTTCGGATTTGGTTTTCTAAGGTGAAGGTCTGTGAAAGGGGAATTCGCTCCTATACAAATGAAAACTAGTGATTTGTGACATTTTGTTTGTAGATTCTAAATATATTTTCTTCATAATTTTTGGAAGCATACTTCACTTCTTTTTCCATCTCCTTTGAAAACTAGTTTTTAATAGTAAACACCATTTTAAAATAGTGATGTTACTTGCTAACACATAATTTTATTTTTTTATGAAGGATAAAATTCCATTTTTTTCTAATTTAGATTTGTAACTATGATATCTAGTGCATGGAATTGGTTTCATAGCATTTTGAATTGAATATTTTTTTCTTAATTAAGTTTCAAAGTCAAGACAATTACAATTTAGACATGATTTACTGGCTAAAACATAACTTTTTTTTGTATGTATCGAAATTCAATTTTTTTTTTTGTTGGATCAAGGACATCAATATCTAGTGTACTAATAGTTTTAATTTTTTTTGACAATCTGCTATTTTTCCACATGTGCAGAATAGAGAGCTTGATTTTTGGTGAAAACCTACATTCACAAGAAATAAAAAATAAATATAATAATCAATTAAGTTTAATTAAAATTATACTTTTTTGGAAGCTTATAATAAGGACTACATACTTGCAAAAATTAAACTTTAAATGAATTCATTTGATCCCCCAAAAGGTAAACCAAAAGTGGTTTTTTATCAACATTTTGATAGGTGTAAAGGAGACTTCGTTATAGGTATGGTTTAAAACTAGCGGGGTTTTATACAAGGGGGTTTAGTCTAAGGTGGTTTGATCAAACCCTCTTCAATTGGAATCCTTTAAATGAAACTTTTCAAGGCTTAAACCATTATAGTTTATAAAATATGTGATTTCAGCAAAAATCAAGATCTCCTAGAAAGTGTAAACCACTATTGTGGGATCATGTGCTACATTATTATTTAAAATACTAGGGGTATTATTGTAATGACATTAAATAAGGAGGCCATGGAAAAGGGTCAACACTAAGAGTTGCAATCATCATTCTTGAAGGCCACTCCCTTTCTCTCTCCATGGATGTCAGAGAGTTCTATTGTCAAGAGTAGAATCTTGTGATAATTGGTGGAACCCTCATTATTTTTCATCTTCATCATGGAGTGCTAGATTTAGAGAGTTGTGCCTATTAGGATTTAAGTAATTGCATAATAAGGCATAGGATTTTGATTATGAACCATGGTTTTGGTGACCACTAGTTTTTGAAACCACTTGAGATTTCCTATTTTCCTTTGCTTTATAAATTAGAGCCCTAGGATAGAGGTTTCATAGTGATATGTATGTAAAGTATACTTATGCTATTGAATTATTGTCAAATTGAAGAGATCGAGTGGATTGTATTGATGCACTTACTCTATTAAGATTAATACAAGATTGGTGCCCATTTTTTGTGAATTTATTTTTGAAAGGGTTTATCCATGTATTTTGATGTTATCTCTCATTACTAATTTTAATTTTCTATTTAATATTTTTCTCCATATTATATTTCAAATTTGATGAACAATCATATGCAAATATAATAACTTAATTTAATTGATATACTTTATGTTTATGCTTTCATTGTATTTTCTTACCATATTCTCAATAGTTAGGTTAGCTCACAATGGTTAATATAAGGGGGTGGGAACTTGAATTTAGTTATTTAAATTTTGGGTTTATCAAATTAGTTATTTAGATTACCATAGGGTTGAACTAGATCAATCTTGTTCCATTAAAAAATGAACCATGTGGCTAAAATGGTAATCTTGAGATAAAGACCATGTGCATAGAAGTAAGTTCAAATGAGGGTGCATCAATGATGTGCGAATCGAAAATACATGAGAATATGTGTAAACACGAGTAAATAAAGGTGAATACTAGTTAAGCCATAAGCCAAAAAAACACAAGAGTATACCACTTATCAATATGTTATTGTATTTAAGATGTTCCACCAAGACACCCACAAAATGAAATGACAAATGCCATGGGTACATAATGGTTAATATAAGGGGGTGGGAACTTGAATTTAGTTATTTAAATTTTGGGTTTATCAAATTAGTTATTTAGATTACCATAGGATTGAACTAGATCAATCTTGTTCCATTAAAAAATGAACCATGTGGCTAAAATGGTAATCTTGAGATAGAGACCATATGCATAGAAGTAAGTTCAAGTGAGGGTGCATCAATGATGTGCGAATGAAAAGTACATGTGAATATGTGTAAACATGGGTAAATAAAGGTGAATACTAATTAAGCCATAAGCCAAACAAAATACAAGAGTATCCACTTATCAATATGTTATTGTATTTAAGATGTTCCACCAAGACACCCACAAAATGAAAAGAGAAATGACATGGGTACATAAATGTTTCACCATTATAACCTAGTCAAATTTTGATAGAAAAAACTCCATGGTTTGAAAATATAATTTTTTGAGCTTAAATGTAAGCATATTTTAATGTTATGATTTATATTAATTGGATAATGTTGTAGTGAGAAATGTATATGAAGTAGGGTTAAAAACCAAACAATTAGATATGGAAGCAATATATCCAAATAATCTTAAGATTAACAAATATTCATAATAACAATAGTGTAGTTAATTTGAAATAACAAGATATTAAATATTGTTATGATTAATTTGACATAAAAAATGATAATATTATAATAAGAAACATATCCATATATATATTTTAAAAAATATTATATCATTTTCATTTATAATTCAGATTTAGTGTGATTTACTTAACCCTAATTTCTTAATAATCTAAACTTATAAATGTTTACTAGTTTTCATGCTCACTTTCTCATAATATTTTATATCATAATTTTTTTATTTTTTATTTTCCAATACCGCTTTTTAACAGCTGACCACTTTTGCTATCTTCAAAAGTGATTTGGATTGTCACTAGCATTGATATTATCCAAATTCTCAAAAAAGCAAAGGTGATTGATAAACATGACACATCCGAAAACCCAAAAGCTATAAAAAAGTATGATAGGAGTCTAAATTCCTATATACTCCAACAGCTAGCATGCTTCATTTTTCACCTTACTGTTACTGTATTTCTAAGTTTCTATAAACTCCAATAGATAGCATGCAGGATTAATCTATATACTCTTACTGTTAACATGCATTCTTTTTTAACACTTGCTCTAGGGATTATTCTGGAGAGGTGTGGTGTGGTTGGTTATTGTGAGAAGAGATGGTGTATAGATGAGGGAAGTCACACCAGGCCAGCACTGAGCAATGCAGTTGTTCTTTGAACAGTAGTCTGCAGTGCTCCCACACCAGTTGTACTTACTGCAGCACCTCCCTGAGTTGCAAAAGAATCTTCCAGCTGGGCTGCATGTTGGATCTCCCTTGACACTGCTCAGCATCATCACTACAACCATCACCATGACCAACCATCTTTTCTTCATCTCCATCTTTGCTCACTTGCCACCAAGACTATATCTGCACAAAGAAAGACTATCACCACCTACAAACAAATGGTTCATATAAGAACTGTTTCTATCAATATGAGAAGAATATATGTAAAGGGAACTAAGCATTAGGAGGAGATTCCATTAATACCTGTAACAAACTTAACAAGATTGATTCCTTGCTTGTGTTAGATGCTTTGAAGCGCAGGAGGGGAGTCTATTTATAGTTCAAAGTGTCGTGATTTCGTACGACAACTGAGGCTTGTAAAATTAAACGTGGATAACGATGCAGAGCTTCTAGTGCTATTTTATATTGTTAGCATTGGTGCTAGTGGGCATGCATTTTCAGTGCGCCCACCGTTTTTGAATTTGCTGTATCCTATCTTTCATGTCATTAATTTATAGGAACTATTTGTGAGAGGTCAAATAAAAATTACAAGATTACCTAATAAAACACGTTGACTTATTAAAAAAAAGCTGAACTCCACTTCGTAAGTGCTTTATGACTGTAATTATTTAATGTGATGAAATTTGCATAGCCACGCCGAAATTCAATTCTTAAAACAGTCAAATATTGACACATGCAGAGTTTGTTTTTTTGGTTTCAGATTTGGTTTTATCTTTGTATTTATTTTTATATATCTTCATTATTATTATTTATGTATTGCGCATCTCATTTTATTTTTATATTCATACATTCATTTTGTATCTCAATGTTTACATCATTTATGTTTAGTCAATTCCATAGTGCTTGGGTTTGACCATATTGTTTGAATTTGACTTCAAATTGTACAAAATTGACCTCTAAAATTTAAAGTTTAAATTTAATGTACACTAATTCATATCAATTATCATTGAGAAATTAAGAGCATAAGTTTGAGTCATCCTAGGAATACTTTGAACTAGAGCATTACAAGAAACAATAACCAACATCAAAAACTTTTAGGACACTTGCATGTTAAATTAAACATCATCCATGGTTGTAAAGCTAGTCTAATCAAGGTGGTTAATCTAGGAAAACATGACCCTTGCAATCCAATGATTTCTTCAATAATTTTTTTAATATTACCAATCCTTATACATCAATAAACATTAGTTGTAAGGATGCCATAATTTTGAATAATCTACACTTAACTAGAATCATCTTATAGGTTATCAAATAGTTTTGTGCATCAAGTCATTTCCATAGAGCACACAATTGATCACATAAGTGGAGATCCAACCCACACAAATTTTATGATTGTTTAAAAACCAAGAAATTCCTTTGACTATGACCATTAATTTCTATACCATCAACAAGCGAAATTTGCATGGTGTTTACATTCAATTCTTAACCATAGTTCCTAGAGCTAAGTGCCTATTACTTCTCATTTACCTTCCAAGGATGTATTGGAACTATAAATTCCTAGCTAAATTATTTATAATCTAAGTTAGTTGTGCTTTATTTATATGAATTTATTTAATTAGCCTAGATTTATGTAAAAGTAATTATATTCCCTTATAATATAATATTGTAGAGGAGAAGGTACATACTACTTACACCTTTTTTAAAGTTTTTCATTCACTCTATCCATTTCATTAAGCATATAGTTCTAATGTCCAAGTTAAGTGAATCTATCACACAAGTTCATTAAACTTAGATTTTTCCTCATTCGTTTGCTTAATTTAAGCCTTATGATTTGGACCAAACATAGATATTGCTTATTTTCTACCTTGGTTAGAGTTTTTGGTTGTGATTCTATTTCTTAAGAAAAAATCGTAAAGAAATATATCATCTATTTTTTTTTTTAATTCTCTTTTCACTTTTCTAAGCTATCCCAATTTAAAAATAGACTGTTTTTTCTCAACTTGTGCATCAAATCCTTTGAATTAACACATAATAAATATTTAAAGGCAATTTCCAAGGGCATTTAAGGATCATTGACATGTTAATCCAAAAGTAATTCAAAAGTAGCCTAGAGCATTCAGATGAGAGCAATTTGGATTAACAATAGAAATTTCTACATCACACATTATATTTTTGTGTGGGTTATATGCATGGAAATAGATGACCAAAAAGGGGGTCAAAAGTGACCACTTTTTCCTTCTTTCAAATTTGGTAAAATATAATCTTGGATGATAAATTGAAGATAGTCACGCTCAAAATTTGAAGATGTTACAAAAACAAGAATTGTAATGCTTAGGATGTAGTTTATAAAATACTTAAAAAAAAGAAAGATATAGTGGATATTAAGAAGTTAAAATAGGGGAGAACACAAAGTGGTCATGTTTTTATCAAAAAACTATAACATAGCATCTAGTGTGCTCCTAAAATTCTGAATTTTTGTAGTATTTCAAAAATTTCTTTAGTGAAAAATTAGGTAACATCATGTAGTTTATGTTTAATGTTTTTGCTAATTTTTTCATCAATACATGGTTTTTTTTATTAATTTTCAAAGTGGATACATCCTAAAAAATAGAAAATTGAGCATGTGAGCCCTCTAATATTTTTGAAAAATAATTAAAAACTTTTTTAATGTATAAAATAGAGTGTGGAATAGAAAAATATAATTTATTTCAAATTTGTATGAATGGATAAAAGATACACTAAAAATACTATACATAAGTTTTTGGAAAAAAGGAAAACATTGACAAAATAAATTCAAGATCAAAACCTTAACGTATTTAAAATAAATAAAAATCATATGGTTATAAAGATAAGAGAGAACTTAACGTTATTGTGATTTTTTTTCAAATTAACATTAAAAGACATACCAGCTTGATGGAGAGCACACTTGACATTTAAGTATTTTTCTACATTTTGTAGAAACAAAATCTTTGGGTATTGAAAATGAAGTCCAACCCTTTAGGTTTGATTCTCAAAGAAAATCCAACTTCAAGAGTTGGAAATATCTAATAAAACTAATAGTGCAAGTGTGTTATAATGTGCTCACATTATAACATGCTCATGCTATAACACAAGTGTGTTTCTTTAAAAGTAAGAAACATGAAATGGTTAGAAAACATATTCATTCCATGAGTTTGGACCCACATGCTCTATTTTTTCCTTACAAAATATACTTTCTTTGACATAGAAACTCACTTTTTATAATTTTTAGGAATTTCAATCATCGTTTCACAAATATACCTTTTTCTTCATTCAATATCATAGAATATTAAAATTGCATATTTTTAAACTGAATTTGATAATTTGATTGATCATTTTCATGTTTTAAAAAATTGTTGTTTTCATGTTTTGAAGAACTTGAATGATTGTATTCATGTTTTGACTTTTATTTTAATAATTATCTATTATTTTAACCAAATGTATAAAAGTGATATAGAATTCAACATTGAAAATCAAGAAAATTGATCAAATACTCAAATATTGGAGGAACATGAAGTGGAGAAGAAACGAGACAACTTTTGCAATTTAGAAATTGAAATTCCATAGTTGAAAGTATGTCCCCTTTTCCATCTCAACTTGATATTTGATATTTTGATAGTTTGAATGATTATGAAATTGTCTTGGTAGGAAGTATAGTTAAAGCTTGGAAGATATTTTATTGTTAGCATGCCCATAAGACCTTAAACTATGAGTACATAAATATTTTCTTAATGCCTAATGCATATTCTATTTGGTGCCAATTCTCATATTATAGTTGACACAAAATCATTCACATTTTAGATTATTTAATTTATTATTTTTTTTTTATCAAATAGAATATCATATATGTTAGAGTAAAGGTTTTAACTTAATTATGTTAATTAAGTTACCTTTATTCCTATCTTAAGATTTCACTTTAGTTTGCATATTGTGACATTTTAATAATTATATTAATTATTAAATGTCTACCTATTAGGGTTTCTTTAGGGTTGCACAATCTCCTTTTATAAGGATTGATCATTGTATTTTATCACATGCTTGATACCAAAGGACCTTGGCGAGGGCTGATCACTGGCGGTGGCGAAGCGCGGGCGGCGCACGGGCTGAGCGCGGGTGGTGGCCGGTGGAGGGCTGGTGGCTGGCTGGCAGAGGGAGGAGTCGGCAGCTGCTAGGCAGCTCTGTCGGTCTGAGCGGCTGGCGGGTTTTGAAGCCCCTGCCAGGGTCCTTTGGAGGACCAGGAGCTAGTCCCCAGCCCCTCGCCGGTCTGCAGCACCCACCCTGGTCACGTGGGTGACTAGGGGCGGAGCCCTAGGAGCCAGACTGCCAGCCCCTGGTCCTGCATACGACTAGGGGCCCTATTTTTAAAGCCCCTGAGGGCTAGGAGGGCCTTATTGTGCAATTTGGAGCTATTTTCACCAAATCGGGCATATGTTTTGCGTACAATCTCCATTTTTTGAAAATGAGATACCGTTGGAAAGCTGATTTCGACGCGTTCTAGTGATGCAGGTCTTTTTTTCTGAGTTTTTTGATTTGCTCATGTTTTTCTAGTCAAAGTAAGAACTTGTTTTTTGCACTCTGGGGGCAAAAATTTTGCGTCTGAGCTCCGTTTTTCACAAACGAATAGGCGTTGGAAAGCTAGTTTAGTGATATGTACAATGATCAGACTTATTTTTCTAGATTCTGTCCTAGGTATATTGTATTCAACGTTTTGTGTTTTCATAGTTTGTTTAATTACTTGGACATTTTGGCACTTGGGAACCTCTTGTTTATGTCATTAGGCTCTATTTAATTTGATCTACGTATTGTAAGGTCAGTTTTCTTAGATTTTTTAATTTGAAGAGTTATCATGGGTTTTTCTACTCACCCTTCAGTTGTAATTCTGGAACAGGGTAATTATGAGTCATGGGCAAAGGGCATACTTACACATTGTAGGTGGCTTAATATTTTGCCTTATTTGTATTTTGCCACTTCAGAGGGAAAACTAGCTTGGAATATTATTAGAGATCACATAGTAGGACTTATATTATATCTAGTGTTGATGATGACACTGTGTGGGCTGTATCGGACATTGATTGTCCCCACCCACTTTGGACACGTCTTTGGGAGATCTATGGAGACCCCAATCTCTCTCCATTCCTAGAGGATCCTACTTTAGATTGTCTCTTACCCATTGCTTGGAGAGATAATACACCCTTTGATCATGATACTTTAGAGGAGCTTGAGTATTTAGACACCCTTACCTGTTCCGATGGATCGGAGGCTTGTCTCATAGTTCCTACTCTTCAGACTGAGATTATACATGTATCATCCGTTGTTCCTGATGACATCAGTATCGACACATTGGCCCCTATGGATTCAGTTCAACATCATGACCATCTTGGTCATTCATTATCTGCTACATCATGGGATTCTTATCTTGCAGACACATTCTTGTTTGTTGAGTCTCACACTACAGATCTTGAGGATTATTTTGAGGAAATTCATCTCCTCTACCTTGAAAATTAGGTTATCACTGTACGCCCACCATTATCCATGCATTCAGAGGTTGCATTTCAAGATTGTCCACATCAGTTTGGATTTGGCATCATTTTTTTCAGTTCAGACAGAGAGATTCTTTAGCATCCTATCATGGCACACATCTTGAGACAAATTGGTTCATCACTCTTCACAAGGTTTCTTTGATATTGTCCTTTGGATCCATTTCTTCCCAAGGGGAGGATTATCATTTTCCACTTTAGGATCTCCTATTGGATTATACATCAGGCATCTACCATTGCGATAGGAGTTTCTTCATTGTGGGGGGGCCTTCTTGTCTCTTTATATCTCTCCTATGGAGACCATTGTATATGTACTTATATGATAGAAGTTGTCTATGGGGGTTATCATGTAATCCATCTCCTATCCTTCTTTCATTAGTGCATTTCATTCTTTTCTTTTCTCTTTTGGGGGGGAGTTTTGTTCCCATGAGGTTTTTTCCCTTTCTCCACTTTACAGAGATTTGGTTGTATTTGGGTACCTGATCAGGCCTAGTTGTCGGGACCCTTGTTTGCTTTCATGCATTGTAGTTACCTTTGATTTCTTGCACATGTTTGTAGCTGCACTCTTGCTCATCTTAAGGGGGGGTGTTAGAGTAAATGTTTTAACTTAATTATGTTAATTAAGTTACCTTTATTCCTCTGTTAAGATTTCACTTTAGTTTGCATATTGTGACATTTTAATAATTATATTAATTATTAAATGTCTACCTATTAGGGTTTCTTTAGGGTTGCACAATCTCTTTTTATAAGGATTGATCATTGTATTTTATCACACTCTCTGATTAATACATTTTCAACTTTCAGAGCACCTTTTCCTTTTGTCTCGAATGTCTTCTTCCTGTGATAGGTTATTTGCATGCAGGTGATCTTCGGGGTCTGTGAGGTTGGATTTCTCAACTTCAACAATATAATTTTTTTATATTAATTTAAAAAATTTACATCAACATTTAGCAAGGGTGAAAGAGACTAAAATTGTTTAAATATGTTAAACTGATTGATTGGTTGGTATCCAACCCATACGAAATAGGACTAAAGATGATAGATCTTTATAGAGCACAAAAGATAGAAGAAAATATTGGAGAATTAATTTCTCCCGAGTCTGCTCTCACGTTAGCCCCCTGTTTCACCTACCCGTCAGGAGCCCCCATCTTCAATGATAGTGTTTTTTGAGATCTTCATCCTTGCAACTCCTGACAACCCCAAAAGTTAATGTGGTAGGAATTTTTGAATTCCATAATTTATAGTTTAAGGCATTAAGTTTAATAAAGGGACTGACAAGGTCAAATTGGTGAAGTTCCAGATGCTTCGGAGAGAGTTTGAGACTCTTGAAATGAAGGAAAATGAGTCCATCTTAGTTTTCCACACAAGACTCTCAGGTTTAATAAACTAGTTGAGAGTGAATGCAGAAGTAATGGATGATTAGAGGATTGTGGAGAAAATCCTTAGGAGCTTACCCACAAAGTTTGATGCAGTGGTGATTGCCATTGAAGAGGCAAATGATCTCACAATGTTGTCCATTTATGAGTTGATGGGTTCTCTACAAACCCATGAGAAACACCTAAATAGGTCTGCTACTTCTTCCCAAGAGAAAGCTTTTAAAGCTCAGTCAAATGCAAGAGGAAGGAGGAGAAGAAACAATGGTGGAAGGAGCTCAAGAGGTAGAGGTCGTGGCAACTCTAGAGAAGGAAATGTTGGAGGAGAAAGCTTAGGATGAGCAAGCAGCCAAAAGGGAGCGAGCAGCTCTCAGACTAGCTCCCAATAAGGTAAGAAGAACAATAGTTCGTATCAGAAGAATGAAAAAAGCAATGTTGAATGCTACTACTGTCATAAATTTGGTCATTATGCAAGTGAGTGTTGGAAAAAGCACAAAAATCAGTCAAAACAAAATACAAATGTGGCTGAAGGAAATCAGTCCACCTGGCCTTCATCATGTGCAACATTGGTGAAGAAGGTAGCCCCGAAGTCTGGTATTTGGACAACAGTTACAACAACCACATGAGTGGTAATGAAATTTTATTTTCTTTCATTGATAAAAATGTAAAGTCTAAGATTAGAATGAGGAACAATGGATTAGTTCCAGTTGTGGGAAGAGGATCTATTATGATCCGCACCAAGCAAGGTGAGAAGAAGGAGATAAAGAATGTATTTCTTGCTCTTGGGTTAAAGCATAACCTCATGAGTGTTGGACAACTAATCCAAAATGGATATAAAGTGATAATGGAGAAGGGTCAATGCATTATTTATGAAAAGAATGAGAGGACAAATGTGTTTACAACAATTCAAATGACAAAGAACTGGATGTTTCCTATGAAAATTGAGACATGTTTCTCATCTCAGTCTATTGTTGCACCTCTCATGAATGGAAAAAGTACAACAATACAACTAGAAGCCCTCAAGAGCACCATTCAAGACCTGTCCAAGCTATGGCATCTCAGGTATGGACATTTAGGCTATGTTGTTTCAAGTCTTTTGTCCAAAAATAAAATGATTGATAGTTTGCCAAGAATAGTAGAGCCTAATGTTAAGTGTGAGGCTTGCATTTTGGGCAAGCAACATAAGCAACCCTTTCAATTGGGAAACTCTACAAGGGCAAGAGCACCATTGGAGCTAGTGCACACCAATTTGGTAGGCCCTATGCAAACCTTATCTATTGGTAAAAGCCAATTTTTTTGACCTTTATTGATGATTACAACTGTAAGACATGGGTTTATTTTTACAGCATAAATTTGAGTTTTTTGACAAGTTTTTAGTGTTTAAAGCCCAACCTAAAAAGGAGAGTGGAAATTTTATCAAGGTCCTAAGGTCGGATCAAGGAGGAGAGCATACCTCCAATTAGTTTGTAAATTTTTGCAAGCAAAATGACATAAAAAAGGAGCTAACGACCAGTTATACTCTGTAACAAAATGGAGTAGTTGAGAGAAAGAATAGGACCATCGTGGAGATGGCAAGGAGCATGATGAAAGCAAAGGGACCCTTGATTGAATATTGAGGAGAGGTTGTAGCAACAACTATATATTTAATTAATAGAATTCCAAAAAAGGTGGTCTGTGACAAAATCCCTCAAGAGGCATGAACAAAATGCAAGTGGATGGTTAAGCACTTAAGAGTGTTCGAGTGTGTAGAAGAAATTGGATGACAAGGGTGAGAAGTGTATTTTCACGGGCTACAATGAGGAGTCCAAAGCCTATAGGATGTATAATCTAGTCACCAAGAAGATAGTGATTAGTAGAGACGTGGAGTTCCTAGAGGATGAGTCATGGGATGGAGTGATAGATTCTAACAGCTCAGAACCACTCCTGACAACTCCTGAAGAAGCATAAATAGAACAGGAAGTTTAGCAAGAGAGCCTATAGTTGCTCCTAAAAGCATCAGACGAGCTCCTGAAAGCTCTAGAAGAGCTCCTAAAAACTCCTGATAGCTCCTAAAGCAGGTAGAAAATTAGGAAGACAGTCACAAACAACTAGAGGATTGGGTCCTAAAAGCATCGGTCGAGCTCCTGAAAGCTCCCAACAGCTCCTAAAAGCTCCTGAAGTGAGTAGACAGAAAGACAAGCAACCAGACACAACCAGAAGATTGGCTCCTGAAAGCTCCAGAAGAGCTCCTGAGAGCTCCTGATAGTTCCTGAACCAGCCTATTCATCAGAGCAGTAGCAGTAGTGAAAGTTCAGACCCCACTCTCGCCTCCCTAGTGACAAAGAAGACCAAGAGTCTAAGGGAGATCTACTAGAATGAAAGGTATGATGAAGAACTTGATGAGAGTGTGAATTTTGCATTATTTTCTCATAGTGATCCAGTTTATTTTGAGGATGTTGTGAAAGAGGAGAAATGGTGTGAGGCCATGGATGAGGAGATAGATGCAATAGAGAGGAATAACACATGGGAGTTAATTGATTTGCCTCCCAACAAGCAAGTTATTGGGGTGAAATGGGTCTACAAGACCAAGTGTAATGTCAAAGGAAGAATAGAGAGGCATAAGGCAAGATTAGTTGTCAAGGGGTACAAACAACAGTTTGTAAGAGATTATAATGAGACATTTTCCCCCATTGCAAGGATGGAAACTGTGTGGGAAGTCATAGCAATTGCAGCCCAACACAAGTGGAAGGTGTTTCAAATGCATGTGAAGTCTATCTTCCTAAATGGAGTGTTGAAAGATGAAGTTTATGTGGAGCATCCATTTGGATATGAAGTTCCAGGTCAAGAACACAAAGTGTATAGGCTGAAGAAAACTCTTTATGGGCTAAAGCAAGCTCCATAGGCATGGTACAATAAGATTGACTCATATTTGATGAGAAATGGCTTTAGAAAAAGCGATGGTGAGCCCACTCTTTACATCAAGGTAGAAAATGGTAAGATTTTGATTGTTGTGTTGTATGTTGATGGTTTAGTTTTCACTGGGGATGATGATTTCCTCATTGCTGATTTTAAAGAGGCCATGGAAAGAGAGTTTGAAATAATAGATTTAGGTCTCTTGAGATATTTTCTAGGCATAGAAGTAAAACAAATGCATGATGGTATATTTATCTCTCAAGAAAAATATGCAAATGAAATCTTGAAGAGATTAAGGATGTTTGAAAGCAAGTCTGCCTCAACACCAACAACCATAGGTCTAAAGTTGAGCAAGGAAGACTACAAAAGCAATATAGATCTAACCATGTTTAAAAGTTTGGTTGGAAGTTTGATGTATTTGACTATAACTAGGCCTAATATAATGCATAGTATGAGTCTTATTTCCAGATTTATGGAGACTCCAAGAGACACCCATTGGCAAGTAGATAAAAGAATCCTAAGGTATGTGAATGACACCAAAGGATATGGTATTTTGTACAAAGTAGCAAATGATTTTGGGTTGGTTGGTTACATAGATAGTGATTGGGTAGGAAGTTTGGATGATAGGAAGAGCACATCGAGCTATGTGTTTCACTTGGGTTCAGGAGCTATCTCATGGGCTTCCAAGAAACAACCCATAATTTCCCTATCTACAATAGAGGTTGAATATATAGTAGCAAATGCAACAGTATGCCAAGCTATTTGGCTGAGAAGAATCTTAGCAGATTTGAGAGAAGAACAAGAAGATGGAACAACAATCTTTTGTGACAATGTTTCATCAATAGCCTTAACGAAAAATCTTGTATTTCATGGAAGAAGCAAGCACATTGAAATCAGGTATCATTTTATTAGAGAGTTAGTTGAAAATGGTGAAATTAAAATGGCATTTTGCAGGTCTGAGTAGTAGCTAGCAGACATATTCACCAAGCCTTTGAGCAAGGACAGTTTCGAGCACCTAAGGAGTAGATTGGGAATTTTTGATTTGGATCAGGATTGATCTTGTTTCGTTGGCTTAGGACAAAGGGGGAGTGTTGAAAAAAAATTTCTCCTGAGCCTGTTGTCACGTCAGCCCCCTGTTTCACCTACCTAGAGCCCCCATCTTCAACGACAGTGTTTTTAGGATCTTCATCCCTGCAGCTCCTAACAGCCCCAAAAGTTAATGTGGTAGGAATTTTTGAATTCCAGAATTTACTGTGGTAGGTGATTTCAAATTTTGAGAGGGAATGTTGAAGAATCAAAAGGAATGAAGAATCAAGTTAGTTTTACACTTTTTCTCTGTGCAACAATAGTCTGAAGAGGAATGGTTTTGTTCTCTGTGTGATTCAGAGAAGTTTGTACACAACAACAACTGTATTTTGTTTATTTTTGTGATTGATTAGTTATTGCTCCTGAATAGCTCTGTGTAGTTCTTGGCAGTGAGCTCCTAGTAGCTCCTAAAGTTTGTCTATCTATGTGAGCACCTTATGAAACCTCCCAACAGCTAATAGTCTGTAGCTTAGGTTTATTTTTTGAGTTATATGTTTAATCTTTCATGTATTGTCATTTCCAGCTTAATGAATAGAAAGGAAAGTTACATGTCTCCTTGTGCTTCTACATTTTGATTTGGGTATTTCCAGTTTGGATGGAAAATAGAGCAACAACTCTGTGCTTTCATTTTATTCAAAAAATTTGACAGAAAAATACCATTCTCCCTTGAGATGACTATTGAAGCTAGCTACACCAAAAACTAAAGAAGAAGCAATTGGGAGATGCATACCGTCTTGAATGTGATTGAGAAGAAAATATAGAAAAGTTTGAACAGAGAAAATGCAGTAAGATACAAAGAGTTACCCATATCTTTTTTCAAACTTTCCAAACTGATAAGACATTTGAGAGGGAATCACCAATTAGCCCCTCACATATGCAACTTATAGCAGTGGAAAATACTAGAGAAGAGGCCATACATACCATGGGAAATATACCTCTAATCACAGAAGAGCCAATAAGATGGCTAAAATTATCTAGAGCTTCCTCTAACGAAGAGACCCAAAAAATTAATGGTTGAATGTTCAGTTGTTTGCGAGAAGTTTCACCATTCCTTTGTCTAAGGAATGTGTGACAAGCCTCTTCCATAGGAATGCAAGGAAGAATAAACGTTCGTTCAAGCTTCTCACAATCAAAACCATGAGGATCACAACAATCCAAAAAGTTGTGGGGAAGATGAACGCGCTAGTTGTAGTCCATGCACATAAAAGTATGAAAAAGCAAGCACTGACAAAGCCAAATGATCAATAAAATATATTCTAACATGGGTGAAATAAATTTCTTTGGGATCAATATCACTTCTAGAACGAGAGAATATAAGTGAGAACTACTACTAACAATCAATAAAATGCAAGGAATTGTGGGCGAGACTAAAAATTTAAGCATAAGGTACAAAGAAATAAATATTTGTTAAGAAACTACCACCTTAGATAGCACCATATCAGCAAGGCATAATGATATTTAGTGCGAGGAAAAGTGTTGAAAAGTGACATGAATATGAAACAACTAGGTACCTGCACAAAAACACATGTTAGTACTTAAAAGAATTGAGATTGAGAGATGGCACGAGACACACGTGTGGAGAAAGGATCTCACACATTACCCAAGCCAACAAAATATGGATAGGTATTGACAAGCCACTTGTACTACCACAAATAAAAATATCCACATATGCAAATGGCGATGGAATCATATTACCATCTAAACAGCCAGGGGTGCATTTTTTCATATAGATTTCCATAGCACACAAGCAAAACAGCTACTCATAATGCAAAGTAAAGCTTTGGCTCATCACTTTGAAGATACCAAACTCTAGAGGCCTCATATATATCCCAAAGATAAACCATTTTGCAACTAGCTCTTTCCAAGATATCTATTGTATAGAAATTGGAAAGAATTGATCTTCTCCGAAAAATTCAAACATAAATTTTTTTTGTGTCAAATAACAAAATTGAGGATGAAAGACACACTTTTGATATCAAAACAATAATACAAAGCCAACATAATAATCAACTCTAGAAACAATAACCAACTACTTCAATAGAGTGAAATGAGTATTAGGTATTTTCAAAAATTTGTTCATCTCTCAATATTTGACATAGAATAATTGTGCCTTTCATATATGAAGTTTCTAAATACATAGTATTTTTCATTTTCCAAAACTCAGTTGACTAACCTATCTGCAAGAGAGTTTTTTTCCCTATAACAATATTTATACTCAAAGTATTGTTATACTCAAAATATTCTAAATTTTGAAGCAATGAGAAACTAATGGGCCATAGAGTAGGATAGTCACCAAGAGTTTAAGTGGTTACTCTTTAATGCATTGATTATAGTCATATAGTCTCCTTCTATCTCAATTTTGGTCAAGCTCATTTCTAATGAAAGATACAAACCCAATAAAAGTGCTTGAATTTTAGATTCATTGTTAGTACCATCAGAAAGATTTTTTCCCACCTACAATGATTAAAAATTTCCACTGTAATCTCAATACTACATCTTGCAATAATTTACTAGGATTACATTTAGGAGCCCCATAAAAATTTGATTTTAATAGAGAGTGTGATGGAGGACACCATTTAACATTCATCTTGGAGAAATTTGAGGTTCTATCCTTAATAAAGCCATGAGGAGGAGGGGTTTTTTCTTGTAATGGTTAAATTTTTTAGAGTTCTTTGGTCCTATGAAGTGAAGTAGCTATTTTTCTATGAATATTGAACAAATAAAGCCACAATTTTTTTGAAATATCCATATCTAGTTTATTGGTCACTTTGTCAAAATAATTGGATAAATATTTGAAGGTCCTACAATTCCTTTCTCTCCAAATATGCTAAAAAATCATTGAGGGTAGGATTCTCCACAAAAAACTAGAGGTGGAGTTTTGATATAAGTCTGGCCAACTTTCAACTTATGTGTAATAATGAATGCTGAAAAGCATAACACCAATTAAATCTTTTCTCGACCCGATACCAACAACTAGTTGCAAACTCATAATGGAGGAAGAGGTGATTACCAAACTCAAGCTCATTGCAAAAATAACATTTAAAATCTAATGCTCTACCAAACTTCTTTATTCTAGCCTTGGTCAAGATTTTGTTTTGAATTACTAGTCAATCAAAGGCAACAACCTTATGTAGACATGCACTATCCCAACAAAATTTAGAAAGCAAAGAATGATTTTTCTTAAGAGACTTTTTGCTAACATATCCGCATTTTATAAAATAATTTCCCATCCATTTGAGTTCATCTTGTTTCTTAGAATTTTTTTTTTTAATTTTTGCAAGAATTTATTCTAGGATTTTCTTTTGGTTCTATAGAAAGGGACATTTAGAGAAAAATTTCCATTTGATTGTTGTCAAGAAATTTGATTTGAAAATTTCAAAATAATTTTAAACTGTAGGACCCCATTCTATCAACAAATTAGCTTCATTTAGACTAGATCTTTTGTCTAACATATCATATCAATTTCATGAATCATGCCAAAACATAACAATTTTAACATTTCTCAAAACTTGATGAATTTGCAATGATTGTTTTACATTTGATTAGGAAGTTCCGCATTACAAAATCAAGAGGAGGATTCTATGGTGAAGGTCCTACTTCTTTCACTCAATTCTAAGTATTTGGCTTGTAAAAAAATTTCATGATTTTGAATCCAGAGGAATATATTTTCTAAAATAGTTTTTCTCCTAAAGCTAAATTATGAAGAAACAAGTCCTTAGTGTTAGCAACCCCATCCTATTTTAACCTACAAACTTTCTCCCAAGACAAAAGAGGAAGCTTATTATTTTCTCCTTTTCCACTCCAAAGGAATGATCTAAGAATATTCTTCATGTTTTCTTTAATTTTCGTTGATACAGGTAGGTGAGACATCATATACAATGGGATAGCTGATAACACTACTTTGATAAGGATTATCCTCCTAGAAAAGGGAAACTATTTTATTCTCCAAATGACAATTTTTTCATGAATAGAAGCCACTACTTTATTCCAAAATTCCAATTTATAATTCTGAAATAAAAGAGGTACACCAAGATATGTGTTAGGTAAATTTATTCTCTCTTAAATTATAATAGATTAGTTATTCTTCCCATGATGAGTGGAGGCGTATTAAAGAATATTTTGGAATTAATTTTGTTAATGGCTTGACCAAAGACTCCATAATAATCCTCTAAGATTCTGTTGATAATTCTCTTGATAGTTGTTGCTGCCACAAAGTTTGAAATACCAAAGATGAGGGTGTCATCTTTAAAAATACAATAGGTAATTAGTTTTAAAGTTTCTACTATTTTTTTACCCTTACCATTTCCTTTATCCTATTCAATTGATATAATCCAACTTAGAGCCTTTTCTCATTAAAAAAGGGAGATTAGATGCTTTTTTCCTTATACCCCGAGTAAAATTGAAGTAACCTAAGTTAGAGTTCCATTCATTAGAACTAAGAATATTGTTGTGGAAATGAATTCTAAAATCAACTTGCACCAATTAGGGATAAAACCAAACTTGATTAAGCCAAACTTGATTAAGGTTTTATGCAAAAATGAGCAACAAAACTTACCATATGATTTGAGCATATCAATTTTAATAGCCATAGCATTAATTTTTTTTTTTGAGTGAATTACCTCATGTAAAATGAAAAAACCTTATGCTATCTCTCTTCCAAGAACAAAAACCCCTTGTTCCATTGAAATAATATTTGAGATAATGATACTTATTCTAGAGCCCAAAGCCTTTGTTAAGATCTTATATACTATATTAAATAATAAATTTGGTCTATAATCCTTAAAAGAGGTTTATCCCTCAATTTTTGGAAGGAGGGAAATGAATGTGATATGTATTTCCTTCAGAATTTTCTTATTTTTCCTAGCCTCTTTAACAGAAAGCCAAACATGTTTACCAATAAAGTCCTAACATTTTTGAAAGAAAATTAAGGGGAGCCCATATGGGCTTGGAGATTTATCTCCTTCCATAGAGAAAACCACTCTTATAATCTCTTCAAGAGAGAAGGGTTACATTAATGATTTACCACCTTCTTTTGAGACTAATTTTGGGATGTTCTTTAGAAATTGGATTTCTAGATTGGTATCTATATGGGAATTATCCTTTGTTAATAAATCTTGAAAATAATTGACTATATCCTAACAAATATTTGTAGTACTTGTGACGATTGAGTTATCTATGGATTTGGTTTGTGTAATTTGATTGTATCTTCTTCAAGTATTTTTGTAGAAGCTTAGAAAAAATTATATTCTTATCCCCTTATTTAAGTCAACATTCTTTTCTTCAAAAAATATCATATGATATAGCATGGATTTCATGAAGCTAAGAAAGTCAATGTTTTTCTTATAAAAAAGTGTATCGGTTCATTCCTCACTTAATAATATTTTCATTTAATGATTATAATTATTTCTCAATTCTAAATTTTATTAACAAAAATATTCTTGAAAAATATTTTATTCCACTCTCAAATTCTATATTTCCAAATTTCAATTTGCTAGATAGCCAAAACATTCTAGATCTTGTTGATTCCCAAATGAATAGATTGTCAAACCCTAAAAGTATGTCAAGCTTTATGATTAGGTTTAACAAGTGATATGTCCAACGAATGAAACTAACCATGATGGTTATAATTCCTTGCTCTTTAGGCTCTACTATGCTAGGTAGGTGGGTGTATATGTTTATCACCAATGATTGTTAACTCTCTAGGATTAACTAATGATAATCAAGAAGATTGAAAACCTCATACAAATTTTTAGAGTTTGTGTGATCACAATTTTTTCAATTAAATCATCCCCTAACAATCTAATTCACATTGGCATGAGGGTTTGAAATAGACAATGAAAATACAAAAGTAATTGCTACTCCTACTCCTATAATTGGAAATTAAAACATATAGAAAATATTTTACAAGGAATTGTTTTGGGGATAAAAATGATCAATGCCTTTCTTCCACTAGGTAACATAGTCAAAATGTAGATTGATATGTGACCTCCTCCTAGTTATAATTCAAATTATTTGGCACTCTAATATATGATTTCCATAAACATGCAAGAGAGTTAATTACCAAGATCTTCTTTTTAATCCAAATGAATCTTATGGGTTACTATGACTTTTTCAAAATAATTTAATTCTTAATTGAAGAAACCAATCAAATAAACCACACAAAACATGGATGTGATAAGTTGGTAAACTAGACATATACTTGACACACTGATTTAAATAACAAGGAAAATTTCAAATTGGAGACAACCAAATAAGTGTTATCAATAACCTCAACAAAACAATTGAAACTAGAATTCAGGCACCAATTTATTACTTTATTTCCATTACTGTGCTTAAAAAAGGTTTTTTTTACAATGTATAGCTTTTCCCAAAAACCAATCCACCTCTTCCAATGGTCTTGGTTTCCCTTTTATAAACACAAGGGAGCACTTCAAACCATTTACATGAACAAAATTGTTTAAACTACCCCTTTTCCCAAAATATGAAGAGACAACTTTACATAAAATGTCTTGATTGCAAAAGTTGAATAAATACTTAAGTCATTACATGAACCTTTGAAAATACAATCAAATATGCTCCATATCTTTAAAAATCAAATAATTTTTTTACCCCTAGATCGCTACATCGAACATACCCCCACAAGTAGGACCGTGGGATTCCTTTTTTCATCCTCCTTAGTAGTAAAAACAAGTTAAGTTGCCTTCATAAACATGTCAAAATTACTAGTGTGACCCTAATGTTGATCTGAGATGTTGACATATGTCACAAAAACATGCCTTTCACATGGATTTATTAATTTCTTCCCAAGATGCAAAGTATTGATAGTCAAATATAGGCTCCTGGGTTGATAAACTCCTCAAACCCTCTCTAATTCAACCCATGAAAAACATCAAGTCACATCTTGGAGCATTGAAATTGAACAGGGGTGTGTATGAATATCAAGAGAATGTGACCACCTAGGGTAACTTCATGAGAGTCAACTGTTAATTTTTTATTAACATTCAAATTGGGTGGCCAAGAACCCTCAGAAACTGCAAATATCAAAAATCCCATCAAACCTCACCAACTTAACATTTGGAAAAAATATCAAATTGAATCTTGAGAATCTGCGATTGAGAAAAAGGAGATATGAACATGGGGAGAATCACTGGAACCAATTCACTTCTCCTGACAATTACTTGGCTTCAAAGTATCAACTCTCAAAGTTGGATTTCTAACAAACTTGACACTGTGCATACAACAAATATCAATAAACTACATTTTCTTTTGACATATGAAAAATATCAAATGAGATGTTGGGGCTTAAAAAATGGACATGGGAGCATATGAATACTAGGAAAATTATGGGGCCCACTTAGTTTGGCATGACACTCAATTGGTAATGGAATATTACTCTTTGAAGATGACTGTACCTTGATAGATACAACAAGGTGTTGACAACAAACTTCTTCAGAACCTATAAACTTGATGCCTGCAAAACATATCAAATCTAACTATGGGGGGATGAAAATGGACATGAGAACTTACTGATAATAGCTGAACATGATACCAAAGTGGTTTGACTAGAAAATCACAAGGCATCAAGTTATTCATTATCAAACTTGGCTATTCAGTAAAATTTTGCAAGTATACTTCTAGGTGCTACAATCAACTTTCTCATCAAGGACACTTCAAATTTAGCCAAAATCTTAGGATGCTAACAAATCCATTGAAATAAATGGAGAACTTTTCTACCTATTTTCTATAAGACCTAGAAAATTAAAATCTCTAAACCATATTTTTTCAAATATAAATGGGCACTTATTTAGAGTTTTATCTTCAAAGATTGTGTAGTCCACATGATAGTGATCAAAACTAAAATGAGAGATTATCTTGCTAGTATATCTAATATTTGTTTTCAACCAAGATGTAATAATAAACTTATCAAGTATTCTTGCAATAAGGGATAATTTTTTCTTCTATTTGACTAGATAAACATGGGTATGTGCAGGATCATCATGGAAAAAACAGGCCCTTAAGTGCCAAAAAATTCAGAAAAATCAGAGTTAGGCAACTTGATGTAAAAATTTGAATAAGTTATCTATATTATTTCAAAAATATGTAAGAATAGAATTTGTAGCATATTGAATATAGTTTCTAAAATAATAGGTTTAAAAAAAAAAAAAATCTATTTTGTGAAAATTTGAAATTTCAATGTAGTAGTAATAAATTTCAGGAAAATAAGAAGTAGGTGTCCTGCCTCGACACCCTAACTACAATAAATGATAATATTTTATAATAATATTTTAGATATAAGTAGAGGACTCCATGTCCCGATGTGTGATGCATATTTTTTGTAATTTTTTCCCAAGTAAATAATTAATTATGAATTTTTATTACAACTTTTAAAAATAAAAACTGTGATGTCAACATTTAATCTTGGTTTAAACTTGAAATTATTTTTCTCAATCCTATATTATGCAAAGTATAGAATGTGACACATTCTTGGATTCAAAAAATATGATACCATTTGAAAGCTATAGATGCCTTTCAATTCCTATGATTCTTAGTTGTAATTCAAATAGAAAATAAATAATAATTATTTATTAAATTCAAAGTAAAGCATAATTTATATTGGTGGAAAGCTGAGAATCTCTTTTAAAACCCTTTTCGCTTCATCAATTTTGGGTAAAAATATCAGCCACATAACCCATTAAAACCCATCATATCACCACTTTTTGGCCTATCATGATCCTACACATACCCGCATATGCCCTTTTGACAATGAATGCCAATAAATTTATTAGACTCAATGATCTCTATAAAATATAAGTGGGATATAGTAGCAAGAATTACACCCCCTAATTTTTCTTTCAACTTGGAAAGCTAGGATGGAGTCCTTTCTAGTCTCTCTTGGATTTGGAGTCTGACAATTAGTTGAAAGAGGATATATTATGCTTTTTGTTAGTTCAACAAGTGATGATGAGATCAATGAATATGAGAACAATGGAAAAGAAAGAAATGTTATTTTGAGTGTACTTTTTGATTCAAAAATTGGAAAGGTGATAAGTTTGGAAAACTACAAAAGAGATCTGAACAAAGTTGGAGAGTGTTATGAAGGAGATAATAATGTCAAGCAAGCAAAGATGCAAAATTACAAAGAAAAATTTGAAACCCTAAGGATGTCTAAAGATGACGATATTACTACATACATGCTTAGAGCAGATGAATTTATCACTATCATCAATGGTTTTGGTGGTATGCTGGAAGAAAGAGAAGTTTTGAAAAAGGTATTAAGAACTCTTCCAAAAGCTTATAGTACTAAAGTTTTTTCTATTGAGGAAGCTTAGAATGTGGATAAGTATTCTAGAGATCAAAATTTTGGTGATTTAATTTCCTATGAATTAAGAGAGTTTGGTCAAGATGCTACAAAGAAAGAAAGTTATTTTAGAGTCTACAAGGAATAGAAGGTTGATGAATCAAATCTGGATGCTCTTGATAAGGTCCAAAAGCAAATTGTATAAGGAGACTAAAAAAGGACACTGGAAAATACAAAGGTAAGTTACCCTTTAAATGTTTCAATTGTGGAAAGATAGGTCATTATGCTTGTAAATGTCCAATCAAAGTTTCAAATGACAAACCTAAAATTTGTCGAGAAGGGTTATTATGTTGAAAAAGACAATAGTGTATCTAATGATGAGGAATTAGACTATCTTGATGATGAAAATGATGAATGCTTGTTCATGGCTCTAAAATTTGGAACTAATTCTACTAATTTTGAAATAAATAGGAAGGAAAGTGCTCCAATAATAGGTCACAACATTGAAGGAACTATGGTGACTACCTTTCATGCAAAAGAAGAGAGGAATTATTGGATAATTGATAGTGAATGCTCAAATCATATGATAGGTGATAAGAGTAAGTTTGTTAAACTTTAAAAGTATGGTGGTGGTCTTGTTAAGTTTGGTGATGATACATCTACTAAGATTTGTGGAAAAGGTTCAATTAGTTTTGATGGAAATCATAAAATATATGATGTTCTTTATGTAAAGGGCCTTTGCAATAATCTTATTAGTGTAGGACATATGTGTAGCAGAGGATACAATTTGGTGTTTCAAGGTGATAGTTATGAAATCAGAAAAGGAAGATCTGAAACTATTGCAAGTATGTGTAGATTAGTGTTGTCATTGATTTCAACAAGCTTGTAGTGTCATTGGTGTCAACTATATGTGTTGAGGGAGATTGGTGTTGAAAATAAATAGTTGGTTTTTTCTATGCTTTAATTTGTTGCATTATGTTGTCATCAGCTAAGCTACTAGTGTTAACCTCTGGTGTTGCTCTGATAAGTTTCTATTTATGGATGTAGTAGTGCTACGGATGATGTGAATATGTCTTTGATGCTTGGTTTCCAAGTGCTTTTGGGTGAGTGTAGAATCATGGGGGTCCAAAAAATGGCGATATGATAAAAAAGTGGTTGGAAACTTTAATTTATCCCAATTTGATGTAGCGAAAAGGGTTTATTGAAAAAAATTAGCTTTCCACTAATATAAGATATGCCTTATTTTAAATTCAATAGATAATTATTATTGATTTTCTACATGTATTATGACTAAAGTCCTGACTGATAGGTTGATTGAAAAACATCTATAATTCTTAAATGATTTCACATTTTTTAAATTTAAAAATGCAAAACATTCTATGCTTCTCGTACAGAGGATTAAAAAAATAAAAAGTAAATTTCATAAATTTTTGACCAAGTTATGGTGGTCAAACAAACAAGTTTTAATATTTTTAAAACTAATGATATCAAGTTTCCACAATCCATAATATTGTTCAGTATTTTTTTTTGGATTTGATTGTGTTGTAAATTTTTTGATGCAAAAAGTTTACAACACAATCAAATCTAGAAAAAAATTATACTAAACATTTTTAAATATTTTAAATAAAAAATCATAACTAATTATTTACATGCAAAAAATTACAAAAAAGTTGTGGCACATCTAGATATGTGTCCCTTGTATTTAGGCTAGTGAAACATACACCTACTTTTAATTTTTTTTCCTAAAAATTTAGTACTATTGGATTGAAATTTCTAATTTTCACTAAATAGATTTACTTTTTTCAAAAAAAGGACTACTATCTTAGAAACTACATTCAATTCGCTACCAATTTTTTTCTTACATATTTTTCAAATAATTTTAATAACCTATTTGAATTTTTATGTCAAGTTGCCTAACACTATTTTTATAAATTTTTATTGCCACTTAAGGGCCTAGTTTGGACCCCTGCAATCCTACACTAAACCTTTTGAGAAAAATTGATAAAAAGAGGAAACATGTGCTGCAAGTTGTTCTAGGTTATAGAGAGATGTTCTGGTTTTGCTCCACATTTCTTCTAGGTTGAAGATTTTCCTGTGTGATTCAAAAATGTTGGTGAGAGGTGTTTAGAGGTGTTATATTCAATAGATGGTATACTGGATCATCATACAATAGAAGTTATGTTCACTAGTATGTGAACTGAGTTTGAAATGTTATTTGCAGTAGTATTTGGGAGAAATGTATTTGTTCAACATTTCTCCATGATTTGATGTTTGGTCTTGCGGATCTGGGAATTTTTTCATATTGGTGATATCTTTCATAATCCAAGAGTATTCATGATTTGGTGCAATACAAAGTGAGTTTCATATGTCAATGTCTATGGAAGGTAAATTGGGTTTTTAGGATGAATGTGTTTTACTGGTGTGAGTTGGTGCAAAGAATTTCTTGGATCTCAGGTGATTCGTGGAGGCATGTTATGTGGTTCAAAAGTCATCCTTGGGTTTGAGGAAGCATGTACTTCAAAGTTTAATGGTGTTTGCATGAGTAATAGCTGACCTAGTGTTTACACTACATGCAAAGGCGTTTAATTATTAATGAAGGTGTAGTGTGGAATGTGAGAGTTAATTTGGGCCTGAGCTATGTTGTATTGTGGTCCAATTTCATTCTTATCCACCATGGGAATGTTTAGTGGTGACCTATTTTCGAATTTGTAAGTGTGAGATGTGTGTAGCTTACTTGAAGAAGTTTTTCAAGTCATAGAGGGTATAAATAAAAGTTGATTTGATCTGAGATGAGGTGTGCAAAGTATGAGATGCGAATGATATGAATTGTAGAGTTGTAAGGTGTGCAATTGTGAAGTGCAATGCCAACTTTCAAGTGTTGGATTACTGAATGCAGTGAGAAGAAGTTGTCTGCAATCGTTCAAACACACTACGAAGGTGTTGGAGCTATTGTGGTGGATTCTCTATTTCATTGAGATCATGTTCTTTGTGTAACATTTCTTCTCTGTCTTCTTTCTCTATTTTGGCAATGACCTTGGTTGTGATCTTTTCAAGGTAGTATGCCCCTTCTGGCAGTAAGCCTGTGTAACTAGTTTTGCAATTACTTATATTGTGAGCTAATCCTCACCATGGTTTTTCCCTCCTTAGGTTTTCCACATAAATTTGGTGTTCTCTTGTGCATGGTGTTAAAGTTTCTTCAGTTTCTATTATTTTCTTTTCATGCTAATTCATCATAACAGATTAAGGTTTTAATTAATGCTTGTGGATATGAATGTTAATGAGGGTTTTTGAAGTTTTAATAAGATACAACTAATTCACCCCCTCTCTCATTTGTCTTGTTCATTCAAAAATTGGTATTAGAGCAAGGTTCCTTGGAGAAAATCTTAATCGCTTAAGATAGATGGGTGGGTGCAGAAATATGGGTAGCCAAAAGGTGGCCTATTCACTTTCTCATCCCGAAATGGTGAAAATGCAATTGTGTTATGGCTTGGTAATTACCGAGCCTAGGATTGGTCATACCAAACGTGTTATAACACGAGCACATTATAACACTCTCACATTATTGTTTGAATTTCAAAAACTGCGTGTTTTTTAATTCAAAAAATGCACATTTTTTTAATTCAAAATAGCATCACCATAACACGAGCACGTTATAACGTGCTCATGTTTTGGTGTACATTGAATTTTTTTCTTCTCTTTTTTTTCTCTTTCTTCTCATTATCTTTCAGGGAAACTATATACATGAAATAAACATTTATATAAAGTATAAGTTGACATTTAAATATGGATGTTTACTTTATTACACTTTAAGTTATATTTCATGTATATAGTTTCAAGATGTTTGAGAGTGGTTTTGAATCTCTAAGAGTTATAATGAAAATTCTAGTTTTTGGAAGATCTCACAAGTTTCAGACTTAGTCAAATTTCAGTAATCAACATGTCAAATTTCAGTAATCAAGAGGTTGAATTTTAGTAATCAACAAGTTGTATCATCTTTCTCTCTCTATCTCACTCATTTTTTATCACTTATGCTCTATACCTCTCTCTCAGACTCTCTCCTTCCCTCTATACTTCTATCTATCTAACCTCTCTCTCTCTCTCTCCCTCCATCCCTCCCTCCTTCCCTCCCTTCCTTCCCTCTCTAAATTTATCTCTCCCCCTTGCTCTATCTTCCTTCCTCCCACCCACCTTCCCTCTCTACTTCACTCTATCTAACCTATCCTTCTCTAACTCTCTCTCTCCCTCCCTCCCTCCCTCCTCTCTCTCTCTCTCTCTCAATCTCTCCGCCTTCCTCCTTTCCTCTCTCTCTCTCTCTTCCTTCATCACAACCACCTTCCCTCTCTACTTATTTCTATCTAACCTATACCTCCCTGCCTATCTCAATCTCCCTCCTCTCTCTCTCTCAATCTATCCACCTTCCTCCTTCCACACCTCTCTCTCATTATCTTTATTGCACTTCTCTTTCCCTCTATCCCTCCCTCATCCTCTCTCTAGTTCTCTATATCTCACTCCCTCCCTCCTCTCTATATCTCAACTCTCTCTCCCTCCATACCTCTCCCTCTCTCTCTACTTCTCCCTCCCTCCTCCCCCTCTCTATCTCTCCTTCCCTATATACTTATCTATACATCTCCCTCATTCCATCTCTCTCAATGTCCCAACCTTCCTCCTTCCCTTTGTGTTTCACTCTCTCTCACATAATCTCTCCCTCCCCCATCTCTCTCTACTTCTCCTTCTCTATCTCTCATTCCCAATATACTTCTTTATCTATCCCTCTCTCTCCATCCTTTCTCTCCTCCTCTCTCTCAATCTCCCCACCTTCCTCCTCTCCCTCTCCTTCCCTATATAATTCTCTTTAAATCTCACCACTATCTCTCTCCCTTCCTCCTTCCATGCTCCCTCTCTCTCTATCTCTCTCTCTCTCTATATATATGTATATATATCACCTCTCTCTCTTCCCTCCTCCCACCCACCTTCTCTCTCTACTTCTCTCTATCTAACCTATCCCTCTTTACCTCACTCTATCTCCCTCCCTCATCTCTCTCAATCTCTCCACCTTCCTACTTCCCTCCTCTCTCCCTCTCTCATTTTATCTATCTCACTTCCCTCCCTCCTCTCTCTATATCACCTCTCTCTCCCTCCTTGTCTCTCTCTCTCTCTCTCTCTATAAATATATCTCTAATTCTCCCTCCCTCCTCCCAATCTATATCTCTCCTTTTCTATATATACTTATCTCTATCTCTTTCTCTCAATCTCTACATCTCCCTCCATCATTCTCTCTCTCCCTCTCTCTCAATCTCCCAATCGTCCTCCTCCTCTCTCTCTCATTTCCTCTCCACTCTCTGTCTCTCCTTCCTTGTAAACTTCTCTCTATCTCTCTCTCTCCATCTCTACCTCTCTCTCCCTCCTTCCCTCTCTCTCCCTCTCTCTTATTTTTCTCTCACTCTCTCCTTCCCTCTTTAATCTCTATCAAGAAAAATTCTCTGTCTCCCTCCCTCCCTCCCTCTTTCCCTCTCTAATATTCTTTATCTCCCCTTTCTCCTACCCACTTTCCCTCTCTACTTCTCTCTATCTAAACTATCCCTCTCAACCTATCTCTCCCTCCCTCCTCTCTCTCTCAATATCTCCACCTTCCTCCTTCACTCTCTAATTCTCTCTTTATCACCTCTATCTCATTCCCTCTGTACTTCTCCCTCTCTCTCCCTCTCCCTCTCTCTCTCAATATCCCAAACCCTATATTGAATATCATAAATCTTAATCCCTATACCCTAAACCCTACACCCTCAACCTTATAAACTAAACCTTAAACAATATCCCTCAACCATAAACTTAAACCTTAAGCCCAAAATTCAATCTTGTACCCTAAACCCTCAATCCTAAATCTAATGCCTTCAACCCTCAATCATATCTCTCCTTCCTTATATACTTCTCTCTATCTCTTCCTCTCTCCATCTCTACCTCTCCCTTCCTCCTTTTCTCTCTCTCACTCTCTCTCAATATCCCAACCTTCCTCCTTCTCTCTCCATATCTACCTATCCCTCCCTCCTTCCCTCCCCCCTTCCCTCTATATTTCTCTCTCTCTCTCTCTCTCTCTCAAACTCCCTCCTTCCTTCTCTACTCTCTATCTCACCATTATCTCTCCCTCTCTCTATTTGGGATTTAGGCTTTAGGCTTTAGGTAGGGTCCACCCCCTCTCTCCCACTCCCTTTGTCCCCCCTCCTCTCTCAGGTCTATCCCTCCCACCCCCTCTCTCTCAGATATATCTCTCACTCCCTCTATCTCTCTCTCAAGTATATCTCTCAATCCCTCTATCTATCTCTCTATCTCAAGTCTCTCCCTCCCACCCTAACTAGAGAACTCTCTCTCTCTGGTGCAGGAGCACCCAAGCTCTTCAAGGAACACTTCAAGGGTCAGGAGAGTGAAGGGGTTAGGAGGACCTTTCCATCATATCAAAGCATCAATTATAACCTTTTGAATCCTATAATGGCTTTTGAAATGGATAAGAACATGAAGGGAGTCAACTGTCCTAAGGGTCCTGATAAGGACCCTAGGACCAAAATACATTGTAATTGACAAATAGTGTCCTAAGAGTATAGATAGGTTTATAATGCTTTAATTGTGTCAAATAAGGTTGGATATTAAGGATCCAATAGTTTTTATATAGTAGAGTTCAATAAATTCTAAGTTGGAAAATTCAAAATTTCAAAATCCACCTTTGGGCGGGAAAGTGTGTTTTAGGTGTTTTAGCAATAATTATGAATTATTATCAATCCCAATCAGTTGGTATAGTTGGGGAATGAGAATATAAGGTTAGGGAATTAATTTGTATGGAGTTTTGGGTTGCTGGTATAGTTTTGTACAGACTGTTCTCAGAAAAATCAAGAGAAACTTCAATTTTTTGCATTTTTCTTGTGTTCTTTTGATGATCTATTGATTTCTATTGGAGATATGCTCATTTGGATGTTTTAATAACTTGTATCTACATGAATTTAACCTTTTTAATGACCTGAATAATGTTGGGAATTAGTTTCTTGTGTTATATTGCTGACTGTCCTCAAAAAGTACATATTTTTCACTAGTTTTGAGAGTCTTCATGAATAAAGGATCCATTTCATGGGAGAGTGTGACTGAAAACTTGTGAAATGGATCATATATAACTTTTATTATACAGGTCTAACAAGTTATTGTGTAGGAAAGAGTGATTATAAGGTGTACACCGAGTTTTCACAATGCAAAGTGCTTGAGAGTGGAGACTAAAGTATAGCAGTAGAAGATATGCCTTAATGAGGGGTGTGTTTTTGAGTTGGGATAGACTAAATATGTTGAACTAATGGTGAAAATTCAAGGAATAGGTTCTGGAAGTGTTTGGGAGGTCAAGATTCAAGAAGCCCTAGTTTGAGAGCCATTTATTGAGGGTTTTGTGTTTGAGGGTCTTAACGGTGTCATAGAAGACTAAGAACTTAAAAATCCTTGGTTTTGAGACATTTTGAGACACTGTTGAAAGTTTCTTAGTCAGGGGATAAGATTAGAGAGGGGTTGCTTTGAAAAAGAGGGCTAATTAGGCCTAGATTTTGAGGAAACAACAGGTTTTGGAAGGGATTGTTTGAAACAAGTGCTATCAGGGTTTGGATATTTTGTTTGGCATCATAAAAAAAAACTTAATAAATCATTATATTGGAGGTTCCTTTGGGAAAGTTGAGTGAAAATTCAAAAATCCATCGCTAGAGGCCTAGTTGGGCTAGAAGCCTAGTCAAGGTGCAAAAAGTGAGTTTTGTCTATGACAGAGGGTTGGGGCTTTGAAACCATTCAAGACAAGTTTTTTTTGGTTCCTTGAGGTCACTCCAAGGTTTTGGTTCCATTAGGAAAGCATCTAAGTTGTAAGTGCACTATTGAGGTTTGTCTCCATCAGGGTGCCTAAAGAAGGGTTTGAGATTGCATCATTGTGATCCTTGAAATCTGTGTTCTGTCTAAAGTCCCCTACCCTCTGCATCACTCTCTCTCTCTCAAGTCTCTCCCTCCAACCCTAACTAGAGAACACTCTCTCTCTCTCTCTCTCAAGTCTCTCCCTCCCACCCTAACTAGAGAACTCTCTTTCTCTCTATCTCTCCATATCTCTTAGTTATATCCATCGCACCCCCTCCTCCTCTCTCTCAAGTCTCTCCCTCCCACCCTAACTAAATAAATATCTCTATCTCTCTCATGTCTCTCCTTCCCACCCCTCCCCCTCTCTCAAGTCTCTCCCTCCTACCCTAACTAGAGAACTCTCTCTCTCTCTCTCTATCTCTATCTTAGGTCTCTCCCTCCCACCCCTCCCCCCTCTCTCTCTCTCAAGTCTCTCCCTCCCATCCCTCCTGCTCTCTGAAGTATCTCCCTCCCACCCTAACTAGATAACTCTCTCTCTCTCTCTCTCCCTCTCTCCCTCTCTCTCAAGCCTCTCCCTCACACCCTAAACCCTAAACCCTGTCAAGACTCTATCTCCCTCCCTCTTAGGTATATCTCTCATGTCTATGTAAATCATTAGGAGACCCCATTTCTTGGACTCATTTTTTCAAACAGCCAAGTTAGGTTGCCAATTTCACGAATTGGAAAGCTAGTGGGCCTACTAGCTTGCCAATTCAATGAAATTGGAAATGTAGTGGCCTGTTTGAAAAAATGGGTCCAAGAAATGGGGTTACCCAATGATTTTTATCATGAAGAGACCCCATTTCTTGGACCCATTTTTTCAAAGAGTCCAAGTTAGGTTTCTAATTTCACCGAATTGGCAAGTCCAAGAAATGGGGTACCCCATTTATTGGACCTATTTTTTCAAATAGGCCAAGTTAAACCCTCAACCCTTAATCCCTCAACCCTCAACCCTCAACCCCTATACCCTCTACCCTATACATTATACCCTCAACCCTAATCCCTCAACCCAATACCCTAAACCATCAATCCAATAGGTCCTCAATCCTATACCCTCAATTCCCAATCCTCTACCCTATACATTGGATCCTCAATCCTCATATATATTTTTCCCTCCCTCCTCTTATCTCCTTCTCTCTATCTAACTTATCCCTCCATTTCTCCATCCATCCATCCATCCCTCTCTACCCTAATCCCTCAACCCTAAACCCTCAACCCTTAAACCCTTAAATACTCAACCCTAAGCCCTAAACCTCAATCCTTAGCCCTTAAACCCTAAACCCTTAAATCCTCTACCCTCTACCCGCAATCCAATAACCTCTACCCTCAACTCTAATCCCTCAACTCTTAAACCCTTAAACCCAATAAAAATCTCTACCCTAATTCCTAAACCCTAAGAGGGAGTGGGAGGGAGATAGAGAGAGATAGATAGAGGGAATGAGAGAGAGTGGTAGGGATTGATTGAGCAAGAGGTACTTAGAAAGAGGGACAGGGTAGATAGAGACAATTAGAGAGGGTAGGAGAGAGGGAGGGAGAGAGAGGTGAGATGTATAGATAGATAGAAAGAGATAAGGGTTGATGGTATAGGGTTGAGCGATTAGGGTTGAGGGTAGAGGGTATTGGGTATCTACCCTCAACCCAATACCCTCTACCCTCAAACCTAATCCCTCAACCCTTAAACCCTCAAACTAAAGAAAACTCTCTACCCTAATCCCTAAACCATAAGAGGGAGTGGGAGAGAGGAAGTGATGGAGAGGTAGTGGGAGGGAGATAGAGAGAGATAGATAGAGGGAGGAAGAGAGAGTGGTAGGGATTGATTGAGAAAGAGGTACACAAAAAGAGGGAGAGGGTAGATAGGGACAATTAAAGAGTGTAGGAGAGAGGGAGGGAGAGAGAGGTGAGATGTATGTATAGAGAGAAAGGGATAGAGGTTGAGGGTATAGGATGGAGGGGTTAGGGTGGAGGACCTATAGGGTTGATGATTTAGGGTATGGGTATGTGCAGGATCATGATGGGCCAAAAAGTGGCAATATGATGGGTATGTGGCTGACGACATTTTTTTTACCCAAAATTGATGAAACAAAAATGGTTTTTAAAGGAGATTCTCATCTTTCCACCAATATAAATTATGCTTTACTTTGAATTTAATAAGTAATTATTATTCATTTTCTATTCAAATTATGACTAAAGTCCTGATTGATAGACTGATTGAAAACATCTATAGTTTTCAAACAGATCACATTTTTGAATCCAAAACATGCTACATTCTATGTTTCGCATAATATAGGATTAGAAAAGAAAAATTGAATTTCATGAAGTTTTGACCAAGCTAAG
Source organism: Sequoia sempervirens (assembly GCA_007258455.2). Classification (NCBI taxonomy): domain Eukaryota; kingdom Viridiplantae; phylum Streptophyta; class Pinopsida; order Cupressales; family Cupressaceae; genus Sequoia; species Sequoia sempervirens. The sequence continues at coordinate 9,223,301 of VDFB02000009.1, read as the reverse complement.
GTGGTCACATACGAAGTTTTTTATTTTTAAAAGTTGTAAAAAAAATTCATAATTAATTATTTACTTGGAAAAAAATTGAAAAAAAAAAAAAATGCATCACATCAGACATCAGTCCTCTACTTATATATCTAAAATCTTATAAAAAATATTATCATTTTATTGTGGTTAGGGTGGTTAGACAGACACCTACTTAATTTTTCCTGAAATTTAAGTACTAATGATTGAAATTTCAAATTTTCACCAAATAGATTTCTTTTTTTTTAAAACAAATCGAGTAGTTTAGAAACTACATTAAATTTGCTATAGATTCTATTCATACATATTTTTTAAATAATATAGATAACTTATTCAAATTTTTACGTCAAGTTGCCTAACTCTAATTTTTCTAATTTTTTTGCCACTTAAGAGCCTATTTTTTCCATGATGATCCTGCACATACCCATATTGGGTTGAGGGTAGATGGTATTGGGTATCTATGCTCAACCCAATACCCTCTACCCTCAACCCTTAAAACCTTAAACCTAAGAAAAATCTCTACCCTAATCCCTAAATCCTAAGAGGGAGTGGGAGAGAGAGGGAGTGATGGAGAGGAAATGGGAGGGAGATATATAAAGATAGATAAAGGGAGCAAGAGAGAGTGGTAGGGATTGATTGAGCAAGAGGTATGTAGAAAGAGGGAGAGGGTAGATAGAGACAATTAGAGAGGGTAGGAGAGAGGGAGGGAGAGATAGGTTAGATGTATAGATAGAGAGAAAGGGATAGGGTTGAGGGTATAGGGTTGAGGGATTAGGGTGGAGGACCTACAGGGTTGATGATTTAGGGTATCGGGTTGAGGTTATAGGGTTGAGGGATTAGGGTTGAGGGTAGAGGGTATTGGGATGTGGGTAGAGGGTAGAATGTTTAAGGGTTTAGGGTTTACGATTGAGGGTAGAGGCTCTAGGCTATAGGTTTGAGTGTATATGGTTGAAGGATTAGGTTGAGGGTCCAATTTATAGGGTAGATGATATAAGGGTTGAGGATTAATGGTTTAAGGGTTGAGGGTTGAGGGATTAAGGGTTGAGGGTTGAGAATTGAGTGTTAAGGGTTTAATGTATAGGGTAGAGGGTAGAGGGTAGAGGATTTAAGGGTTTAGGGTTTAAGGGTTGAGGGTTTAAGGTTGAGGGTAGAGGATTGAGGGTATAGGGTTGAGGGATTAGGGTTGAGGGTCCAATGTATAGGGTAGAGGGTATAGGGGTTGAGGGATTATGGTTTAAGGGTTGAAGGTTGAGGGTAGAGGGTAGAGGGTTGAAGATTTAAGGGTTGAGGGATTAAGGGTTTAGGGTTGAGGGTTTAGGGTTGAGGGTAGAGGGTTTAGGGTTTAGAGTATAGGTTTGAGGGTATATGGTTGAATTATTAGGGTTGAGGGTCTAATGTATAGGGTAGAGGCTATAGGGGTTAAGGGTTAAGGGTTTAAGGGTTGAGGGTTGAGGGATTAAGGGATGGGGGTTGATAATTGAGGGTTTAGGGATTAGGGTTGAGGGTCCAATGTATAGGGTAGAGGGTATAGGGGTTGATGGATTGGGGTTTAAGGGTTGAGGGTTGAGGGTATAGGGTAGAGGGTAGAGAGTTGAGGTTTTAAGGGTTGAGGGTATAGGGTAGAGGGTAGAGGGTTGAGGGTTGAGGGTTGAGGGTTGAGGGTTGAGTGATTAAGGGTTGAGGGTTGAGGGTTGAGTGATTAAGGGTTGAGGGTTGAGGGATTAGGGTAGAGTGTTTACTTAGGTAGAGAGTTTACATCACTGGGAGACCCAATTTCTTGGACCCATTTTTTCAAATAGGGCACTACATTGCTAATTTCATTGAATTGGAAAGCTAGTGGGCCCACTAGCTTTCCAATTTGGTGAAATTGGAAATGTAGTGGATTTTTTGAAAAAATGGGTCCAATAAATGGGGTTTCCATCACTGAGAGACCCCATTTCTTGGACCCATTTTTTCAAACATGCCAAGTTAGGTTGTCAATTTCACCGAACTGGCAAGCTAGTGGGCCTAATAGCTTGCTAATTCAGTGAATTGGTAATGTAGTGGCCTATTTGAAAAAGTGGTTCCAAGAAATGGGGTCTCCTAGTGATGTAAATCACTACAAGACTCCATTTCATAGGCCCATTTTTTCAAACAATTCAAGTTAGGTTGCTAATTTCACCAAATTGGCAAGCTAGTGGGTGCACTGGCTTGCCAATTCGGTGAAATTGGCAATGTAGTGGCTTGTTTAAAAAATGGGTCCAAGAAATGAGGTCTTCCAGTGATGTAAATCATCAAGAGACCCCATTTATTGGACCCATTTTTTCAAATAGGCCAAGTTAGGTTGCCACTTTCACCAAATTGGCAAGCTAGTGAGGGCACTAGCTTGCCAATTTAGTGAAATTGGCAATGTAGTGGCCTATTTGAAAAAGTGGGTCCAAGAAATGGGGTCTCCTGGTGATACATTGTATATCACTAGGAGACCCCATTTCTTGGACCCACTTTTTCAAACATGCCAAGTTAGGTTGCCAATTTCACCGAATTGAAAAGCTAGTGGGTGCATTGGCTTGCCAATTCAATGAAATTGGAAATGTAGTGGCCTTTTTGAAAAAAATGGGTCCAAGAAATGGGGTCTCCCGGTGATGTAAATCATTAGAAGACTCCATTTCTCAGACCCATTTTTTCAAACAGGCCAAGTTAGGTTTCCAATTTCACCGAATTGGTAAGTTAGTGGGCCTAGTAGCTTGCCAATTCGGTGAAATTGGCAATGTAGTGGCTTGTTTGAAAAAGTGGGTCCAAGAAATGGGGTTTCCAAGTAATGTAAATCATTGGGAGACCCCATTTCTTGGACCCATTTTTTCAAACAGGCCAAGTTAGGTTGCCAATTTCACCGAATTGGCAAGCTAGTAGGTCCACGAGCTTGCCAATTTGATGAAATTGGCAATGTAGTGGCTTGTTTGAAAAAATGGGTCCAAGAAATTTAGGTGGTATCTCTCTCTCTCTCTCTCTCTTAGTTCTCTCCCTCACCCCCCCTTTGTCTCTCCTAAACCCTAATCCCTATACCCTATAAACTTAACCTTAAACCTTCAACCCAATACCCTTAACCCTATACCTAATATCATAAATCCTAATCCCTATACCCTATAAACTTAACCTTATACTGTCAAACCTATACCTTAAACCATAAACCCTACACCCTCAATCCTCATCCCTATACCCTATACCCTAAATCTTAAACATTATCCCTAAACCCTTAACCCTATAATTAAACACTAAAGCCTAAATTAAACCTTATACCCTAAACCTTGAACCCTAAACCCGAAATCCTATACCCTAAATCCTAAACCCTAATCCATATACCCTATACACTTAACCCTACACCCTCAACGTCGAACACTATACCTCAACCCTCAACCCTATACCTTAAACCCTAAACCCTACACCTTCAACCCTCATCCCTATACCCTATACCCTCAACCTTATAACCTAAGCCTTTAACATCATCCCTCAACCCTATACTTAAACCCTAAACCCTACATTCAACCTTGTACACTAAACCCTAAATCCTAAACCTCAATCCTAAACCCAATACCGTCAACCCTATACCCAATATTCTAAACCCTAATCCCTATACCCTATACCCTCAACCTTGAACACTATTCCCCAACCCTCAACCCTATACCTTAAATCCTAAACCCTACACCCTCAACCCTCATCCTTATACTCTATACCCTCAACCTTATACCCTAAACCCTAGACACATTATCCCTCAACCCTATACTTAAACGTAAAACCCTACACTCTCGAGCCTTAACCCTATACCTTATACCCCTAACCCTACACCCTAAACCCTAAACCCTAAACCCTATACCCTATACACTTAACCCCATACCCTCAACCCTGAACATTATACCTCAACCCTCAACCCTCAAACTTATACATAAATCCTAAACCCTAAACCCTAAACCCTAAACCTAATATCCTCAACCCGATACCCTCAACTATATACCCAATATCCTAAACCATAATCCATATACCCTATACACTTAACCTTATACCCTCAACCCTCACCCCTATACCTTAAACCCTAAACCCTAAACCCCCATCCCTCATCTCTATACCCTATACCCTCAACTTTATACCTAATATCCTAAACCCTATTCCCTATACCCTATACACTTAACCCTATAATCCCAACCCTATACCTTAAACACTAAACCTTACACCCTCAACCCTCATAGGGGGAGGTAGGATTGGGGAGAGAGAGAGAGAGAGAGATGTTGGGAGGGAAAGGGGAGATCAAGATAGCAGAGAGGGAAGGAGAGGTAGAGAGTAGATAAGGAAGCATATATGGAGGGAGACAAAGGGAGGTGAGTGAGAGGTGAAATAGAGAGCAATACAAAGAGTGTGGTATGGAGTGATAGAGGGATATGCAGGTAGAGAGGGATACGTGAGATAGAGAGAAGTAGAGAGAGATAGAGATAGAGGGAAGGAGGGAGGATGGGTGAGAGAGGGGAGGAAGGGAGAGGTAAAGAGGGATAGGTGAGATAAAGATAAGTAGAGAGAGAATGGTGACATATAGAGAAGGAGAGAGTTATAGAGAGGGAAAGAGAGAATGGCGATATAGAGAGGAGAGAGTGAGAGAGAAAGAGGGTGAGGGAGGAGTGAGAGAGAGCGAGAGAGAGAGAGAGGTATAGGGAGGGAGAGGACTGATAGAGAGTAGATATGGGAAAATGTAGGGAGGGAGACATCTAGTGAGAGAGAGAGAGGGCTAGGTGAGATAAATATAATTAGAGAAAGGAGAGGTAGAGAGAGATAAGTAGAGAGAATGAGGGAGGGAGAGAAGTGAGATAGAGAGGTGTAGAAATAGTGGTAGGGACTAATGGATAGAGAGGTAGGTAGAGAGGGATTAGGTAGATATAGAGTAGAGAGCGAAGGAGAGGGAGAGGTATGGAGGGAGAGGGAGGTAAGAGAGAGGTGAGATAGAGAGAAATAGAGTGTGGTAGGGAGTGATGGAAGGATATGTGGGTAGAGAGGGATAGGGGAGACAGAGAGAAGTAGAGAAAGATAGAGATATAGGGAAGGAGGGAGGGTGGAGGAAGGGAGAGGTAAAGAAGGATAGGTGAGATAAAGATAAGTAGAGAGAGAATGGTGACATATAGAGAAGGAGAGGAGTTACAAAGAGGGAAAGATAGAATGGTGAGATAGATAGGAGAGAGTGAGAGAGAAAGAGGGTGAGGGAGGAGTGAGAGAGAGCGAGAGAGAGAGAGAGAGTAGAGGCAGGAGAGGAGAGATAGAGAGTAGATAGGGGAAAAGGTAGGGAGGGAGACATCTAGTGAGAGAGAGAGGGGGCTAGGGGAGATAAAGATAATTAGAGAGGGAAGGAGAGGTAGATAATATAGAGGGAATAAGGGAGGGAGGGAGGGAAAGAAGCAAGATAGAGAGGTGTAGAGAGAGTGTTATGGAGTGATGGATTGAGAGGTAGGTAGAGAGGGATTAGGGAGATAGAGAGTAGAGAGGGAAGGAGAGGGATATGTATGGATGGAGAGAGTGGGAGGTGAGATAAAGAGTAATAGAGAGAGTAGTAGGTTCTGATGGATGGAAAGCTAGGTAGAGAGGGAGAGGAGAGATATACATAAGTAGAGAGGGAGGGAGAGAGGGAGGGAGATGTAGTGAGGGAGAGAGAGGTGAGATAGAGAGAAATAGAGAGTGGTGGAAGGAGAGGTTTTTGGAAACACAAGGGTAGACAACTGAGAGGGGGGTGAATCAATTGTCATAGAAATTATAAAAATTAAACTTATTCTCAGATCTGATAAATAAACATGAAAGAATGAACCATCAACGCATCAAAAACACACATAACACCAAGATTTTTTTATGTGGAAACCCTGCTAGGAGAAAAAACATGGTGGAGGTTAGTCCACAAGACTATACCCTATTAAAAGTATAAAGAATTATAAATTGAGAATGGCCATGCATACAGGTGCACTTCCTAGAGCTCACTACTCAAATACAAAAAGGATTACTGCCCAGAGGAAGACACACTATCTTACAGAAACATTCAAATTAAATTTGTAATATTTTGAACTGGGAAAATAGCATCTGCTAATTCCTGATTACAATTCCGATTAAGCACATAAACATCTACTCACTCTTCTTCACACTTTACTTCTTCCTTCAAAATATTAGAACATTATTCACACACAACACTCACACATCACTCATACATACACCTTAAAATGGAATAAACAATTGCTCATATATAGCTGCAACTAGAGATTACATTGAGTGCATGTTGACTCAACAAAATATAAAATGTATACAAACTATCAGCTCAAATCAATAAATAATTTTCAATGTAAATAAACCAATGTTGGCTACAACATAGTGAAGACCCAAAACAACATCCTTGAACATGAAACACCTTAAACAATTACGCCTCTAAGATCCACAACACGCTACAATCACCCTGTCGGCCATGATCATGAAAAACATAAACACAAAGAAAAAAATCACCAATCGTGAGCACAACGATCAATGTGGATCAACAAAATAGATAGAGAAGGATCTAGAAACATCCAAAAGCATCATGAATCACCATAGAAGCATCCACAACAACTCAACTTACTAGAATCACATCATCTTCTTTCAAGAACACCAACTGAAGCAACAAAAAATAATTGTTTAACACAAATACTAAGTAACTCAATCAAATCTTCATGTGGATTCTTTGAACACGCAGAAGTAAACTAGATTTACTCAACAAAAACCCTTTATCCATAACCTCTCATCAATATACAAGAGCTAGGGCCAACATACTGAACTTCATCGCATTATTTACTGTCCTACAACTCATTTATTATAATTTTCTTCGCACATCTCTTGACATATACAAATCTTTGAAGACATTATCGCTAATAAAAGTTAGCTATCAATGACAACTACATATCGAAATATCCAACTATCTCTTTGCATTGATGGAAACATATAATGAAATACTATCACCGCGTCTTCTCTTAGTACTTTCTCCCTTTAGATTTTGACCTTTTCTCTCTAACTTCCTTTCATAGTTTTCACATGAATCTTCTCCTCGGAAATCAACACAAAGATACATTATATTTTCCATGCAAGCTCAACTATTTTGAACATCCGACGTATTTCTTAAGTAGCAGCTAATACAACATCACCCAGACTGGTTATGATTGTGAAGCATGGCACGATGCAAGTCAACGCATACATTCTGACAGGGAGGGGCATCACCCTAGCTTCCTTTGAGATACTAAAAGTATCCTTAGGAAAGGGATTGGTAAAGATATCTACAATATGTTCCTTAGTGGCACATGCTCCAATTTGACTTCCTTTTTACTCACCTTCTCTCTCAAAAAGTGAAACTTGATTGATATATGCTTTGTTTTTGAATGCAGCACCCAATTCTTAGAAATGTTAATTGCACTTGAATTATCACAAAATATAGTAATAGGTTCATCATACACAACTCAGATATCTTTCAACATCTGCTTCATCCACAATACTTGAGTACAATTGCTAGCAACAACAATGTATTCTGCCTCTAGAGTAGACAAAGAAATGACATTCTTTTTTTTACTTAACCATGAAATCAGCTTCTTTCCCAAGAAAATGCACCACCACTAGTACTTTTTATGTCATCCACATCTCCTTCCCAATCAACATTAGTAAAAGCACTCAAAGTAAGGTCATCTTCTTTAGGATACCATAGGCCAAAATCAAATGTCCCCTTCAAGTACCTGAAAATCATCTTCACAACTATCACATGAGATTCTTTAGGACTTACTTTTGAAATCTTTGCAACACTCGTGACAATACATTCCAGTGACATTTGTGCCCAGCTTTGAGTTAGCTAGAGCAACCACCAATCATGGATCCGTATTCAGTCTAATTCCTATTTAGGAGAATCATCATCATGTGTCACCCTTACATCCAAATACCAGGTACCTAACTAGGGTTTGAATTTTCAACAATCTTTCTTTGTCAATTATTTCACATACTTGGATTCCGGGATATAAAGATTCTACGCCTAGCCGAGTAATTTGGTAACCCAAAAACAATTTTATTCTCCCAATCATAGACATCTCAAACCTACTCCTACATCTCATCAAAAATTCATGCACAAACTATCATCTCCTCCAAAATGATATCATCATCAAAGACTCAACAATCAAATTCCTTTTATCGGTCAATCTTGAAAATAAAATTACTAAATTAGTGAAATTTTATTAAATCCAGTTTTAACAAATATTTTCTCCAATTCGCATACCATGTCTTTTGGGCTTGCTTAAGTCCATAGAAAGCTTTCTTCAACTGACAAACCATATCTTCCTAATCAGTCAATTGAAATCCATCAAGTTGTTCAATATACACTTCTTCTAGCTCACCATTTAGAAATTTTGACTTGACATCCATATGATAAACCTTGAAATTTTTGTAATAGCATAAGAAAGAAATGACATCATAGCTTCAATCCTAGCAATAGGGTAAATTTTTTCTTCAAATTCAATTCCTTCCATCCGAGAACATCTTTACACACTAGTCTCGATGGTTTCTAAATAAACTCTACCTTGCCATTTATTTTATTTCTAAAGAACCATTTAGTTCCAATTACATTTTTTTCCTTAGGTATAGGAACAAGAATCCATCTATCATTCTTCCTAATCTATAGTAGTTCTTCTTTCATTGCTTCCATCCAATGTTCACCTTTGCATGCTTCATTGACACTATTAGGCTCAGTCTTTGAAATCAAACAATATTCTTCTGCAATTCTTCTCCTAGTTTGAACTCCTTTGTTCTTGTCATCAATAATCTGATCTTTTGAATGATTTAGTCTTACATACCTTAGAGTCTTAGGATGTTCTTGAACTTCGAGCTCTTGTGATCTCACTTCTGCACTTTCACTAGTTTCTTCCTCTTGATTTTCTTGATTTACTAGAATGATCTGAACTTTCTTTCCTTTATCTCAATTGTCATTCTGATCATCTGAATCATATCCATGGGTTCCGGATGGTCTAACTATGTCTTCATCAACCTTGACATTAACACTTTCAATTACTTTACTCAATCTCTTATTGTAGCACTGGTAGGCCTTGCTTTTAGTAGAATAACCAAGAAAGATTCCTTCATCACTTCTAGCATCAAACTTTCCTATATCTTCATCTCTTTTGATATAACATTTACTCTCAAATATTTTGAAGTATTTAATAGTAGGCTTATGACCATACCATAGCTCATAAGGATTCTTACTAGTATCACCTTTGACATATACTTGGTCGAGAGTGCAAACAACAGTACTCACAGCTTCTCTCCAGTAGATATGAAGAACATTTCCTTCCAGCATCATAGTTCTAGCAACTTCAATTATCTTGTTCTTCCTTTCCACAAGTCCATTTTGCTGAGGGGTCTGCAGGGTAGATAATTGTCTCTTTATTTCATGCTCTTCACAAAAATGATTAAACTCACCAGAAGTGAATTCACCACCTTTATCTGATCTCAAACATTTAATCTTTAGACCTATCTCTAGATATCAACCATAGCCTTAAAGATCTTGAATTTCTCTAGAGCTTCATATTTCTCCCTTAAGAAAGTAACCCACATCATTCTATAATAATCATCAATAAGCAACATGAAATACCTATATCCTTGTAAACTTTTGACTCTAGAAGGACCACACAAGTTAGTATGCACAAGCTCCAATACTTCATTTGAACAATGTTGTTTGCTTCATAATGAAATTCTAGTTTGCTTCCTAACTGACATTCCTTGCATATAGTATTAGTAGGTTTTATCAACTTAGGAAGATCTCTCACATCCTGAGTAGAACTTATCTTGATAATATTGTCAAAGTTTACATGACACAATCTCCTATGCAACAACCAACTTTCATCAACTTGAGATATCAACCAACTTTTACTAGCATCACTTAGGTGAAAGATATTACCTTTTGTTTTTGTACCAGATGCAATAACATTTCCAGAACTCCCCAATATTCTAAATTTTCCATTCTTGAATTGAAGATTGTATCCCTTGTCAACCATCTATCCAAAACTTAAGAGATTATGCTTTAGACCTTCCACATATAGAACAACATCAGTATTATTCTTTCCATGAAGAGAAACGGATCCTCTGCCATGGATTACACCAACTTTATCATCACCAAATCTTACAACACCACCATCATATTTTTCCAAGCTCACAAATTTACTTTTATCACCTATCATGTGATGAGAGCATCCACTGTGAATCACCCATTCATCCTTTTCTTCAACTCTTGTATCTAGGGATTTCTCCACATTGTGCAACTAGCAGATTCAACAGGTACTAGATTATTTTCCTTGATAGCAATAAACACCCATTCGTCCTCACTTACATTCCCTTTATCAGATTTATCATATGTCACACCTTCATCAGCAACATAATAACACTTTCTTTGAAATCTAGGCTTGTTAGGTCTTGGCTTAGGAACTCTTTCTGGACACCTTGATGCAAAATGACCTATCTTATTGCAAGAAAAACATTTAATGGGAAATTTCCCTTTATACTTACCTTCTCCTTTGGCTTCCCTCTTGACAATAAGTGCTTCAAGCTCATTTGGTTTTCTCTCTTCTTCTTCAATCTCTCTCATTTCCTCCTCATACTTGAACATTTTTCTAGAAGAACTTTCTCTCGAATCATATCTTTGCTTATCTTTTCTAGAGATAATAGCTTTGAATGTAGATTCTGTCTTAGGAAGAGAATCGCCAAACTCACTTAACTCAAAAGCAGTAAGCTTACCAATCAACATGTCTCTAGTTACATTTTTCACAGTCTGGATCTCCTTAATAGCAATAGCTTTGGCTTTGTATGTAGCAGGCAAAGATTTGAGCAATTTAGCAACAATATATGATTCTTCCAATGTTCCACCAACACATCTGATACTACACACAAGTTCATTCAATCTCTGCATGAAAGAAGTTATGTTCTCATCATCACCAATTCTCAACATTTCATATTTCCCTTTTAGGATTTGCAACTTAGCAATCTTCACATGTGCATCACCTTCATACAAAGTTTCCAACTTTTTCCAGATCTCATAAGCAGTCTTCAGATCCATTACATTTGTCATCTCAGAATCAGTCAGAACACTCAACAATGCTTCCTTAGCCCTGATATTGTACTCGACATCCTTAATCTCAACATAAGTAGAAGGACCATTTTGTGGGATGATATCCCTATTCTGTGTAATGTTCTAGTAGGGTTCACCAATACATCTCAGATGACACTCCATTCGAGTCTTCTAAAGAGAATAATTAGTTCCATCAAATCTCAAACTATCCTTCTTATATGTTGCCATCCCGGATCACCTCAAGCTATTAAACTTCTTCTAAGGAACCTGCTTTGATACGACTTGTTGGAAACACAAGGGTAGACAACTGAGAGGGGGGTGAATTAGTCATCACATAAATTATACAAATTAAACTTATTCTCAAATCTGATAAATAAACATGAAAGCATGAACCATCAACACATCAAAAACACACATAACACCAAGATTTTTTTATGTGGAAACCTTGTTAGGGGAAAAACCATAGTGGGGGTTAGTCCACAAGATTATACCCTGTTAAATGTATGAATAATTATAAATCAGGAATGCACATGCATTCAGGCGCATTTCCTAGAGCTCATTGCTCAAATATAAAAAGGATTACTACCCAAAGGAAGACACACTATCTTACAGAAACATTTGGATTACATCCGCAAGATTTTGAACTAAGAAAATAGCATCTGCTAATGCCTAATTAGAGTTCTGGTTAAGCACATAAACATCTGCTGACTCTTCTTCACACTTTACTTCTACCTTCAAAATATTAGAACATTATTCACACATAGCACTCACACATCACTCACACATACACCTTCAAATGGAATAAACAATCGCTCATATATATCCACAACTAGAGATTACATCAATTGCATGTCGGATCAACAAAATATAAAATGTATATACAAACTATTGGCTCAAATCAATAAATAATTTTCAATGTGAATCAACCAATGTCAGCCACAACATAGTGAAGATCCAAAACAACATCCTCAAACATGAAACACCTTAAAAAATTATGCCTTGAAAATCCACAACACACTACAATCACCCTATTGGCCATGATCATGAAAAACATAAACACAAAGAAGAAAATCACTAATCGTGAGCACAACAATTAATGCAAATCAACAACACAAATAGAGAATGATCTAGAAACATCCACAAGCATCATGAATCACCACAAAATAATCCACAACCACTCAACTTACTAGAATCACATCATCTTATTTCAGGAACACCAACTAAACCAACAAAATAACTGTGGGAACAGAAATACTCATAACTCGATCAAATCTTCATGCGGATCTCTAAAACTTCACATGGATAAACTAGATATACTTGACAATAAACCATTTGATCCACAACCTCTTGTCATCAATATACTGAGCTAGCCAACATACTAAACTTCACTGCATCACTAACAACCTGCAACTCATTTTATTGCAATTTTCTCAATATCCTTGACATATACAACCTTGAAGACATTAATTCCAATAGTGTTGACATCAATGACAACCACATATCAGAAACATCCAATATAGGTAGGTAGAGAGAGGGAGAGACAAGATAAAGATAAGTAGAGAGGGAAGGAGAGGTAGAGAGAGAGGAGAGATAAAGAGAAGTAGAGAGGGAATGAGGGAGGGAGGGAGAGGTAGGAAGGGAGAGAAAGGTGAGATAAAGAGGTGTATCTAGAGAGAGTGGTAAGGTTTCATGAATGTAGAGGTAGGTAGAGAGAGGGATTGGGAGATAGAGAGTAGATAGGGAAGAAGAGAGGGAGAGAGCAGTATGGAGGGAGAGAGGTGAGGCAGAGGAAGAGGTGGTAGGAGGATGGAGGGAGAGGTAGGTAGGTAGGTAGAGAGAGAGAGAGAGAGAGAGAGAGAGAGAGAGAGAGAGAGAGAGAGAGAGAGAGAGAGAGATGGAGGGAGGGAGATAGAGATAAGTAGAGAGGGAAGGAGGGAGGGAGGGAGAGAAGTGAGATAGAGAGAATTAGAGGGAAAGGAGAGAGAGAGAGTCAAATATAGGGATGGAGATAGTGAGAGATAGGTCTAGAGTGTAAGGGACAAAAAATGAGTTAGATAGAGAGAAATAATACAACTTGATTACTAAAATTTGACCTCCTGATTAATGAAATTTAACTAAGTCTAAAATTTGTGAGATCTTCCAAAAACTAGAATTTGCTTATAACTCCTAGATATCTGAAACCACTCTCAAACATCCTAAAACTATATATGTGAAATATAACTTTTAAAGTATAAGAAAGTAAACGTCCATATGTAAATGTCAACTTATACTTAAATGTTTATTTCATGTGCAAAGTTTCCCTCAAAGATAACAAGAAGAAAGAAAAAAAAAAGAGAAGAAAAATAAATTCAATGTATACCAAAACGTGAGTGCGTTATAATGCGCTTGCGGTTTGTCAATGCATTCAAAAAATGCAAAATCCATGTCAAAACTAAGATATAACATGAGCATGTTATATCTTGCTTTGGGAATCCTCAAGCCTTGGGCTTGGTATTTTCCTTGGAATACCAACCCAAAGGCTTGGAGGGCATTCCCAACGACCAGAGACGTGTATTTGTAATTTCTACAATATTTCACATAATCATGTTCGTGCTCATTGTTAGGATTGCACGTGGTTCAATGTCGAACAAATTGAACACCTAGGTAATGTTAGGTTCTCTCTTAGCTATCCAATAATGTATTTTTTTTCACTTTCTAACAATGTTAAGCCTTTCATCTATAATTTATTTTGTTTGTGTCTTTTTTTTCTATAAAAAACAGTGTTTGGCATTTTTTTTGTTATAAATTAATCGTCATTGAAATTTAAAATAAATTACATTTTTAGAAACTAGACTCCATTCTACAATTTTTTTTTTTTTAAATATCAACTGGTTTCACAAAATTTTAGGGGTAGCATGGCAAAAAATTTGTTTTCTAGGAAGTGTTTGTTACCAAATTTTGGCCTTGGCTCAATTGGTGAAGCTGGCTAAATGTTATTTATCATAAGGTGGAATTGCACTTAATTTCAAATGTTGTTTCACATTTTTATCATTATGCATTGAGAAATAGTTATACATTTAAAAGGAGGACATAGAGTTTTCAAATTGCAATTCAGATGTTGCAGAATGGCAGAAATATAGAATTGGGTAAATGAGCAAATAGCATTTCAGATGCTTTCTTTTATTTCATGAAGAAACTCATTTTTTACAAGGCTTCATTTGATTTCAACAATCAGAATGATATTACAACATTGCATGAAAATGCATTTTCTTTTCAATTGAAAAGCAAAATTGAAATCAAAGATCCACACAAGCCATGGATATAACTGTTACAACACATTGCTAATAGCACATTGCACTACAAAAGATGTAGAAAGGAAAACACATAAGGGATGACATAATCATCATTGCCTGATTATTGACGTTTGATGTTGAATGGTGCAGCCTTGTCTTCTTGAGCTCCATCGACCTGTAAGAGGAGAAGAGAGGTGTCAGTGGCTTCGATTATGATGTGACCTATATGAGGCACCCACAATAGTACAACCTACTATTAACCATGAATTGACACAATCAATGAAGAGCAGTACAAAAGAAATCAGCTAAGGAGAAATAATAACATCATGATCAATGTGTTCTGTTTTATGCTAACAATGTTTGTTTCCTTGTGCAGGTATAGGTAAAATCGTGAAGTTGAACACTTTTTGAAGACCAAGCATGTGGAGAAAAATGGGCTCCCACAAGGGTAGAGCTCGGCATGCTGCCCTATTCATTGATGGGCTGATTTTAAAGATACATTATCATGTTCAACAAGAGAAATGAAATACAATTGAAGGAGTAAAAATAGATTTATCCATCGAGCAACTAAACCAACTGTGCATTCATAACAATCAGGCTTTTTTTCTGAAGGCTACAGGTGAACAGTGAGTTTAGTTCACTAAATGAATTTAACTGAGTACATTTACATCAGATATTGCTGAATAAGTTCATTTTCTATGTTGATCGTAATCATATGTCATGCAAGTTTCAGTTCATCATTTCTTTCTCTTTACAGTCAAGGATAGTGAACAGGCATACATTATTCCTTAACGTTTTGTTTTAACTTTTATCACGAAAGAGAACAGATTTTGAAAGCAATTTGATAAGTAGAACATAAAAAATGCATGAAGAGTACCACTTTGGAAGCTCAAGAGTACAAAACATAGGCAGTGCATTCAAGTGACAAAAGAGTAACCAGTTCCAGTTCGACTAGTAAATCAATACAGCTATAAGAATCACAAGTGTGCATGGACAAACAACTTATTCCGGCTGGGAGGATGTCTCAAATAGAACCATGTATCAGTGTTTAGCTAAACACAACAATCAAAGTACGATGTGCATTCAAAATTACTTTTAGTGAGTTACAAGAGTCAAGCAAATTAGGCACGAATAGATTTGATAAAAATTCAGATGCACAAGTGTCATTTCCGGACATGGCATGTCAATGAAAGGAACAAGAGGGATCTTTTAAGTGCAGATTTGTGGAGTTTCAGGCAATAAGAAAATGAAAGAATATCAAGTTTTCAATGCAATGCAGCATCAGGGTATGCAATAAGAAATGCTTGTTCCAGAATGACAAAGAAATGATAGCATTTTCTTTACAAAGATGTCTCAGAGGTTTCAATCATGCATGGAAAAGGTCAGGTAAGGTGTAGCACATGATAATACTACCATGTTTCACTTTAGAATCTCTAAAAAATCCCAAGAACAAAAAGTGATGTTGTTGTGTGGTGAAAGTTAAGAAATCCAGAAGGGATATTTTCTGTGTGCAAAGAAAACAGCATGGGGTAGTAATATATTCAAAGACTTTTTATATCTTAATTAGAATACACCATTTAGGAGACTCATTCTAACATCTAGGTACATCTGCAAGGAATTACCACTAACGGATAGATAAAGTGTGCACAGTTTTGATAAGAATTTGAACACATAAAAGTCATTTTCATGAATGAACATATTATATAGTGAGTTAGCAATCCACAGAGTCAAGTTTAAAAAAGAATTTTGTGTGCAAAAAGAGTTTAGTGTCGATGGCCTGGAGGATAAGTGTAAACGAGAAACCAGAGGTTTTCAATGCAATTCAAATAGAATGTGTGTATTCAGAATTATTATATGCTCAATTTAACATAATTTCTACAATATGTCCATGAAGAAAGCTAAAGAAGGTAGAATACCATGTGAATCAGGCTGATTTACACACACAGTTTATTGTTCTTTCTTGTTTTCACATTGGTTTCTCAGATTTACATATGGAATTTGTAGTTTTCAGAAAATATATGGAACTCTAAATAAATGCAGTATCTCCTCACTACTGTATGTTTAACCATTGTGGGTTTTGGGTCAAGTGTGCAGAATTTCAGCATTTCCAGTCTTCCCTTTTGAGTGTGCTTTCTCAGAACAACAGGTTAGGTTTTTTATCATATGGGATTTTTTCATACAAATGCGTAGTTTCTTTTAGACAACAAATATTCATATGGAGCAGATTGAAAGTTCAAAGTAATGAAGGAAAGGTCCAAATTTCGCTTGACTACACAAGATTTCTCCACAAAGCCATCATGGGGCTTCGAAAAGCAATTATTCAAAGTAAGGAGCCCGCCTTAATGGGCCAAGTTTATAAACTGAATGCAAAATGAATATATGATACCCACATTTGAATCGAGCTTCAAAATGGAGGAAATGCAGCTTTCATTCATTTTTCTCAATACCCACGAAGGGATTCACTATCAAATATGCATGAAGGAAAATTTCTTGTTGTGGGTCGAGACCAAAACTTCAAATAATGTTTTCTATAATATACATTTTCCACGGCCTGAACATGGCCAAAAACTCGCAAGTAAAGATTCTTTTAGTCTCTAAGAATGAAGTATCTAGAGGTGGCTTGCCAGTTCATGATTATGGAGAGTGCGTACGACTGCGTCCAAGAGAACTACATGGAGTTTCCAATGGCCCAAAGTTGAGCTCTCAAAATGGTGCTCGAGCTTTAAAGGAAAATGAACACAAAGAATAAACACAGAAGATAAAGGCAGGGGTATTAAAGCGTGAGTAGCCGCGGCTATAAAGCCATAATGAACAGAATGAGAAGCAATGAAAAACTATAATAGGAGGTTACCTCATGCATAGTAGACAAAGCAAAAAATGCAAGGGGAGCTCTCTCATAGAGCCTTCAATTGAACCCAAGCTCGTAGGAGAAGACCAAGTAAGCTGAAGTAAAGCAAGTGCAAGGAAAAATCTGAGAATAAGCTCATACAGGCCGCGACCTTAATGTATTCCTGGTTCTTTGAAATGAAGGGAAAGAACTTCAATAATATAAAAACGAGCCTACCCACTGAAGAGTTCGACCTTTTGAAGATCATGATGAAGTTCTCAAAGCACATGAGTACCAGTTTGAAGTCCATCATGGCGACATGAGAACTGGAAGAGCTCATTTTCCTCAATAGTGATCATATACAAAATGAATAATTTAGGGTTTGGCCTTGTTTTCCCCATGCCCTAATTCGAACCAACACTATAATTCTCCAGAATATTCACATTTTTCCATAAGCACATGGGTTAATTCGAGTTAGGTCAGTCCTTGCATCATATTTTATTCAATGATTAAAGTCTAATGTATTTGAGGGTGGCTGAAATTATGTGCCTAGGTCGATGGTTAGGTCTTGATTTATTCTTTTGCCTTAGTGGAAAGTGAAGACTTGAATGTAGGTTATATTATTTTTTTATGAGAAAACAATGAGAATGTAATTGTGAATCCCTCCCTAGTACCCTAGGGTTAAGTTTTGATGATTACCTATTTTAGGGTTCTGATTTTGGTCGATTTTAGAGAAATCAATGAAGATTGAAGATATGAAAGAGGATAATTGTGTTAATGTTTTATTGAGTTTTTGAGAAAAATCAGAATGTTGTAATGGAGTAGTAAGGAGATTTTTCTTTTTTGCAAAATATTTTTAATCTTTAATTACAAAAAGTAGATTAATTGTGCAAATCTGCATCTTGTAAAGTAGAATCATAAAAGCGATATTCTATAAATTGCTTTGTGTTTTCTTGCTATTTTTAGCAGATTTTGTTGACTTTTACTCTTGGTCCGATTTCAGGCCTATCTTGGAGAGATAAGTTGTTTTTGAGCTTTTAAAGCAAGATTAGCCTATTTTTAGAGGCTTGACAGTGTGACCAAAAAAGCAGTATGCTTTTTCTGCTTTTAGGTAGTTTTTTGGGGCAGTTTGAAGCTTTTTTTTCTTGGAGCTTTTTCTGAGCTCGGATTAGGGTTTCTTGAGAGCTATGTTTTGATAGACTTAGTCTTTTAGCTCTCCTCTCTCAACAGTTCAGATCAGAGTTCCTACTCTTATGCATTTTTTAGCTTGTGAACATTGTACTCAGTTTTGACAGATTAACACTCTTTCAGTTCCAATAATACATCAGAGTTCTTGTTTCCATTTTCTTGTCTGAAGACTGGTAACAACAGTTTTATTTTTTGTGTATTCAAATTTGAAAACCTTAATGTCCTGTTTTTATGAGCTTTCTGAACAGGGTTTCATGTTTTCAGGTTATATGTTGCGTTCAAAGTTCTGGATCTTCATATGAATTAATGATGAAATCATGTATTGGTGAGATTGTAAGAATCATTGTAGTGAAGGAATTGTTGTGAGTGTCAGGTTTCAGTTTCTATTAGAAGTTTTTAGTTAATCATCAGTTAGGTTCAGTTTTGTTTCTTTTAGTTCATCTTTTATCCCTTTCCCTCAAAATTTTAGGAGTAATACTCATCATTCGGAGAACCAGCTCGCTCTGCAGATTCCTTCTTTGTTCAGATCACCCACATATGAAGAAGGTTTCCATGTTTCAGTAGTTTGTTGAATACTGCATTCAGCAAGGTGCAAAACTATTGATAACTATTTTTGGCATGCCCGATGGGACTCTGGAGATCATTTTCAGACAAGTTTTAATCCTTTAAGGTTGCTGTTTGGTGTATGCAGTAAGTTTTTCAGCCTTTTGGAGGCCCTTTTCAATATACCTGGCGAATCCGTTCTCTTATTTTGAAGCAAATCCAATGTGAACAATGCGCAAAAGAACACATACTAAAGGGTCGGGTGTTCTCTTCAGAATTATCAGCCTTTGGAGGCGTAGTCATCAAACACCATGTCGACTCTGAGAAGCCTTTTCTGGTTTCAGAATGATCAAGTGCTGGTATGCTTTTAAAGATTCTAATTTTGCTTGTTTTTAAGCCTTCAGATGAACAAGCATGTTGAGGCTTCATGATAATATGTCATACCATCCGCCATATCATGAAAGCCCTATGTATCCATATTTGTATCAACCATATTAGCATAATCATACTGCTGATTTAAGTTCCATGACTTTTCAAAACCAACATACCCAGTTAGTTGCCACCCACCCAACCCTCATATGTTCTAGATTAGTCCCAAGATACTCAGGACCGAAGTTTCAGAGATATAATGCTGAATCACGAGAGGAAAATGCTGGGAATAGAAGAAGAAACGAATCGGTCAAATCAGCAAGGGGAGATTGCAAGTATAAAGAGCACACTGCTTGATTACATGAGTCAGCTGGAGGAGATCAAGAAGCAGCTTGAGTATAATTAGCAGGAAGAGGAGCTGGCTTATCAAACCTATCTTCATGATCAGGAGCTGGAGACCCAAAGAACACAGTTTGAGGAGGATTTAGAGAGAGAGGCAGTCGCACAGACAAATCTTTTGCTTGCTCGGTGTCAAAGGTTGGAAGCCCAAATAGCTCCTGTCAGTTCTGAACATCCTATTCAAGAAGAGGTTCGTAAATTCAAATTTCCAAGATTTATGAAAAATGAGCTCATATCATACCAAAAGTCAAAATCCCACAAGTTTCCTAGCCAGATAATTATGATTGTCCTGTCACTATTGAGGACAGACCTATTGACTCAAAAAATGACTCATCATTCACCATGAAGGAAGAAGCTACAAGAATAAATTTACTGCATATAGCTATGGAGGAATATCAGTTAGAACAACAAAATATTGAATGAGAAAAGTTTTCTACTGATGGGTCCTTTTATGTTTTCACTAATGAGTTGCCTTGTTTTGTGGAGGATGGGGAAAACTTTTTAGAGGATCAACAACATACCAAGCAGGAAGTTTCTGCTGATTGCTCCATTTTTTCAGTGGAACCAAAGAATGTCACATGTATGGAGAAGATTGATTCATTGGAGCAGCAAAATATCAATGGTCATTTTGAAGTCCCCAGTTGGGACAGTGTTAAAAAAGACCCAGAGCATCATGAGCCATTGCTGCAAGAGGTAGAGGAGGCCTTGTTTGAGGAAGAACATATTCTAGATCAAAGAACAAGTGACAGTTCTCAAGTCTTGCTTGATTTGTTCAATGGATAACGAAGTAAGCACCCCTCAGATTACACCCGTACCAGCTTTAGAGCAGCAGGAGATGGTTCAGAGTTCTGATGTTTCGATACCTCAAAAGAGTTGTAGTGAGGAAGAAAATAGTCCTCTTCCACAAAAAATTGAAAGTGAGATGGAAGACGACATGTTTTGGGATGATCTCGAGGATTTTGTTTCAAATTTAGATGCCAAATACTCATCTTTTGAGGGAGATGGTGTGGAGTAGTAGCTTGAGGAGACAACAGGGGGTGTCCAAACTCGAGGTGGGGAGAGCATGGCTATCGAATGTCAAAATCCTGATAAGCATGATGCAATAGTTCAAATAGAACAAGATGAAGTTGTGGATAAGCATGACACTACTGTATAAGGTAATGGCCCTAATATCTATACAAGTTTTCAAGAAAATAGTCATGAGGACACCTCAAAGCCTATTATGCATAGAAGAGATAATAATGGGACCCACGAGAACCTGTATGCTAATATAATTGATGAGTTTTGTGCAAGGTTGGGTGATATGTTTTCAAATGATCCTCATCGAAAAGATGAGATTGAAGTAGTAGGTAACCAACAAAGAACCAGAGGTGCAAGTTTCGGTTTCACCCTTTCAAGAGGCTCTCCCATCATACATCTAGCCAGGGTTGTTGGCGAGATCCAAAGGATTTCCAGTGCACCTAAGGATGAGGTGGCAGTTGAGGGGTAGCAAATCCCAATTATTCATTCTAGGCAAACTAGAGGTATGCTTGATCAGATTCACATGATTTGCATCTTTGATTGTTATTTACAAGTTGTAGCACAACAATGTGTGAGAAGTATCCTCATTTTCCACCTCTTAGTGCAAATTTGTGAGCATGCAAAGTATCCTCGGTTGACTAGGAGAGGCAGTTATTTTTCAAATCCCATAAATGGTTTTGTTTGAGTACCTTTTCCACTAGTTAGTGTAGGATAGAAGAGTAGTTTGCAAATAAGTGTGTTTCGTACATTTAATTTCAGTAGTTTTGCTTTCTCTAAGCATTGTTGCGCATTGTTCTGTTGGCCATCAGGGCCTGTTAGTTTGCTTTCAGTTCAGTTTTGTTTTCTTGCTGCTGTTTGGAGTGTTGGTGTTTAAGTTTCTGAGTTTCAAGAAGGGGCAGAATTGACTCCGTCCCCAATGAATTTTTTTAAGGCCACTGATCTATGCTTAGCAGGAAAGCATATAGCGGAAATCACCAAAATGTTACCAAATTTTTGCCTCAGCTCAATTGGTGAAGTCGGCTGAATGTTATTTAACATAAGGTGGAATTGCACTTAATTTCAAATGTTGTTTCACATTTTTATCATTATGCATTGAGAAATAGTTATACATTTAAAAGGAGGAGGTAGAGTTTTCAAAGTGCCATTCAAATGTTGCAGAATGGCAGAAATACAGAATCGAGTAAATGAGCAAATAGTATTTCAGATGCTTTCTTTTATTTCATGAAGAAACTCATTTTTTACAAGGCTTCATTTGATTTCGACAATCAGAATGATATTACAACATTGCATGAAAATGCATTTTCTTTTCAATTGAAAAGCGGAATTGAAATCAAAGATCCACACAAGCCATGGATATAACTGTTATAACACATTGCTAATAGCACATTGCACTACAAAAGATGTAGAAAGGAAAACACATAAGTGATGACATAATCATCATTGCATGATTATCGACATTTGATGTTGAATGGTGCAACCTTGTCTTCTTGAGCTCCTTCGACCTGTAAGAGGAAAGGAGAGGTGTCAGTGGCTCTGATTATGATGTGACCTATATGAGGCACCCACAATAGTACATCCTACTATTAACCATGCATTGACACAATCAATCAAGAGCAGTACGAAAGAAATCAGCTGAGGAGAAATAATAACATCATGAATAATGTGTTCTCTTTTATGCTAACAATGTTTGTTTTCTTGTGCAGGTATAGGTAAAATCGTGAAGCTGAACACTTTTTGAAGACCAAGCATGTGGAGAAAAATGGGCTCCCACAAGGGTAGAGCTCGGCATGCTGCCCTATTCATTAATGGGCTGATTTTCAAGATACATTATCATGTTCATCAAGAGAAATGAAATACAACTGAAGGAGTAAAAAAAGATTTATCCATCGATCAACTAAACCAACTGTGCATTCATAACAATCAGGTTTGTTTTCTGAAGGCTACAGGTGAACAGTGAGTTTAGTTCACTAAATGAATTTAACTGAGTACATTTACATCATATATTGCTAAATAAGTTCATTTTCTATGTTGATCACAATCATATGTCATGAAAGTTTCAGTTCATCATTTCTTTCTCTTTACAGTCAAGGATAGTGAATGGGCATACATTATTCCTTAACGTTTTGTTTTAACTTTTATCATGAAAGAGAACAGATTTTGAAAGCAGTTTGATAAGTAGAACATAAAAATGCATGAAGAGTACCACTTTGGAAGCTCAAGAGTACGGAACACAGGTAGTGCATTCAAGTGACAAAAGAGTAACCAGTTCCAGTTCAACTAGTAAGTCAATACAACTATAAGAATCACAAGTGTGCAGGGACAAACAACTTATTCCAGCTGGGAGGATGTCTCAAATAGAACCATGTATCAGTGTTTAGCTGAACACAGCAATCAAAGTACGATGTGCATTCAAAATTACTTTTAGTGAGTTACAAAAGTCAAGCAAATTAAAGGCACGAATAGATTTGATAAAAATTCAAATGCACAAGTGTCATTTCCGGACATGGCATGTCAATGAAAGGCACAAGAGGGATCTTTTAAGTGCAGATTTGTGGAGTTTCAGGAAATAAGAAAATGAAAGAATATCAAGTTTTCAATGCAATGCAGCATCAGGGTATGCAATAAGAAATGCTTGTTCCAGAATGACAAATCAATGATAGCATTTTCTTTACAAAGATGTCTCTGAGGTGTCAATCATGCATGGAAAAGGTTAGGTAAGGTGTAGCACATGATAATACTACCATGTTTCACTTTGGAATCTCTACAAAATCCCAAGAATAGAAAGCGATGTTGTTGTGTGGTGAAAGTTAAGAAATCCAGAAGGGAGATTTTCTGTGTGCAAAGAAAATAGCATGGGGTAGTAATATATTCAGAGACTTTTTATATCCTAATTAGAATACACCATTTGGGAGACTCATTCTAACATCCAGGTACATCTGGAAGGAATTACCACTAACCGATAGACAAAGTGTGCACAATTTTGATAAGAGTTCAGTGTCGATGGTCTGGAGGATAAGTGTAAATGAGAAACCAGTGGTTTTCAATGCAATTCAAATAGAATGTGTGTATTCAGAATTATTATATGCTCAGTTTAACATAATTTCTACAATATGTCCATGAAGAAAGCTAAAGAAGGTAGAATACCATGTGAATCAGGATGATTTACACACACAGTTTATTGTTCTTTCTTGTTTTCACAGTGGTTTCTCAGAATTACATATGAAATTCTTAGTTTTCAGAAAATATATGGAACTCTAAATAAATGCAGTATCTCCTCACTACTGTATGTTTACCCATTGTGGGTTTCTGGTCAAGTGTGCAGACTTTCAACATTTCCAGTCTTCCCTTTTGAGTGTGCTTTCTTAGAACAACAGGTTAGGTTTTTTTATCATATGGGAGTTTTTCATATGAAAGTTCAAAGTAATGAAGGAAAGGTCCAAATTTTGCTTGACTACACAAGATTTCTCCACAAAGCCATCATGGGGCTTCGAAAAGAAATCCTTCAAAGTAAGGAGCCAACCTTAATGGGCTGATTTTATAAACTGAATGCAAAATGAATATATGATACCCACATTTGAATCAAGCTTCAAAATGGAGGAAATGCAACTTTCATTCATTTTTCTCAATACCCACGAAGGGATTCATTATCAAATATGCATGAAGGAAAATTTCTTGTTGTGGGTCAAGCCCAAAACTTCAAATAATGTTTTCTATAATATACATTTTCCGCGGCCTTAACATGGCCAGAAACTCACAAGTAAAGATTCTTTTAGTCTCTAAGAATGAAGTATCTAGAGGTGGCTTACCAGTTCATGATTATGGAGAGTGTGTACGGCTGCGTCCAAGAGAACTAAATGGAGTTTCCAATGGCCCAGAGTCGAGCTCTCAAAATGGTGCTCGAGCTTTAAAGGAAAATGAACACATAGAATAAACATAGAAGATAAAAGGCAGAGGTATTAGAGCATGAGTAGCTGTGGCTATAAAGCCATAATGAACAGAATGAGAAGCAATGAAAAACTATAACAGGAGGTTACCTAATGCGTAGTAGACAGAGCAAAAAATGCAAGGGGAACTCTCTCATAGAGCCTTCAATTGAACCCAAGCTCGTAGGAGAAGACCAAGTAGGCAAAAGTAAAGCAAGTGCAAGGATAAATATGAGAATAAGCTCATACAGGCCGCGGCCTTAATGTATTCCTAGTTCTTTGAAATGAAGGGAAAGAACTTCAATAATATAAAAATGAGCCTACCCACTGAAGAGTTTGACCTTCTGAAGATCATGATGAAGTTCTCAAAGCACATGAGTACCAGTTCAAAGTCCATCATGGCAGCATGAGAACTCGCAGAGCTCATTTTCCTCAATAGTGATCATATGCAAAATGAATAATTTAGGGTTTGGCCTTGTTTTCCCCATGCCCTAATTCGACCCAACACTATAATTCTCCAGAATATTCACATTTTGCCATAAGTACATGGGTTAATTCAAGTTAGGTTAGTCCTTGCATCATATTTTATTCAATGATTAAAGTCTAATGTATTTGAGGGTGACCGAAATTATGAGCCTAGGTTGATGGTTAGGTCTTGATTTATTCTTTTGCCTTAGTGGAAAGTGAAGACTTGAATGTAGGTTATATTATTGTTTTATGAGAAAACAATGAGAATATAATTGTGAATCCCTCCCTAGTACCCTAGGGTTAGGTTTTGATGATTACCTATTTTAGGGTTCTGATTTTAGTTGATTTTAGAGAAATCAATGAAGATTGAAGATATGAAAGAGGATAATTGTGTTAATGTTTTATTGATTTTTTGAGAAAAATCAGAATGTTGTAATGGAGTAATAAGGAGATTTTTCTTTTTTGCAAAATATTTTCAATCTTTAATGGCAAAAAGTAGATTAATTGTACAAATCTGCATCTTGTAAAGCAGAATCATAAAAGCGATATTCTATAAATTGCTTTGTGTTTTCTTGCTATTTTTAGCAGATTTTGTTGACTTTTATTCTTGGTCAGATTTCAGGCCTATCTTGGAGAGATAAGTTGTTTTTGAGCTTTTAAAGCAAGATTAGCCTATTTTTAGAGGCTTGACAGTGTGACCAAAAAAGCAGTATGCTTTTTCTGCTTTTAGGTAGTTTTTTGGGGTAGTTTGAAGCTTTTTTTTCTTGGAGCTTTTTTTGAGCTCGGATTAGGGTTTCTTGAGAGCTATGTTTTGATAGACTTATTCTTTTAGCTCTCCTCTCTCAACAGTTCAGATCAGAGTTCCTGCTCTTATGCATTTTTTAGCTTGTGAACATTGTACTCAGTTTTGACAGATTGACACTCTTTCAGTTCCAATAATACAGCAGAGTTCTTTCCATTTTCTTGTTTCAAGACTGGTAACAACAGTTTGATGTTTTGTGTATTCAAATTTGAAAACCTTAATGTCCTATTTTTATGAGCTTTCTGCACAAGGTTTCATGTTTTCAGGTTATATGTTGCGTTCAAAGTTCTAGATCTTCATATGAATTAATGATGAAATCATGTATTGGTGAGATTGTAAGAATCATTGTAGTGAAGGAATTGTTGTGAGTGTCAGGTTTCAGTTTCTATTAGAAGTTTTAAGTTAATCATTAGTCAGGTTCAATTTTGTTTCTTCTAGTTCATCTTTTATCCCTTTCCCTTAAAATTTTAGGAGTAATACTCATCATTCAGAGAACCAGCTCGCTCTGGAGATTCCTTCTTCGTTCATATCACCCACAGCTGAAGAAGGTTTCCATGTTTCAGTAGTTTGCTGAATACTGCATTCAGCAGGGTGTAAAACTATTGATAACAATGTCCACTTAGAAAATTAGTAAAAAATAAAATATTCATTAAAAAATTATCAGAAAAATCGTGCATCAACTACATACTATTAGCTAATTTCTCATTGGAGTGATTTTAAAAATACTAAAAAAAATTCATTGTGCTAGGGACATACTAGAGTTGTTATGTTATATTTTTCTGAAAAAAACAACACCAATTTGTGTATGTCCCTATTTTGAACCCCTTAATCTCAACCATTTTCAAAATAAATTAGTAGTTTGGAAAGTAGACTGGGAGCACTTTGATCCTTGTTTTTTTTCCATCTCAAAATTTTGAGTGTAACTATCCTCAGTTTCACATCTAAGGTCAGTATTTACTAATTTCAGAAAGAAAAAAAAAGTGGCCACTTAAGCCCCCTTTTTGGGACCCATTATTTCGCACTTACCCAGATATGGAATGGCAGAAAAGAAGGAAATCCCTATGTTTGATGGCACAGACTATGCTTTTTGGAAGACAAAGATGGAAGACTATCTAGCTTATCTTGGATATGATGTTTGGAAGCTATGAATTAGATAGGGACATGGGTCCCACTAGGCATGCCAAAATATCATATGGTTAGCTCAATTAATAAAAAAAATTGAATTAAAGCAATTAACAAGATAAATGATAAAATTAGAAGCTATACTAAATGAAATTCAATTAACACTAAAAGACTCAATCAAAAGCATTAAATATAGAATTTAAAGCAATTAAATCTAACTAATGTGCAAACCTCCCAGTCCCATTGTGAATTTGAAGCAAAATTGTAGTGTAGTGATGTGGAGTGCTCAAATTCACCTAATCCATTTTGCAAAAGCTTGATTTGAAGGTGATTGATTCACAAATGCTCTCCAATAACTCAAGAATGGCTCAAAAATTCAAGAGAGTGAGGGTGCTATGAAAACTATGAATATGATTCTTGTTGAAAGGTGAGACATTTATAGATACTAGTAATATTGATCAATGGTCAAGATTAAATTGGATAATCATTGGATGGGAGAAGATTAAGGAGTTGAGTGTGGATCGAGGATTAATCAAGTGGCTAATAATCCATGAGGTGTGGATCAAGGATTAGATCCATGGTTCATACTCCATGAGAGACTCAACAATATCTCTTAATTCATGGAATTAGTTGGAGATATTTCAAGTTGGAGGGAATAATTTGAATTTGAAAAAGGAATAATTCCTTGGGGAATAAGATTTATACATGTTGGGAGATTGAAGAAACAATTACTTAATTAAAAAAT
Organism: Sequoia sempervirens; assembly: GCA_007258455.2. Classification (NCBI taxonomy): domain Eukaryota; kingdom Viridiplantae; phylum Streptophyta; class Pinopsida; order Cupressales; family Cupressaceae; genus Sequoia; species Sequoia sempervirens. The sequence continues at coordinate 9,195,495 of VDFB02000009.1, read as the reverse complement.
TTAGGAAAATCATTTAATTGTGCAAGTTGGAAAAAAATATTTTGATTAAATAATTATAAATTACTTAATCAAGAGGGAAATTAACATTTCAATTAAATAATTTGGAATTGTTTAATCAAAAGGAGAGAAAATGATAAATTATGATGAATTAATCAAATAAAGTCAATTATTCAATTAATAGGGGAATAAAGTGAATTCAACTAAATAATTGGATATTATTTAATTAAATAGAGGAATAGGTGAATTATGAATAAAATGATGTTAGTAAGTAGAATCAAGGTGTGTGATATGCTCTAAACATTTTCATGTTTCTAGTACATAACCATTCTTATAGAAACTGTTGGTCCTCTCTATTAAAAATGCCGAGGAAGTGACTCTCATTCTCTAAAAAATTGGGGGGCGTATTCATCCCACATCAAAAGACCTTCATCAATTTCTACCTTCATTTTAATTTCCAAAATTTCCTCTTCATCAATATTGTGATAGATTCTCAATGCTTCTTAGATGCTCCTAATCCCAAGAGACTTTAATCCCTCTCTCCATTCTAAAGTATTAGGGATAATTCCTTAAGGGTCTAAATGCTAAGAATCCTTATTCAATATAGCCAAGAGTGTAGAAGCAAGTGTAGATAAATCAATGGGTCCAACCATGATTGAAGTATGAAGTAAATTTTCCCACTTGAGCTTTCATTTATTCTTTTTTATTTTCATCATTCTTCATCTACTCAAGTATTGTTGACAGAAATAAAATTGTAATGACAACCTCTCTTTTTCTCTAAATATGGATCCCAAGTTAATGTGTTGTATTATGTATAATCTCCAAGTTTCATTTTATATTTCATCTTATCTACCATGGGGATGGTTATTTGATCCACTCTTACACCATGTTCATATATTTTTATTATTGATATCCTTCTTAATCTCTACTTGTTTGATTGATCCTCGAAGAATTCTACTAATGAAGAAAAAACATCTTCTTCTTTGACATATGTCCTTTTTCTCTTTCATAGAGTATGGATGAGCCATATTGGAAGACATGGAGTCTCAATTTGTGTTGGATGAGAAGGAGAAGAAGGAGGAGTCATAACCATGTAATTCTAGTAATATTTTTAGAGCTCCTAGCATGAATCTCTAGTGAAGGAACCACTTCTTGCACAAGGTTGTCAAGGTTTTCCATTGTTAAATATTTTAGTCACTCACTCACCTGTTCACCATCACTTTCAGGTTAGTTTTCCTTGTCAGGGAGGAGAGGAGAAGGGGATAATTCATGTGAGGGATAATGGGGAGGTGAATGAATAACATTATGATAAGATGGACTATAGATTCATGATTGAGATGTAGGGATGAAGGATGGGAGATTGATGTGGTGAAATTTAGGTTTGAAAAGTTTGCAGAGGAAGTGATTTGGATGGTGAACTATGAGGTGGCAAGGGGATAAGAGATTCCCTTGTAGGATATTTTTAGGATAAGTGATATTAACCTTGCATTCCTAAGTCATTTTCATGTGTCTCCACGTTCCTTGGGAAGTGTTATTAAGGATATGAGATTAAAAATATTTAATATTTATTTATCAATGACAATTGTTATTACATTACATAGATGTTGACACATGTATGGTGGTAGTTAGAAGGAATCTTGGAGGAATATTCACTTTTGGCATCCACTTTGGGAAGTAGGTAGAGGTGTATTTACATGTCAATACATGTTGAATGTTTCCATTTGCATGTCTTCCTAAGTTGGGTGCCCTAGTGTGAATGTTGTTGCTTGTCCTATTTTGTAGTTGTTAGATTCATCAAAGAGATATGGAGCATCTAGGATTGACCAAATATGATTGGATATGGATTAGGCAGCCATGTCAGATCCATGTGATTTATTAATTTTTACTATTTGTATGAATTGTTAATTATGCTAGGCAAGGATTTTTTCTGATTGTTTCTACCTCTTGTTTTGGAATACTATAGTGGTTTTCCATCTCACAATCATCTATAAATTGGAGCCTTGAGATTATAGTTTTATGATTTTGAGTTGTAGGTAACAAGGTTCTAGGTATGTGCAGGATCATCATGGAAAAAATAGGCCCTTAAGTGGCGAAAAAATCAGAAAAATCAGAGTTAGGCAACTTGACATAAAAATTTGAATAAGTTATCTATATTATTTCAAAAATATGTAAGAATAGAATCTGTAGAAAATTGAATGTAGTTTCTAAACTAAGTTAGGTTCATTTTAAAAAAAAATCTATTTGGTGAAAATTTGAAATTTCAATGCAACAGTACTTAAATTTCAAGGAAAAAATAAGAAGTAGGTGTCTTTTTGACCACCCTAACCACAATAAAATGATAATATTTTTTTATAATATTTTTGATATAAGTAGAGGACTCATGTCCCGTTGTGATGCATTTTTTTTTGTAATTTTTTTCTAAGTAAATAATTAATTATGAATTTTTTATTACAACTTGTAAAATATATAAAAACTCATATGTCTGACCACCTTAACTTGGTCAAAAATTCATGAAATTCATTTTTTTTAATCCTATAGTATGTGAAGCATAGAATGTGACACATGTTTTAGATTCAAAAATGTGATACCATTTGAAAGCTATAGATGTTTTTCAATCAACCTATCAATCAAGACTTTAGTCGTAATTCAAAGAGAAAATGAATACTAATTATTTATTAAATTCGAAGTAAAGCATAATTTATATTGGTGGAAAGATGAGAATATCCTTTAAAAACCCTTTAGTTTCATTAATTTTGGGTAAAAAATAAGTCATCAGCCACATACCCAACACATACCCATCATCTTGCCACTTTTTGGCCCATCATGATCCTGCACATACCCTTCTACTGAATTTCTTAGAGGAGTGAAGTGAATTGTATTGTTATACATCTCTTCATGAAGATTAATAATATACTTTCCCTCTTTCTTGTGTGGATTTTTTTCTCGAAAGGGTTTCTCCACATAAATATGGTGTCATCTTTGGTATATTTGTTTTCATTACATTATTGTGAGTGTGCTAATCACATAACCATCTAAGTGGGTAATCTTTGATAAGATTACTTTCATATTTACAAACACATTATATTTATTATAACTATTTTGTTACATATTTTTATCAACATTTGGTATCATAGCTAATAGTTTTATTGAGAGAGGGATGCCTTTCTCTTAAGTGTTGGAGGTTTTTTTTCCTATAGTGGGAGATTTTACAATTTGGGTTTTGTAGATTTGTGAAGAAGATTACATACCATGGCCTCTACTCTTGTCTTGATATCGATAAGTTCAATGGATTTTGGGCACGAGATGTGGAAATTGAAAATGGAAGATATCCTAGCAGAAAGAGATTAGTGGTTGACAATTTCTAATGAAAATAAGTCATCTAGTGTGTTTGATGAATATTGGTAAAATATGGACAAGAAGGAATGAGGAATCATATGGTTGTGTCTTGTAGATTATATTATCTTGAATTTGTTCAAGGAAACTAGGGCATGTGCACCAATATGGAGGACCAAAAAGTGAGTGCCCCATTTTTTGGCCCCCATGAAAGCAAAAAATGGGAACATTATAGCGTGATCACATAAATGCTTGGTTTAAAGATTAAAATAAGAAAAGACATATTTAACTTTTCATTTCTTATCAAAATCACAGCATGAGCATCCTTCTAAGCACGCTCATGTTATTGTAGACCCTATTTTTCATCAAAAGTTTTGACAAATCATCACCAAAATTCCATGAAGATATCAAGAAGGTCAAAGAAGTAAGTATTTTTAGTTTTTTATTTTCAAATTTGGATTAAATAGGTAGATTGAATTAATTTTTTAATTGAATTTTGTTTAATTTTGAGGAGTTGATAATTCATCCCAAAATGTTGAAAATCCCAATTCACCTCTTCATGAAAATTCTCTTGAAGAATAGCCACAAAAAACACCTCCCGCACTTCCTCATAATCCTCCAAGAACACAGAAAAAAATATTAGGACAAATTGAAATCAATATAAAATAACTCAAGGAGTTAATTGCAAAGTTGAAATATCCTATATAGGAGCAAACTCTCATAGGATCACCCTTGTTGAATCATTGCAATCCATTGAGTCCCACGTAGAATCAGTTAGTGGGGAAATAAATAGTTGGTATAACAAGAGGGAACAACAAAAATAATATTACACAATTTTTTTTGCATATGAAGCATTTAAATAAAAAATGGAAAACTGACTTGTGTTCACTCTTCACTAACCCATGAACTAATCAAACCTTGCATGGCTTATGCAAGAGGTTCCCTATCCATTGGTGCCACCACCAAGGGATAAAGAATAATTTTTGGAATAGGTGGTGGATGGTTTTTGACCATCCTCCATACAATAACTATGAGGTACCACAATACTTTTTGAGGAAACTCTATTGTGAGTTTGTCCTCAATTAGATCCCAAATTAATTTGACATGAGGGAGTTCTAAGGTAGAGATGGGGATCTACATAGGATGGAGTGGGGACACAATGTGACCTAAACTAGCCACTGAGACCACTGACTAGATTAGAGTTAGATCATGTGAAAATCCCTTCTGTTGTGAAGGAGGATATTGAGGTGGAGACCTTAGATTCCATTAGCTTTCTCACTCATACCCCTATACAACATACCAAACCTCTAGTATAAGGTGATGCAAGTGAGTCTTCTAGGCGTCTAGTTCCACATCATGTATATCAATCTTGTGGGTCTCTTTGTGTTTATGATCCTGAGGATAATTAGGATGCATCTACCTAGGATACATTTGTAGATCAGATGGTCATGAAAAAATCTCTATTGAGTGAGATAGTCAGCTTTGATAGTTAAGTAAATGCCAAAAAGTTCATTTAATTCAATTTTATTATATTTTATTTTGGATTGTAAGAAATTAACTAAATTAGTAGATTTATTATAATGAATTTTTCAAGTTCATACTGTTCACCCTAATTCCAGCACCCTCCACCTCCCTTTTACATGACGGTGTCAAGTGTAGAGGTGTGTAACTAGTAAATAATTATAAATATTATATGTGAATAGTTGGACCTTATATGAATGGTATTATTATAAATCACTTTGGATGTTGAATATGTTAATTTTGGGCCTTCGAAATTAACACTTGGTAGTTAAGGTGCTTATTGAACTTTCACTCAGGTAATATAGAGAATTTTTAATTTTAATATAAAAAATTGTCCCATTTATTGGGGTTTCTCTTGACAAAATTTTCAGGGAACTACATATTTTTTATGATTTTATATTTGAAATGCAATAATTATTGTTGATGCATAAATAATAGTTTTGAATCTAAGTTATCTTTAAGATCAGAGTGAATTTTAGTGATATCATTAATGTTTTTATTCAAATAATAAGCTTTTGTGGAAGGTTAAAAATTCAATATATATATTATTGTTTTTTCTTAGGACATTACGTCATCAATTGGGAGCATGATTTAGTTCTCTTATTTTCTAGTTTTCATTGTTCATAGCACCCATTCTCTTTTTCTTTCTCCTCTCACTTTCCTCCACTTGCTCTATGTTTTTCCTCTATTCCTCTCTTTCTTGTATTTATCTTATGGATTAGAAATACATGCATATCTCTTCAAGTAGTTAGATCAAATTTTTATATGATATGGAAACATTTATTATGCAATCTAGTCTTATCTAGATTTGTGTGAGTTTCATTCCATTCCCTACATGTGTTTCTATCTCCCATGTAGTTATATTGCTATTGTATGCATACATTGACTAATCTATATGGATGATTTTCAAGATCAAGTACAAGAATGAAAAAGAAAGATATATTTAAAAACTTGTATCTCTCCTTTGGTAAATTTATCCTTGATATTTTCATAATTATCTATATTCTTTTCTATACTCTTAAGTTAACAATTTGAGATCCCAAAGAATGTCATAATTCCAATAAAGTGAATTAAAATGTGGCAATGCATATTGCATACCTCACAATTCTAATATCATTATTTTACACTCATTTTAATGTTTTTGTCTACTCTGTTCCATTTTATCCAATTTATAGACTATTTTCCCTCCTTCCCTTAGCTCTTTCCCATTTCCATATATCTTGACACATTCATAGTCCTTATATCTTCTCTATGTGACCATTTACCATTTTTCTTTCCTTTCCTCCTTCATTATGATTACTTGACACTTAATCCATCTATTTTTTTATTTTAGAGGTGATTGCTCTAAAAATTAAATGCTTTCTTACTCTCTCTCAAGCTTAGTTTCTTTCCACATTATTATTTACATATCACACACCTCGTATCTTGTTTCCTTTTCATCTTTCTCACTATATAAACTCACCTTCTTTGAGATATGCAACATCTACACCCAATAATTGCTCTATGTGTTGTCTCCAAAAAAATGATGCAAACATATTATTGGATAACAAAATTTGAATTAAATTATTCTCACTCAAAATAACAATATTCATCCCCCAAAGATCTATAAAAAGATCATTCCTCCTCTCATTATAATCACCAAATGCTCAATTTCTCTCTTGTTTAGACTTTTTTTTTCCTTCTTAGAGATCTAGAACCTTGGAGCATCATAATCAAGATTTAAAGATCATTTCTATTATATTTTGAAGCTTTGTTTATATTTATTCATTAATTGTTTTGTAAAATAATATTAGGTAGTTTTTGTAATTGAATAATGTTGTTTCATTTTTAAATTATGCAAACATATATTCATATCTTGACATTTATACAACATTGGAGCATTGTATTGGTGCAATGGTAGCAAGTTCGATGCCTTTGACAATGGTATGAGACAAATTAGTAAAATTTCATATTATGTTTATTTTTTATCTGTCTATTATTGAAAAATGAAATGACATTCATTTGTATTTAAATTTATATATTCATTGTTACCATAGGACTTCACAACTCCAGATTGTGAGCATACTCTTGTTGGGAATGAACATAATGATTATTTGTATGTGGTAAGTGATTATGTTGTTATTTATTTTATTTTATTTTTGTGAAAAAAACAAAAGTATAGTTTGAGAACCTCTTTATTTTTTTAACTTCTCAAAGTCTAAAGATATTTTAATTTAGTTTAATTTCTTATAATTCTTGTACTGACACTAAGTAAGCAGTTTAGAAAGGAAAATTATGTTCACTATATGTTCACAGGGTGTCGAAATACCTTTCCTATTGCCTTCCAGAAATCTAGTTGGAGAAAGAATTTAATCAAACTCAAACTTACTTATAAAGGACACTTGGATAGGCTAAAGAATATATATTCTCCTTGTAAGATTGTGTTTTAGCTGGAATTTGACGGTCACCCCTATCTGCCATATGAAAATTTTATGATGGTTTGGTCATTTAAATGTCTGTCAAAAAAATGTTTAAATTATGAATTTTTATATAAAAACTTTTATAAATGCAATATCTTGAAAAAATAGAAAACAGTGATAATTATTAGTAATAAATATAAAATTCTACTATTATAATTATCAATTAACAAAAGTTTCTAAGTTCATATTAAAAATAAATCTTGTTAAATATATTCTAAAATTTAAAAATAATTACGCCGAGAGGCGTTATACAGTGAAAGAATTCAAGGAATATTCTCCGTAAAGTTTTTGAAGTTGCATTGAAAATGACAGGTAGGTGGAAGTCATGTATATTCAAATAAAATATATACATATACATATGAAAAATGGAAATATTAAATCTCAGACATTTAAGAAATCCTCACGGTCATTAAATGTTTAAATGAACACGGTATTTGCTCCACTTTTAGCTCATGTTAGATTGTGGAGGGAGGCAAAAGGAAGGGTCACAACCGAAAATTGGAGAGACATGCACAGGACAGGATGAAAGCAAAAAATATTGTATAGTTTGATAATGATTATTTCCTCTCAAGCCGAGGCACATTGTCCTCTCAAGTTGAGGCACATTTTTTGCAACCTTTCGTGAGACGTGTATAACAGTCCCATGTCACAGTGAAACATAAATTTATTTAGAAGAAAACTAACTGCCTCACTTTTTATTTATTTTTGGTGTTGCTCTAAAATCCTCATTCAATCTGCTTGAATTTTTTAGTTTATTTGCAAGCTCTACAATTTGAAAAAAGGAAAGAAATAGCGGCGGCATTCGACCAATATCCTATGCGCTATGAGCTATGAGGCCATGAAGAAGACGTAAGTTCAAAACTCACTACATTAAATTTCATAAGTTCTTTAATTTCCAGCGTAAAGATCTTATTGTTACTTAAAACTGTCATTTATTAAACTTTTCTTGTGTTCATTTTTCTTTTACTTTTTTAAGCCCTGCACTTTGGTCTTTGGATGTTCAAATTCAGGTCACTAGGCTCAATTCAAGCTTTTCAACGATGTTTATTCTTTCTACAGGCCCCTATTCCATCGTCCATCAAGGAAGTTCTAGGTTGAGATGTCATGGAGATTGTAGTCCAACATTGTTCTTGTAAGCTTGGCATGGTATTTTTCACTATCCTTCCATCCTATTGATGTGTTCTTTAATAAGCTCCCTGTACTTTTATGTGTTTAGGTTTATGCAACACAAACATGTATACCACAAACAATGAGATGGTGGGATAAAGGAACAACACCCAACATGAGAGAAGCTCACCTGGCCCAGGAATTGATTGATTCCCTTGCAAATGTTGGAGATAAGCTTCTTGTTGTAAGTTTCTTCTCCCTTAGATGTGGGGCCTACAGACCTCTGCATCCTAAGGTATGTGCTTGATCTATTCTCTTCATTTGAGCGTGCCATCTATGCATTTTGTGTTGTTTGATTGAATCTTACATTATACCATTATTTTCTTAAGGCAGGCCGATGTAACGTGAGGGTATTGTATGAACTAATTGCACATACAAATTTCAATCTTAGGACTGACCTTTTCTTGTGCATTTTAGTAGCTCACATCTTGTGGCCAGAAAATGTTGGTTGCACATTTCAGAATTACTATGAATTTGACTATCCATCTCCTCGCTAAATCTCTCCACTGCAACTATGGAATTTGAACTTCCTTTTGCTTTCTCATATGGAGTGATAACTGCACCTTCTTCCTGTACAACTCTTGCTTGAAAAGTTGTTGCTACATGCAGAGCTGTTACACAAATGAAATAATATAAGTGTTGCTTTGAAAGCTTTCAATGGTGCATGATCAAAATTAGCAAAATCATCAAACTATATTGGAATAGTAGATAGAAAGCACAAAATAATTTTATTTCGCATTTCAACTATGGTAGAGATTGAATGGCACTATCTTCTTGAATGCACCATAGTTAGATAATTAGATAGTTGATAGAGGGTTTGTATTTCAATCCAGAGGAAATCTAGAAGGATTTGAGAAAAAAAAAGCTCGAGACCAAAAGGTAGGGGTATCATCTTTCAGAAAAATAGCAGTAAAAGAGACTAGATATGGAGCTTAACATCTCTAGTTTTCTCTTTCAACAATTTCAGTATATCACTTCCTTGGCAATGATTAATGTTGATGTTTAAAAAAACTATCATTAAAATCTCTATCTGTTGTTTATGTTAGGAATTTTATTGACACAATGCCCAAAAAAATTGGAGACCTATAAAGCAGTAAAACAACTAAAATTACAATCCCCAGTATGCAAAAAGAGAACAAGAAATAGACTGAGTTAAGGTTAGAGAAAACCCAACTATTAAGAAAACTTAATTGAGGTTAGAGAAAAAGTAACTCTCAACACAAGCCAAGGAATATCAACATGTGTTGTAAGATACTTATTTTCTAAACTAGTGAAAAAGAGATTGGAAGCATATACTCTATTGCATTTCTTAAACATAAAATTCTCAACAAAACGAGCCAACGACTCTATGTATGTTGGCACCAAGAAAGCTAGCTTGTCCTTGGTTTTCCAGTGATACATGCATTGAACTTGGGAAAAAGCTATTGAGAAAAATGCATGCTAGCTATGGATAGAAGAGGACCTGTGGCTGCTCCTACAATCAAAGTGATGATATCTCCAGGGGTCTTGACATTTACAGCAGAACCAATAAGAGAAGCCATTTTGTGACGGTTTGCACCCATACACATAGCCATCTCCACACAGTGTGCTGCAACAAGTGCAACAGCCGAGGCCACTGCCATACGCCTCTCTGACTCTTTAAGATTCCTTATTTAAGTCATTTAATCCTCGATTTTTGTCTCCAATAGATTTATTCAAAACTATAGACACCATCCAATTGAATTATAAGATTCCTCTCTTCTTCTATTAGGATGTAAGAAAAATCATTAGGATGTAAGAAAAATCATTTGAGAGGTCTTTTTGGATCTTAGCCATTCTACTTTCAAGGAGATCCTTTTCAATTGATTAAAAATAGGTGCCTTGAGAAGGATATCTCTCGGCGTACTTTACATATATTTTTAAAATATAGGTATGTTAGTTATATTTTATTTTGAAAAGATTTTAAATTAATATATTTTTATAATAATATTATAAATCATATATATTAATATAAAAAAATGATAACTATTATAAAAATATCAAAAGTTTCTAAATTCATATTAGAAAATATTCTAAAAAAGCTATATTCTATTTTAAATTAATTTATCTTTTTATAATAAAAATTATAAAATGATATATATTATATTTTGTTTATAATAATTTTTTACAATTTAATAAAAATATAGCAAGTCAAACTATACGGTCTAATAATTTTTAAAGTTGTAATATATGATCTAAAATTGAAAAAAGAGTCAAATAGACCATCAAATTCCAAGCCTATGTTCTAGATAATACTTAAAAACATAATTAAGATTGTGTTCTAGATATTACTTAAAAGCATAATTAAAAGAATATATATTTAGCCGATAGACTTTTATTGTGGACTTGCCAGTCCAAAAGCCATCGGCAAACCTGTCTCACACGCCTGCAAACCATTTTACTGCCGGTAAACCACTTGATCGCCTATTCACTCCCAGATGAATAAGAGCCCAACGGGAGTTATTTAAATTTATTGTGTGATCATATTATTGACAGGGATGGTTGATTGGAAACAGCAGGGTAAGGCGCCTGTTTCAAGCTATCGGTGATCACTTTAATGAATACTTAGCTTTCCTTACACGCCTCTGCGAAACGTCAGTTTTGGCTGACAATTTCGATTATCCGAAGATGTGCAGCGAGAATCGTGGGGGCAGAGATTGAAAGTACGTCACCCAAGTAGTCTTCTGTCTCATGTCAAACATCCCTTAATTAAAGCCTGAAGTAAGAAAATCTGGTCACATAATTATTATAGTCCTACTGGTGGAAAAAGGCTGCAAAACTTCCATGGAGGTTATGCACGCTTTAACCCAACATTGCATTCCTCTCGACTCAGATACAGATGCCCTGCGTCTACAACACAAAGACATTGTCACAAGGTAAGAAACTCCATGCCCAAATACTCATTTTCGGTATGTTATCAAGGCACCTTCTTAGCAACCAAACTAGTAAACATGTATGCCATGTTCGGTGTTTGTTATTATGCCCGCCTTGTTTTTGATAATATAAAGAAACGCAATGTTTTTTTTGTGGAATGCCATGATCAGAGGTTATGCCAGCAATGGGGAATCTGAACAAGCTCTAGTACTTACTTATAAAATGTGGAGTTCAGGGGTATACCCAAATAATTTTACCTGTACATTTGCACTAAAGGCATGTGCCGGGCTATTGGATATACAGGGAAAGGAGATTAATTATTGGATTGATAGAAATGGAATTGAGTTGGATGTTTTTGTGGGTTCTGCTCTTGTAGACATGTATGCTAAATGTGGTAGTATGGATGAAGCACAACATGGATTTGATAAAATGCCTCATAGAAATGCAGTCTAATGGACTGCAATGATAGCAGGTTACTGGCAGAATGGGCTTGCCAGTGAAGCTATCGGGATTTTTAATGAGATGAGAATAGCAGGTGTTATCCTTGATTCTGTCACATTGATGAGTGTGCTTTCAATGTGTGCCCATTTGGAAGCTCTACAACAGGGAAAGATGGTGCATGGTTGCATAGTTAAAAACAATTTTAGCGGGAATGATTCTGTGGGAACTGCACTTCTAGATATGTATGCTAAATGCGAAAGTATTGAAGATGCATGGCAATTGTTTGACAAGATGCCTGAGAGAGATGCCATTTTGTGGAATGCAATGATTGTAGAATGTGTTCAAAATGGTGACTCAGACAAGGCACCGAGGCTTTTTCATCAGATGCAACTGGAAAATGTAACACCAAACCTGGTTACGATTGTGAGTGTGCTGCCAACATGTGCTCATTTGGCAGCTCTGGAGCAGGGCAAGTGGATGCACGCCTACATAATTAGAAGTGGATTTGAGTCAGATGTTTCTGTCGGTAACTGCCTTATAGATATGTATGTTAACTGTTAAGTGTGGGAGTCTAGAGATTGCTGGGCAATTATTCGAGAGAATGACTCAAAAAAATGTTGTGTCCTAGACTGTTATGATTTTAGGGTACGGAATGCATGGCCATGTAGAGGATGCTCTCAATTTTTTTCACAAATGTAATAGACAGGCATGAAACCAGATCATGTCACATATACAACAGTTTTGTCTGCTTGTAGACATGCAGGATTGCTGGACAAGGGTAGGCAGTATTTTGATAGCATGAATGAAGATTATTGTCTTCCACCAAGGATGGAACACTATGCTTGCATGGTTGATCTTCTTGGCCGAGCCGGGCATTTTGATGAGGCACAACACCTTATGCAAAAGATGCCATTACAACCTGATAATAATGTTTTGGGTGTGCCTTGCTTGGTGGCTGCAGACTTCACTGCAAAATCATAGCTGTATAATGGAGGAAGAGTGTCATATCGACCTTGTGAAGAGGAGTAAGAAAAGAAGCTGGGCGACTATCTTTGGCCAGAGGATAGCATGGAAAATGGGTCCCCGACACACAATTCTGAGATGAAGATAGCTGCCCATACTGGCACTCAGGTGGATGCCCTTGAGACACAAACATAACAACAAAGGAAGTAGACCTATTTTCAAGTCCTGTTGAGCCCTCCTCTTGAAGGTTAAAAATGAGGAATTCCTCATCAAATGCTAAAAGAGCAATCAAATTACAGACCTCCCAAGGAAAAGGAAGCAACTGGGTGCACTCGAAAATGATAGAGACAATTGAATACATTAAGAAAATCTTCTTCTCTCACTCTACCAGAAGAGTCATCTCAGGAAAATTGAACTAGATTTGAATGCAACATCTAATCTCTGTCAGAGCAACTGTCATCTACTCCCTTCAACTGCCCTCCATCATCCTCTGGTTTTCATAAATAGACTCAAACACACAGTGGCCACCAGTATTTACCGCCCCCTTAATGTCGCAGGACTGCGAGTGTTTCTGGACAAAGATGAGCTGAAACATGGGGATTTCTTCCCTGGAGTTATAGAAGCAGCAATCAGGAGCGCTTCTCTTCATATTGCTACTTTTCCTTTTTTATTTTCTAACATTCAGCTTGTGGGTGGAGTTTTGACTGCAAATCTATAGTCATTACTCATTAATATTAGGGTTGCTTTCCTGAATATCAGCTTTCACATTACTAGGCACACACAAATAGGCAATATTACCTCATATATTGATCCTCGAATGCTTATCATTGGGGTATTGAGAGATCTGTAGCTTGGGTCCATGGAGGATGGTGCTTAAATAATGCATTTTTTTGGAGACTGGAACTAGGAAGCTTATGGAGCTCTGATATTAGCCTTCCTCCTTTTCAGTTTGTAAAACATTATCAGTCTATAACAACAGAGGAGACATCAGGGATTACTCCCAGTTCATTGCAGATGTTACTCAAAGCTCCATGAGTATATTTTTCCCTAAGATACATTAGTAGAGTTCTATAACTTAAGAAGACTAAGTGTTAGGAGTTGGATCCCAGAGTCAAATATTAACCTCCCTCCTCGTCATTGTCAGTTCGTAATAGCAGAAGAGACAACAGGTATTACTCGCAGATCATTGCAGATGTTACTTATCAATTTACCACATGTATACTGATTCACATAATTTAAGAAGTTTAAATGGATAAACCAGAGCAGGAGGGGATTCTCAAAAGGTCTTCGTTACAATTTTGAAAAAGATGGTTAATAGAAAGTAGAGACGTTGATTTTTATTGTCAATCACTAATTTCAAAATTTGATTACTTGAGGACACCTGGACATATCCATAGAAATGCAACATGAAATCTGATAAATGCGGAGTCTCTGCTTTGCACTTATTGTTTTCTTTATATGCCTCACCATGACTGTTGATGCTTTTCAAAGTGTAACCCATAATGTATTTCAAATTGACAGTTATCTGTATTGTAAATTTTTCCTCCAAATATTGGATTAGTTTTCTGTTCTATCCTAGATTCATACATCATCTCTTTCAATAACTAGAGGGAAATGAATATTGTTTTTAAAATTTCTACTGCTACCATAACAGATTGTGGAATGTGTGAAGAATATGATCTTAAAATGAAAAATGTTTTTCACCTGTATTTCACAATAGTCATGAAGTAATTATGGTTTACAATGGATTTCATGTATAGGTAAAGATTGTAAATTTAGATATGCAGTGTTGTCTTTTTTTAACAAACCAATTTAGTTAAAAGTAATAAGAACGACAGTTTTACCAGAACAAGATTGTTCCTTAATTTATATATAAATGGTGATCTGAGTAAATTTTACTCTTTAGTCTTCAATCATTTTACCAGGTTACATATGCATCCAATCTGATAGGGATATATTAGTGATTGCATTGTTCTTATGATATTTCATTAGATTGGATTTTGCATATGTATTTTTACTAATTAGAGGAAGAGTGCAGCTTGAGAAATTTGTCATCAGTTATAAACCAGTATTAATTTATTATTAACTTATTACCATGAACATTAACTTATTTATGATTGTATCTCAGTGCGATGTCTTCAAACTCACATGCTATGTTTTTTGGGAGATTAATAGTTGGAGTTGGAGTGGGTATTGCTGGGCCCGTTACATTATTATATATCACATTCAATGATTGAATCAATGTTAGTTGAAAGAAGACACATGGTTCCCCACTTTTAAGAAATGGCAGTGAAAATGTAGAGAGGTTTTATAAAAAGAGTTGTGTGCCAGGAAAAATAAGGAGAGAAAATAAATTACAAAAAGTGATCAATCAAAGACAATCAGGATTGCACTTACGGTTACCTATGTTAGTAGCTCAAACACAGAGGTACCATCTCTAACTACAGACAAAATCCAATGAATATAATGAGCCTTCAACATTTTGCTGAGAATAAACTCCTTTCCTTATGGGTAAGAATAGCCTCCACAGTCCACTGGAGCCTTCTCCAATTGTGTTCAGAGCCTCCAAATGCAATCTTCCAGCTTCTGCCTTTCTTCCTCTGCATCTGACAGTGAATCCACAATCTTCCTAAGTCTTTTTGGATTTTGTTTGTTGAATGGTGAGAATTACAGTGGAAGCCAATTTATCTTCTTCACTCTATGAAGCTGCAACTTCCAAAATCCGAACATCTCTATGGTCCTAATGTTTTTCTATCTTGTCCTCCTTTAGAAGAGCAAATTCATTTGCAGCAGGATTCAAGCATGCAGTCTGATCCAAACAGCTGGAGGTAGGTTACTTGCCTTGACACCTTTCCTCTTCGCTACTTTTTAAGGGGAAGATGAACATGAGGGAACCTCTCATTGTTTCTTTGCACAAAATCAACATTTGGGCATCCCACTTTTGAAATCCATTTTTGCATTTGAATTGTGTTATAGCTCAAATGAAACTTAGATGGACAATCTACCAATTTGTGCTCAATTGGTTTCACTGGAAGCAACTGCAGGGAAGAAAGGAGTCTTTGTTGATCTTCTTAGAAAAATGACAACTTTTGCATGTATTATGTTATAATTATTAATTTTCCATTTTCTTCAAGTATGTTCAACTCTTTCAGTATTAAGTTAACCACTGTATCTCCGCCAATATCAAGCACTACCTTACAAATTTTTCATTCCTACAAGAAATATAATCGTTTGTTGTGATACTTCCTTTTATGTGTCAAACCTAAAGCATTTGACACTTGGAACCCCCTTTCCTAATTTTGTATGGGGCATATTATGTTGGGGCAATCATTTTATTGTATCTTTTTTTAAGAAGAGTTGTTTGCAAGGTTGAAAGATTGTTGTAATTGATCCTTGATTGCAAGAATCCTTATGTTTAGATGATATTAAAAATTTAATTTTGTGAGGGTCATATCTTTAAAGAGCTAGAGATGATGTAATCTTGTGTAATCATATCAAACCAAAGGGGAGAAGCACTGATGTCAATGGCCTTCTCCACAGGGGCAATAGAGGAGGTCGTAGCAGGGTAAACAATTAGTTTGAGCATGGGGTAGGTGGTGTGGTTCTTAACAACAACCAAGTCTTTGGCCACCAATTTGACCAATTTTGATTGAGACTCTTATATTCAACTAATTGGTTCTTAGTGAACTGGCAATCCAAGCCTTTTTGAAATGGGTGATGACCATGGCAGTTTTAAAAACAATAGTGCTTGGCTACAGTGTCGCTAGGATCAATAGGAATGGGAATGGGAACTACGGGAGTTGTTCAACTGGGCTTTTGGATTCCTTCTCCAAGCCTAAATCTTCTACATTTGTAAGAACTTTGTTATTTGAGGTAGAGGCATAGGCAATGACATGGTGATTAGGCATCCATTCATTGTGTTGTTTGTCAAGGTTGAAATGCGACTTATTGTTAGCAATGACATGCTTCTTTGACTAAGGGCTTACTAGCCCTAGCTTCACTATTTTTGGAGCTCTTGTAAGTTTTGAAGAGTTTCTTCTTGCCATAAGAGGCCAAGAGGAAGTAGACCCAGAACAACAAAGAACAACCTGAGAGAAAGATAAAAACTCAAGCAAATTGTGGAAAAGACAAAGCAAAGAGAGCTTTGAGGACCAACCTAAAACTAAGCCAAAACGAAATAAGCTAAGCATGCAACAACCACTTCTAATTTTGTCTATTTACCATGCTAGAACAAGGATTCTCCTCCCCACGAATAGCCAAGAATTTTGATGGCCTTGTTTAAGTCATTTTGGTTAATTGGCAATAATTTCAATTTTATTTCCTTTTCCATTGTAATAATCATTAATTAGTTATGTTTTCTTTGTGCAAGTATAATTATAGTTGTTTTACATGATTGAGTTGGGACTTGGAGATAAGTAATGATATTGACCTTTATTTGATGGATTCTAAAGAACTGTTTTGCATTTTGAAGTTAATGACCCTTTATAGTCCTTACTTTACTGTGGATGATTGATTATTACAACAAAGTCCCTAATGGATCATCGCAAAGAAGTATTGGTTCATGAAATGTTATTTCCATTTCTACTCAAGTCATGTTATCCATCCCATACTCCTACCTAGTGGATCAAAGTAATGTGTCAGCTAAACAGGGAAATCTTAATCCAATTTTCATCCTTCTCCTTTCAAAGTAACTACTAACACTTACCACAATCTCAAATTACTAGCTTTAGATCATTCCGTATGATCAACTTTTATAGTATTCTATTTAATGAAATATTAAAATATATTTAAATTTTATCTTTAATTTCCTATCGGCGTATCCCTTGAACCTCTTATGGGTGCAAGTGCTAGTCTTTAACTTCACTATCAACATCGGATTTCAGGACATGCAACTTTCTTGCTTTCCCAAAGGAACATGCTAGAATAATAATAGAAATCTGCATACAAATTAACCTAAAAAGACATGATCACCAGGAGTATCAAACGCCAATTTCGTACATACACCGCATTAAAAATAAAACTCAATCACCAGAGAATCCTAAACTCACTTCAAATTGCTACTTACCATAAAATTGCTATGATCACAGCACAAATGGAAGCAAAATTCTCTACCACATTGCTAAAATGGCATGAGATCCTCTGCACTGAAAATCCCCTGCGAAAATATTCTAAAAATACACTTGATTGTTCCTTCAACGCTGACTATCCATTAGAATTCTTAAAACGTGCTACAAATATTCGAATTTTAACAGACTCAATTTCCTTTCAAATTTGGTTAAAATGGGAATCAAAATGCTCCGCAGAACACCAGGATTCTGAATATAACCAGAATATCAACGATTAATGTACATATTCTGGTTTAAATGAACGGATCTAGAACCGATCTTGAAAAGTTTTAGCAAAAAAATGGAATAATTTAGCCATAACAACCTGCTCTTCTTTCGTCTTCTTCTTCCCCTTTTCCTTGACCACGATGGCCTCGGACCTCAATTTCTATAGGCCAAATTGTATACGCGTCGTAATGTCCACCAAACTGCAAAATGAGGGAAATGTTCCTCCGCCACCTAAACGCCGTTGGTTAATCCCGGACCATTCCCCGTTCTAAGAGGTTAAATTGAACGACACACAAAGGAGACGTCATTATATTCCAAGGGTCGGGACACGTGTTGACTAGGAATGACCTTCGTGACTAAAGTTGATGGCAAAATGGAGTAGGCTATACGATCGTTGAATCTTGACCTTGTATTGAAAAATTATTTGCTATATTTTTGCACACGCGTCAGTTTCTCCATGAAAATGGGTTTTTGTGTTTGGTCCCCTCGATCGGCAGGCAGGAATAATGAATGCTGCTTATCATTGCCCTAGTCCAAATGTGTTTAGTGTGGGGCTCAAGCAACCTTATGTTGTTATTTTCCATTGTATAATTTAATTTCCATATATTAGTGTTTATATTTTTTTATCGTATTGGATGGAGGTCCAAGCAAATTTAGACACGAGGATGAGTGAATGAGTTAGAAAGAGAGTGGTATTCTATGCATCTCTCTTCTTGACAAATAGAGGCAGTTTGTGATCTCTTTCCTTCTCCTAGAGGTAAATGACTATATTAGGGCCCATTTTTGTATGCATATATGACATTTTTGAGCATATATTTTGTATTGTATATATGCGACATTGTATGTTCATATGACTTTGTTGTAATCTTATAGCTTTCTTGTATATAATTTATACTTTTATCAGCGTATAATGTTGCATGTCTATATGACCTTTTGTTTAATACAAATATTTTTTACCAATGTTATCCATATTTGCATTATAAATGATTAATTGAATAAATGAATAATGAACTGATGCAACTATAAATGATTAATGTTATCCATATTTTAACTATAAATGATTAATTTAATAATTAAATAAGGCTCATTTTTACCATGTAATTGATGGAAGAATTATAATTTATCATTCATTCAATTACTGAAGTTGGATGTCCATTATTTGTTCATGTTTTTATTATCTTACATGATAGATGTAGGTGCAAGGTTATGCCACTTTACTATGTATGTTTTCCTTTTCTTTTACCTATTTGGAATTTGTGTTTGGAATCATCATCCACCTATAGCTTAAAATGATACATTCCTCGATTCCACAATTGAGAGAATAGTCATATAAATTTTTGGTACTTCTATTAAGAGAATTTTATGGTTGTAATGTATCTTGAAATGATTAGGATGCTTAGACACTAAAAGGCCTCTAGTTGTAGCTACCCACCTACCTAGATGTGTTGGTATCATTCATTTGGTGTCATGTGGTCAAGAATCTTCAAGGTTGTAGGCTATATCTTCACTTTCGAAAATGATTCTTAGCATAAGTTGAATTTTTAAAATATTATAGCCTTCTCAAAAATGGCTTTAATTGGTCAAGAATCTATGTGCATGAGTTTTTGGATGGAGATCTTCAATGAAAGTATGAGTTTCATTAGGAGCTCGGTCAATAATTTTAGTGTATCTTATTACGTTTTAGCCCTCTTCTCTTGATGCATATTCTTATGATATCCGACATTGTTTCAAGCATCACAAGGAGAAGCATTGATGGAGATCTCGACCCTTGATATTGGTTTCAACAAAGAAACAAGCTCTATTTTATAATTCTCACTTTTTTTTGTGATTCAACACCTTAGAAACCTGTAATACATTGGTATCAATGCTTTAGGGTGAAAAAAAGAAACACGAGACATTTTTAGTTGCCATAGTTTGAGAGAGCACTCATGCAAAAGTTTAACACTTTTTTGGTCTTCGGGATCTTAAGAAATTTTGTTGGTCTAATTTAGCTCAAAAGGATTAAGATTCTTGGGTACAAAAATGAGACCTATAATAGTAGAAATAAACAAACCCAATGTGTTGGCACTAAAGATTTATCCCCACAAGTTGAAAAAAATAAAAAATGCCCCTCGACAGGTTTCTAGTGAATGTAACAAACAATTTTTGTAACATTTAAAACATTGTCGCCATGGTGAAACGACTTGGAGATATGAAAAAATTAGAGAGGTTATTGTGGAGGGACTATATGTGCCTTGTAGCTTTAGATGGAACATTTGTATGTGCCACAATTTTTGAGAAACAAAATGTCAATTTTTGACACTTTTTGGCACTTAGGGCTCTTAAGAGAAAATGTTGACACACTGTAGTCCGAAATTATCAAACAATATGGGGTGAAAATAAGACATTATCTAGCATAAACCTTCCCATCCCAGCTTGCTGGAATTTTTTATTTAGCCCCATGACATGAACAACGTAAAAAATGCCTCTTGAAACTTTTTATTGAATGCAATTGATGCTTTTTGTAACATTTGAAACATTCTCACCATGGTGAAATGGTTGGGAGATATAAAAAATTGAGAGAGGTTATTTTGGAGGGACCCTAATTGACCCTATATATTTAGATGTAATTTTTTTAGGTTTCATGATTTTTGAGAAATAACTTATCAAAGTTTGGCATGTAGGGCTTTTAAGAGAAAGCATTAACACAATGTAGTCTAGAATTTTTTTGCAAGAAGAGGTACAAAATAGGACATTTCCTAGAATAATCCTACCCACCCCAATGTTTTAGCACTATCTATTTGGCCCCACAACATACAACAAAAAGAATGCTACCTTGCACTTTTTTCTTCAATACATTTGATGTTTTTTGCAACTTCTAAAAAACTTGTCACCATAGACAAATGAAACAGATTTTGAAGAATTTGAGAGAGATTACTGGGGAGGGACACTATGTGACCTTATACCATTAAACAAAAAAAAATTAGGTACCACAATTTTCAAGAAATAAACCATCAAAGTTTGGTACTTTTTGGCACTTATGGCTTTTAAGAGAAAGCACCAACATAGTGTAGTCTGGAGCGATTAGGAAAGTTGGGGTGTGAAATAGTACCTTTCCTAGCATAAAACTTCCCATCCAAACATTTTGGAACTATCATATTGGCCTTGTGACACATAAAACACAAATTATGCTACCTTGCAACTTTTTCTTCAATGCATTTGATGTTTTTTGCAATGTTTTAAAACTTGTCGCCATGGCCATGTGGATTGGAGTTTTAAAATTTTGAGAAAAGATATTGTGGAGTGGCCCTATATGACCCTATACCTTCATAAATTTTTTTTTGTAGGTGCCACAATTTCCGAGAAACAACTCATAAATTTTGGACACTTTTTAGCACTTAGGGCTCTTAAGAGAAAACATCGACACAATGTAGTTTGGAATGTTTAGGAAAGTGGGGTGAGAATTAGGACCTTTCCTAGCATAAACAAAAATTGTGCTACCTTACAACTTTTTCTTCAATACATTTGACGATTTTTGCAACATCTAGAAATTTGTTGCAACAAACGAATGGATTAGATTTTTAAAATTTTGAGAGGATTTTTTGTGGAGGGATCCTACATAGCCATGTAACTTTATAAAAAACATTTGTAGGTGTCATGGTTTGTGCAAAATATCTCTTCAAATTTTGGCACTTTTTGGCACTTAGGGCTCTTAAGAGAAGCACCAAGACAATGTAGTTTGGAACGTTCAAGCAAGTTAGGGTGTTAAATAAGAATTTTGATAGCATAAACCCTCCTATTTGGATGTGTTGGTACTATCAGTTTTTGTCTATAATGCATAGAGAAATTATGCTACCTTGCAACTTTTTCTTCAATGCATTTGATGCTTTTTGCAACATTTAAAAACTTGTCTCTATGGTCAAGTGGATTTGAGTTTTAAAAATTTAAGAGACTTTATTCTGGAGGGAACCTATGTGACCCTTTACCTTTAGATAATTTTTTTCTAGGTTCCATGGTTTCTAAGAAACAACCCATCAAAGTTTGACACTTTTTGGCACCGAGGGATCTTAAGAGAAAGAACTAACATCTATAGAGTAGTCTAGAACGTTTGGTTCATATGGTTTATGAAATAGGACCTTTCCTATCATAAAATTACCTATATGAACATGTTGTCACTATTGGTTTGGCTTCATAACATGCAAAAAATGAAAAGTATAGCTCTTGACAAGTTTTTACTAAACATACTATATGCTTTTTGCAACATTTGAAAATTTGTTGCCACATTCAAGTGGATTGGATATTTCAAAAATTGAGAGAGGTTATTGTGGAGAGACCCTATGTGAACCTATATTTTTAGACAAATTTTTTTGTAGTGTCACAAATTATAAGAAATAACATGTCATATTTTGGCATTTTTTCCCACTTAGGACTCTTAAGAGACTACACTAGAATAGTGTAGCCCTAAATGATCAGGTGTCTTTGGGAACAAACATAGGCCTCCCTTGAAATTCACTCACCCACACATCTACATGAATCTTTGTGATTTTTTAATTTTTTCATCATTTTATTCTTAGACTTCTCTCACATGTGTAATTTATGCATCAAGATTTAAGCCAATATCCATAGAGGTTATGTGTGTCATTTTTTCTTTTATGCTTTGTAATGAATTATAAGTTATCTTATTTTCATCTTAAAGTTCTCTTTTATTAATATCAATACATTAAACAAGAGAGGGCACACAACTTGGTTAGGCCATCCCCTTGAATAGTTAGAGACTACCATAAAAATGTAAATTTACAAGCACTATGCTCATGAAATAACCCTCCTATGAGCCATAAATTGTATCATGTCTCCTTTTAGACTATACTTGCATCACTTGATGTCATTGTTAGCCTATTTTTCTTCCCATTTGTCTAAATAATCCTATAGGTTACATATGATTGTTCAAATTTACCAAACTAGTACTAGTTTTAAATTTGGTTTGGAAAACAAACTATGTAGGAATTGTATGGTAAGAGGATAATATCAATTATTTGTGGAAGCTAAAATAAAATTATTGTAAAGGAATAATTGTAGTATAAGTACCATTGAAACATGTATTGTTTATAAAGGCATATGGTTTTGAAGAAAAGGTGGTTGTGCTCCTTGCGACTCTTGTGGGGTCAAGGTTGGAACCTCATTATTGTCTACTTAGATCACATGTTCAAGGCTTAGGATCATTTTTTCTTGGATCTTTCTCTTGACTCAATAGTTAAGATTGTTATGGGAGACTATATGTAGAGATAAAAAATGCCTTCCCATTGGATATTATTTATTTTATAGTTTTGGTTCTTGAAAATTTATCATTATCATTAGATGATAATTGCTAATTGTCCCACAATGAACAAGTTGAAAGACAAATCAAAATTACATAAAAATACTATCATAGATCTAAAACATTCCCTATACTATTTTAGAAGCTTATAAAGTTATATAAATTCAAGGACTGGATGTAAGGATTGTAGACTTAAATTAATAAAGGTCATAGTAATAGAACATAAGGAAATATACAACTAGGAGTCCTTCAAAGAGGACAACCCATGAAAGGAAAATATCATAAGTTGGATTTTAGTGTAGATTGAAAATCTTACAAGAATATAGAATAATTTTTGGTAATAAAATCATGACAACGAGATAAAAATCCTTTATGCCCAATGAAAATAAGAAAAAAATACATTGACAACATTAAAGGAGAATGGAATTCTCTACAAGGTAAGTGTGGATATGAAAAGAAGAAGAAATAATGACATGTGACAATGTTTCAATAACTTGAGAGCATAGATATCATGATAAACTTGCTTTTCCAATTTTGTTCTCTTCAAAAACTTACTTTAAACCCTTGTAGAATTTGTGTAAAAAGAACATGGGGTAGATATGATAGTCATAATGCATTGAGGAGACAATTAAAGAACATGATAGTGCATTTCTAGAGTAACTTGAAGATCCTAAGAACCTATCTCTCTTTCATGGTGACGTAACTCTATCATTGACATTAATAAAACTACTAGAGTGGTTTAGGACAACCAACTTAATCTTGTTGAAATTTCATTCATTCTTGACAATCCTAATGTGACATAATATTAATCATTCCACACTTGCATTGTTACTTTATGTGACTTAAATGCTCATATGACTAGTGGAAAAGTTTTTAAATGTATCCCTATCACTATGTAGCAAATAAGAACCATCCCAAATAAATTCTTGACTTCATTATAATCTGAAGCATCAATCTTTAGTTGCCCATACAATCCATTGATCATACTTGTCAATGCTCAATCATAGGGGTCTTTTTTCCCCCATCATAGTACAACAGATGATTAATATAAATAAGGTTTTGGACTAGTTTGGAGATCATAAATTTCATTGTCTATCAAATTTTCCATGATAGTGGGAGGACTCAATAGTATGATAGTCATTACTCATGTGATTTTACCTAATCTAATATGGATTTCCAAACTTCATCCTAAATATTTGTTTGCTCAAAATTGTGATAATTATACAAATGGTTTTAATAATAGGATAGCTCTATATTCCCTAAGTAAACCCATGACTATCCAATCAAGGCTTTCATAATGTTTTATTGTAAATTTGATTTCTTGAGTCCATACATTAGTAGCAAGATTTCATGACTAGGATTAAGAATTTGATATATCTTTCAATCAAGACTATCATACACCTCCTAAACTATATGAAATTACCTATAGTATCAATGGTCATTCCTTGACATCTATAGCCATCTCATAAAGTTGGTAAAACATTTCTAGGAATATCCATAAGACTAAAATATTATGACCCTGTAACCACAAAAGAAAGTATTAGATCTATATAAAAATCATGATATCCTCAAAGAACAATGAGAATAATCCAAAATAATCACTATAAATATCACATGAAGAAGATATAAATATCTTAATTCCTTTCATTGCCCCTAAAATTTTTAGGAGGTTAGAAACAATATGTACAAAGAGGAAATGGTAGTGAGACATGTACATACTATATAATATTTATCAAATGCATCATCATTTCCATTATCTTTTGCTAGGTATTTGGCCAAATATTCCACAAGGAAAGAGTAAAAAAAGAAAATAGGCTCAGAATTATGTGTAGTTCCATAAGTGAAAAATAGAGGTAAGAGGTGGAAAATCTTATATGGACTAAAAGAAAATTGAGGATCTACAATAGTAGTAGGTAAAAAAAGGGAATTTGTAGGGGAATGAGGAGGTATATGGGTCGATAACAATGAGAACATTAAATTAAAGCTTATCACATATGAAGGGGGGAGTTTTTATAGTCTAAAAAGTAATCCATGATCTAGGGGGGGATAAAGAAGTAGAGAAAAGTAGATATGGATAAGGGAGTAATGACACATGGACAGGATAGGATAACCCTCAAACCTATAATATATTCAGTTAAGAGAAGTTACAATACATTACACTATAAATGTGATAAGACAAAAATGGAAGGTATGGTTATTTCTGACCTTTATTATTATGATAAATATACATGTGACTAGGTACTACCCAAATTTGAGATCCTCATAAGTACATCGAATAGAGATAAAGAAAATATGAGAATTTTTTTAAAAAAGTCATATTAGTATAGCTCAAGTGCTTTTATTCAAAAATATATAAATCAACTTGACATTACAAAGAATTTTATATGTACATATATACAAATCAACATGACATTACAATGCTTTTTTATTTATAATCAATCTAATGAACCATGTGAATCTTCTCTATTATTTATTGTGTCAAGCATTGCCTCATGGTGAAACTCATGAACCTTCCAAAATTTATTGTTCAATGGTATTACCCCATATTCAATCACATGAAAATTTGATGCCACAACAAGGTTAGATTAATGAAAAATATTTTGATGTTGATGGAACCTGCAAATTTTTTATGTTTCATCTCAAAATCTTGTCACATTTTGAATATTGGGTTGGTACTTGAAGGCTTAGGGTTTTTCTTGTCATCATTGTTGAAGGGATTTTGTGTTAGCTTGGAATTCTTCCTTAAGAAACCCTTAGCTCTAAATGCTTGCAAGGTTATAATTTTCTGTTGACCTCCTGTTGTCCATTGCCGGTCACATTAAAACATCTTATGTCATTAATGGTCATGGGGTAACCAGTCCCTTATGCCTAGGTTTGAGTTTCTCATTTTGTATATAAGGTTGAATTAAGGGCCTTTTTGGCCTTTATATCATTTGCATTTTATGACTTAGGAACTTTTGATCCCCTTCTCTCATGTCATCCTAGAAGGTCCCCTTCATTAGAACAAATTTTGGGCACATGCTTAAAAGTTTTCACTTAAGTCCCATCGTCCACTTTTCTTTATTGTTCATCATAGATTGTTTCCGCAGTGTATGTTTTGAATCAGTGATAAGTGATGAGCGGTATTATTTTGGATTTTATCATCACATATAGCTTTGAGAGCTCTTAATATGAAATAGTGACTAGTGATGTTCTTGCTTCTCCTTGTATTGTTGAAGATTCACCTATCGCTAATGGATTTTGAGCCTTGACTTTTGTACTAGCGATCAGTGATGGCTTCTAGTCTCTCATTCTTCTCTATATCTCTCATCGTGGATGATTATGTAATGGTAAATTTCAAAATAGCGATTAGTGATATGTGGTGTCTCATGTGTTTCACGCATCGTGGATTAGTTTTGAATGTCAATTTCTATATTAGCAATATGTGATGCAAATGTTCAATGTAATCGCTGGGATCTCTCATTGCTAATTGATTGCAAAATGTATGAGGAGAATTAGCGATGAGTGATGGCCTTGATTCTTTTCTTTTATCACTCATCTTGGATTCATTCCAAAGCTTAAGTTTCAAAATAGCAATGAGAGATGGGGTTAACTGTTCAAGCTTCTTTCGCTAATTTGAATATTCTCATGTGCCATATCTTTTGTATCATTGATTCTCATGCAGGTGCACATGTCTTAATTTGGCCTCTTCACCTTATCTCTTTTTATTGATGCGATCCAGAGTTCAAAGTATGAATCAACGATGCATGATGGGAAGGTGAACGCAAACAAGGAGGGGCCACAAATCCAAGGGCTAATATTTCATTTCTTGGATGCTTGCATCACTGATAGAACTAGTAAGGGATGAAATCTGTCAGTGATAAGTGATGATTATTGAAGGAAAAGGCAACATGGCAATATCTTAAGGACATTGTATAAAGAAAAGAAGAAAGTATCGAGGTGAATTTAGAACCATTGATATGGTTTTAAAACAGAGTGATCAATGGCCAGGGTTTGAACGTGAATGGCTAAATGTCAGTTCGCTCACATGAACTTACTATCAAACATTAATGGTAGCATGCCTATCTCTCGTCCATAAAGAAGGTAGATACATGGTTGGTCATGCATTTGGAGCTACTTGGAAGTAGAGAGGAATACCAAAAGTTGAGGAAATTGTGTGGGAAGCTCTGGTGAATTATTACAATAGCAAATTTTTCGATCATTCACCTGGGAAAGCAAATTGTATATCTCCTCCTAGCCGAATTACTAAATTGCACTATTCTAGGAAGGTGATAGGGAATTGGGGAGATAGTGTGCTTGTTTATTTGTAATATCCTCAATTTTGTGATAAATAGTGGGTCCAATTGGGAAATATTTTATTCTATAAGTAGTCCTTTGAGTTTTTATACTTAGGAGGGTTTTTTTTATTGTAAGAAATTATAAACCCTAGTTCTCCTGCATTACAAACTTGAGTGAACTAGATCCCAGTGAATCCAGTATTAGACCTAAGAGGAAGCCAAATAAAAAAAGGCTTAAAAGGCTTAAAACTCAGGATATTTCATCTGAGGTTAAGCCGAAACCACATGCAGTATCTAACCCTACACCAAGTACTCCTGCAACATCTACTAGGTCCAAAATTGTAAAAAAGGAAAAGGAAAGATTTATGCAGGAGGCCACTAGAGAAATAAATTAAAGAGGGTCATGAATTGGAAAGATTCATGTGGGTCAAGTTGTCATGACCACCAGGTTAATTGATGGTGCTGGTGAAATTGGTGAGTTGGCCTAGCCTCAGAGCGGGTGGAAACTATTCTGATATAATTTTAATAGGAAATATTCTAGTAAGCTTGTGTATTACTTATCAGGTTGGAAAGCTAGTGGTGATGAATGTGTTTGTACAGCTGGACTTGATGATGGAACTAGCCAGGCACTATCATCCCATTGATAGAAAAGTTAGGAGTTAAAATGACTTGATGTGATCCTTGAAGTGAAAAAGGACAAGATTGTGGAGATATTTGGGTTAAACCCAAATTACACTATGAAATTTAAGCGTGCAGAGCTATATGTTGAATATGAGAATAGCCTATTTGCATACAAAAATAGACTACTTGTTCGAAATAGAAAGAGAAAGGAGAGATTTCTCCCTAAGGATGTCGAGCCTTTTGAATGTGAGGAGTTTGTGGATTATTTCAAGAACACTTAATATTGCCTAAATCAACTGTTGGTCCAAAATTTTGAGGTAAGAATAGCCCCTGACTTATTGGTAATGGTGATGGATATACAGAGTCATAATCAAAACACTGGTTTTGATTATGCCAAATATGTTGCTGAACAAATGCATCAAGATTTCCTTAATTTAAAGAAGGAGATTCTCCCTTTGCATTTCCCTCATTATTCTCTGCTAATGCATATGCTCTTATTTGAGGATGATTATGGATGGAAAGGGAAGTTGAAATTGAGATTAAGAGATGAAGAAAATAATGTTTTTCCACTACAAATGTGGACCCACATTTGGGATTAGGATTCCACATTTGGGATCAAGATTGTCCCAATTCTGATTATCTCATGTTTGCTAATATTATAAGATTTGGTATCCTAGAAGTGTTGGGTGTAGCACCTATTCACAGGATTTCTCCAGGAATCAAAAGTATCATGCGCCGAAAAGATATACCAAGATCAATTGCAACAAATAATTGGCCAGATTGGTATCTCCATTTAGATTATACTTTGATCAAAGCCTATGGGACTAAGGTGAAACCACATTGTTTGCCCCTGTATGTCTCTGATAGATTGGCCTTTATGAAACTCATGTGGCAGATTGATGTTATGGACTATGAAATGTTTACGAAGCCCAAGAAGGGTACTTTGGTGAATCCCCAATGCGCTTTTTCTTACTTCAAAGTTACCACCCTTAACGGGTATGAAAAGTTTGGGATCATGGTAAATAATCTTAGATTGCCTATTGATGAGGTTAGAATTTGTGATCCAGAAAAGTTTGTGTATGGAAAGAGAAAGGATAAAAATTTATCAGTGATACATCATCAGTTCTTGTACAAGGATGATGTATTGAGAAACTTGACAAGTGATGAGACTATCATATCTAGAAAGAAAGAGTGGACATCCATAATGGACATTTAAGAGAGTATCATGACAAGGAATTCCTTTTATGTAAGTCCATATGATGTAATTGCAAACCGATTTGAAAGAGCTTTCACAAGGCTAAGGGATTATCAAAAGGGTGATTTTAAGGTGAGGGTGAAGGAGGCTGCTAATAAAGCATAGGCTCTCCTAGAACAACAACCACAAGCTATGGATATCCGAGAACAACCTACAGATGTTCAAGAAGTCAAGGAGGAACAAATGGAAGAACATGTGCTAGGAGATGATGAGGTGAAGAAGAAATTTCCTCCTCCAAATATTGAAGAAACCTTTAGTTCAGAAGTTCCTCCTGATAGAATTGTCAAGTGGCAATATGATAGTGAAAGTGATGATGATCCCAGGGTCAAGGAATGTGATAAATTCCTTGTACATGATATGTTTGTGCAATCCAAGGAATTTTAGGAATTTATGGTTCAACAGAGGAGTAAAGAGATAAAGGAAAGGCTTGAACTAGCTAGGGCTAGTGTTGAACCTTCTCAATAGGAGGAAGCTGAGAAAGCAGAGAAAGAAAAGATCAAAGTTGAAATTGTAGCTATTATTCCCATTGAGGCTAGGGAAATTGTCACAGATAGTGGAATCATGTTGTTACCTAGATGCACTATAACCTCAACTGTAGCATATGATGTAGTAAGAAGAGACCCTTGGGCTTCAATATCTGAGGAGTAGTTTGAGGATAAGGTGTTTGGATCCGAATATAGTCCAAATTTGCACACTCTCTCAATTTGGTCTATGTCACCTAATACTAGAAAGTATGAGGTTGCTAGGTCTATTAGAGAGGTTATAGGTTCTTTGGTGGTCAAAAGGGCCACATATATAACTCCTGTCCAGGCAACTAAGTTAACTATTGATGTTACAATGCTCAGTGTGGACACTACACAAATTTATCAAAAAAATATGATTCTCTAGTTAAGGAATACAATAAGGCCTTGGATTACATAAACAAGATGAGGTCCACTGTTCAATATAGTTAGGCAGTAAGGACACTATCCTTGCCATCCTATTCTTCCTCTAACTTGTCCACATAGGATAGAGAAACCTTGGCCTTGTGAATCAAAGATTTGAATGATCAGCTGAGTACTGAAAAGGAAAATGTCAAGAAGGCTAAACTTGAAACTGTTAAGCTAGCAAATAACATCTTTGAGGATGTATTAAAGCATAGGGTGACCAGGTTGGTCAACAAGGCTAATGACATTTGGGCTACCTATAAGAGTATTCATGAAACAAACACAAAGTGTTTGTAGGTACAAGAAGCCTTCAAGAATGAATGGAGTAACTGGAGTACTAGGGTGGGTACTTTAAGAGAAATGATACCCAAAATGAAGGAGGATCCTAAGGCACCTACTAGCATCCCTAAAATCTTGCAAAATATTGATTTGGTTAATGAGATAACCACCTTTCATGGAAAGATAGGTGTGCAACTCCAAAGTAAGTTGAAGTTATTTAAAGAGATGGAGGAACATGGTATGCCTTAGGTATTGAGCTCGAAAGGTGAGTTGCAACCATTTGACACTTGGAAGAATGATCTGGGAGGAATGCTTACAACAACTATGATGGAATTGACTCTCACTGACTATATCTCGCTGAATTCAAATATTAATACAATAGTGGAGATTGAAACAAAGATAATATCAACATAGTACTAAGGCGAAAAGTTTATTAAATGTGAAGTGGCCAATTGAAGAAGAGTATAACTCCTAGTTGGAAAACTACACCGAATGAATCAGTGTGGGGATAAATAATGGATAGGAGAAAAACAATACATAGCCTGGATATAGTGCAGATTAGGCTTTTGATAAAACATTTCAAGATATTGTTCTCTCCTAAACTTAGAATGGGTGGCATAAAGTGTTGATGTGGACAAGTCAATTTTTTCTTTTATCCGCTTTCCATGTTTTGTAATTTTGTTGACTGGATTTCTCATGGAGGACACTTTTTGAGTGCGTGGGGAATATTTTGAAGCTATTATAACAAAAAGATTATGCCTTTTTGAAGTTGGACTTGATCTGTACAAGTGAGGGTTAATTTTTCCTCATGTTTATTTTCACCGCCTGGAGGGTCGAGTATAACTGAAAAGGGAATATTTATTACAATGGTCCAATTAGGTTTTGACATGTGTGCTTCCTAGCTCGAGGCTTGTTTTTCTCTTTCATCTCTATAAGAAAGAATTTAGGGCCAAAAGTAGTGGTTCGTTGAAAAATTGAATTGACACAGTAAATTGTAATAGGAATACAAAGCATGTTTTACATTTTGTCTTAAGTTTAGAGTTCATTGTCATGTATGTAATTTTGATAAAATTATAGCAAATACAGTACAGAGTGATACCAATTTCATGATTATTGTCTCTCCATGTGCTCGTTTTATGAGTTATAAATGAAAGAAATCAAGGATTCTTTTGTTTGTCTTTGTTGTTTCTCAATGGATCTTTAATTTCATTCTTGCTTATTAGCTCAATGAATTAATATATATGTTCGGGTGAGATTATCAACTCATAGAAATTAAGTGCTAGGATATTTGTAAGCAATAATGATCATGAATGTACTATGTGAATGTTGTAAAGTAGTGTTTCTTGAGATTGTAGGTTGCTATTGATAAAATGTTGTCTGGTTGCATAGTTTGATATTGACTCTATGCTTGGAATAAGACATCGGTTCTTACAAAGTATTCATAGCTCAATTTCTTGGTTGATTCATTAGTTAATCACTTTCAATATTACAAATCTTCAAATGGATACCACTGTAGTTGTTTTGTGTCGAGTTATGACTTCTCATGCTCCAAGTATAAGACATTAATAAATGAGCTGCCAACTTATTTGATGTATTATTTTGTTGAGCATTTTTATGAGAAGTATTTGTTATTGAAAATGTATCTAATTAAAGTCATGTGAATTCTTGAGTATACATTGTGGGATCACCCTCTCGGGTTTCACAAAGCCAAAAGTGTATGATTAGAAGTCTTGCCACTTTTACTCATTTGTTGGCCAATCCCTTTGGAGTACCAAATATTGGAAATGGTAAAGTCCATAGGTATTTCTAGAGATCATTTTGGTTCTTAAAAAATCACCAACAAAATGATGACTCTGTTGGGGACTAGCTAAGTATAAAGTCTCTAGTCCAGACTTGGTATAGTCAAAGTCAATTGTTTTGTTATGATATTCTTTACCATTTGAAGAATAATTAGTTTAAATTATGTTGCATTAGTCATGTCATACCCAGTCTTATGCGTCAGGAATTGGTTCATTCGGTCACTTTGTGTCGGGTTATGTTTAACATCTTTTCTAAAGTTACAAATACAAAATCAAAGTGCAACCAATTTCTATTTCCTAGCATTCTGGGTGGTGACTTTGAAATATTTAATACCAGTGTAAAGAAAAGTTCTCAAAATGAGAAAAAGAAGAAGGATTCTGACATTTTTGACATCATGAAGAAGACTAGAAGTTATGCAAAGAAGCATCTTTAGCATAAGGAAGAATCTGAACTTGCAAAAGAGAAACAACCCGCCTGGGTCAAGAAGAGCTTTGAATCAACTAAGTTTGTTGATTCCCCTATTGATGCATCTCCTACTTTTAATATTGACATAATTAGTGCTAGTATCCATGAAAAGGCACATGAAATTGAAGGGTCTAACATAGACCAAGGAAGTTTTCCTGTTGAGAAATTGTTTGATAATGAGTTTAATATTTCAAGAGAGGAGGATAGATGGGAGTTTTGGGGAAAGAATAAGAAGTTTTCAAAGCTTTCAACCCCTAGAGTTTTCTTTTTTTTAATGGAAATAATTTTAATCCAAGAGGTGAATCTCCTTTAATGTACAAGCGCACCTTTCCCTTGAGGAAGATCCTATTGACTAGCCTTACTATACTCCTAGCCCTAGTGAGCCTGGAAATGTTCTAGAAAATGAAGAAGACATAGATAAAGATATGCAAGCCATAGAAGAGGAAGAACTAAGGCTTAAAGAAGAGGAGGAGAATAGACTAATGGAATTTGAGGAGAGGGAAGATAGAATTAGAGCTAAGCAACTTGAGAGAGATGCTCAAATTTTTTTTTGGAGAAGATGAGAGAAGATGTTGCTAGGCGTAAGACCTTTGAGGAAAATGTTCTTAATTTATTTGCTAAAATGACCAATGATATTCCTGAAGTAATAGTCACAATGGGAACCTCTACTACTAATACATATACCACATCTATCTCAACCACCAGAGCCTTAGATCCTAATATTACTACTAAGAAGACATCATTTGTAGATCATGGGAAGAGGCCTACTAATCATCCCAAGAAAACTACCTTCAATACTAGTACTACTACCCATACTTAATCTATTGAGATCCCCACACACAAGGCCAAAATTAATCCAACTCCATCTACTACACCTCCAGATCCTAAAATTTTGAGATTACAGCTAAAGAATGAAAAACTACAAGAAGATTTCAATAAATTTGAGATAGTAGCTTCTAATGTAGAGATGGCTAGGAAAATTGCTTTTCTTAAAATTTCCACACCCACCCAAGAATCTTTGAGCTCTAGAAATACTAGTAGTGAGACACACAAAAAGAAGTTGGAAGGAAATACTCTTAGTGGAGGTGGAGGAAATAATAAGAATAAGAATTATTATTTCGAAGATGATGAGGGAAACAAGAAAGGAGGTGGTGATGGTGAAAGTGGAAAGGGTAAAGACCACTCCAAGTGGATGGATACCAATAGTTGTGTTTCATCAGAATACCTGGCTACCCTAACCCATTCCTTGAAGACTTCAGACCTACTCTAGTTAGATTCTCTAGAAATAATTCCCTGAGCCGTAAAGACCATCCTAAAGCATTTGCTAATGTTATGGATGATTTTGAGGTAGAGGCAAAAGATTTCATGATGAAGTTATTTATGTAGTCTCTCATTGATGATGCTCAAGAATGGTATAGGAGTTTTCCTACTGAAAGTATTGGATCTTGTGAGTAATTCAAGAGGATATTTAGAGAGAAATATGGTGACAAGAATGATTCAAGTTTCTTACTGAATCAGTTCAATAATATTGCTAAAGGTTCTAACGAATCTATTGCTGAGTTCAATATAAGATTTCAAAAGGCTAGGAAGAGGTTTCCTCCTCATTTGCAATTGAATGAACATGTTTGCTTGGTAAATTAATGTAATGATTTTGATGCAAACTTGAGTTACCACTTGCTAGATAAGAATCCGCAGACATTGACGGAAGCCTTCAAGATGGTGGAGCATATTGAGAATATTAGCAAAGCAACTGGTAAAGTTGACATAAGAGATGATGAAAAACTCCTCCAAAATTCAAAGGAGGACAAGAGTTCAGGAGCTAAAGGAAACACTTTTGAGGATAAGATTGATAATTTTATGAAAACTATAAGTGAAAAAATTGTAAAACAAGAAAAGGCTCAACCAAAACAATATCAAAGGAATGAAAGACCTCCTAGGTTGCAAGATCATCTATATAATACCAATTGGTATAATGGGAACCCTATTCCTAATAATCAGAGAAATACTTAGAACAAGGTCCCTTCGGATCCTTTGCAAAAGAATTTAGGAAATTTTGTTGAAGACACCCCTTGGTGCATGGTTTTCCAAATGCCACACTCTCCTCAGCATTGTGTAGTTGCACAAATGTTTGAGGTGAATGAGGATATGCTAGAATACTGTGATCAGAAAAATGAGGA
This sequence comes from Sequoia sempervirens, assembly GCA_007258455.2. Lineage (NCBI taxonomy): Eukaryota > Viridiplantae > Streptophyta > Pinopsida > Cupressales > Cupressaceae > Sequoia > Sequoia sempervirens. The sequence goes on along the minus strand of VDFB02000009.1, from coordinate 9,160,296 downwards.
GGATATTGATGTACTTATGGTTATGAATGATTCTGATGTTGCTAACAGTGAATGATCTTCTGATATGGACTCTTATGAAGTGGATGTAGATAATCAAAGGGAAATCGCTAGTACATATCATCAACAAGTCCCCTCTGATGAGGATATCGATAGTGATATTGAGGTGTATAATTTGGAAGTGATTGAAGATGGTGTGTCACTAAGAAGAACCTCAGATGAGGAGATTGTGAAATATACTATAGTCTTGGCTGCACAAGCTAGAAGTTCCTATCATCTAAGGAATAAAATAGTTGGTGGTGAACAAGGTAGTCTTGCTAGTCTTTTCATAAAGGAGCAGAATGCCAAAGGAAAGGAGCACAAGCTTGATGAAAAAATGGAAGTAGTCAAAGCTAAAGAAGGCAAGGGAGATAAAAAAAATCTAGGCTAAAGGGGTAGGTAAACCAAAAGCTGCTGAAGAATTCAAATCTCCTGCTGCAAAGATAAAGACACAAAAGAAAAATCCTGAAATTACAAAGAAAGATGCTAAGCATCGAGTTGAGGCAACAAAAAATCAATAGAAGGAGAGTAACAATGAACAAGGTATTCTCCCAATTGAATTACCCAAATATGCTCATGTTGATATGTTTCAATTACTTAGCCAAGTAAAATTATCTAGGCCTTTTCTTGAAATGATGAGAATAGAGGAACATAAGTAGAAGGGAGTAGCCCTTATTAATGGTGATACTATAGCCTGTAATGATTTAGTAGTGCCCACTCCACTCAAACTCAGTGAAAAAGATAAGAAAGAAAAGGAAGTTGGAGGAGTTATCATTTAGATTCCCCACATCTTCTTAGGAAATTCAGTAACTACTTGCCCTAAGAAGATTGACCCATTTTTTCTCACTTTGATTGTCAAGGAAAATTTTATAAAAATTTCTATTATTGACTCTGGAGCATCAAATAATATCATGCCAGCTAAAATAATGGAGGTACTAGGATTGAAAGTAGACAACACTCATGGTAAGTGTTATTCCATGGATTCAAGAGAAGTCCCTATTATAGGTGTGATAAATGAACTTCCATACAGATTAGTAGCCCACCTAGACAAAGAGTTTAAGATGAGTGTGGTGGTAGTGGATATCCCACCTAATTATGGAATGTTGTTATCTCAAAAATGGAGTGCATCTATGCGAGGTAGTATGCAATGTGATATTTCCTATGCCACATTTCCCATTGATGGTAAATATGTTCAAGTAATTAGAGAACCAAGGGTCCCACATATGTTGGAACATATTCCTAAGGATGATACAATTCCTTTTATAGAAACTGATATTAGTGATTTCAAGATGGAAGAAGTACCAAGAGAAATTGATAAATTCCCTACACCAATAGAAAATGAAGTTTTCAAATTTTATGACAATAATAGACTTTGGAAAATGTACTTTGATGGTGCAAGTTCCAAAGAAGGGTCTGGTGCAGGGATATTATTGGTATCACCTAGTGGCAACACTTATAAATTTTATTTCACATTGTCTTTTGTCTGTACGAATAATGTGGCAAAATATGAAGCATTATTGTTGGGATTGAGATTGGCTAAGAAGCATGAAATAAAAAAGTTAGTGGTAATTGGTGATTTTGAGCTTGTGATATCCCAAGTAAGGGAAAAATATTCTTGTAAGAACAGATTGAAGGAATACAAAAATGTTGTTTGGGATTTCATCAAGCAGTTTGATGCTTTTGGAATTGACTAGATGGAAAGATGAGATAATAGAGTATCTAACTTACTTGAAAACATTGTATTGAGACCTAATGATATAAATTTTATAGGTATCTCTAAATTTGAGGTGCAAACAAGACCTTCCATTCATGACAATGTGTACAACTAGCATATTTTCAATGATGATGAGGACATTCTCAAATTTTTAAACTATGTTGATGAATATGAAGGTTAAGAGATTGACTTTGGTGGATTTGTTGAAAATATTGAAATAAAGGACACAATATTTGGAGAGGAGGTTATCCATTTGAGTAAAAATAAAATTCCCAAAGGCCTTGTAGCACTTGAAAGAGTCTTTTACAACCAAGATAAAAGCAAGATTAAGACAACTACTACTCACCCAAAGGATCTAGAGGAAGTAAATTTTGGGACTAACAATGCCCCTAAAATAGTGTATGTGGGAAAGAAGATGAAGCCAAAGGTAAAATAAATGTTAATTGCTTTTCTTAGAAAATACATACATGTATTTGCTTGGTCATACAATGACCTAAAAGCTTACAGAGAGGAGTTGTTTTAGCATGAGATTCCTCTGAAGGAGAATGCTAAACCTTTCAAGAAAAAGCAAATACCCATCAATCCTACTATAGATCCCAAGATGCAAGAGGAGTTGGTAAAGTTAAGAGATGCTGGCATTATAAAACCCATTAGACATTCTTCATGGTTTTCCAATACAGTGTTAGTGAGGAAAATGAACGGTGATATAAAGTTGTTCATTGATTTAGAAACTTGAATATATCCTCATTAAAGGACAATTACCCATTGCCAAACATGGAAGCAATGTTACAGAGGGTGACTGGATGTGAGTTACTATCAATGATGGATGGATTTTCAGTTTATAACCAAGTAAAGGTGAAGGATTCTGAGTAGTACAAGACTTCATTCACTACTTCATGGGGCACCTATGTCTATATAATGATGTCATTTGGTTTAACAAATGTGGGTGCCACTTTTCAAAGGGCTATGGACATAGATTTTACTAATTTATTTATGGTTGTATATCAAGATGATCTGACAACCTATTCCAAGGAGGAAGATCATTGTATGCACTTAGAAAAGGTATTTGTTAGCTCTCTAGAGTATGCGATATCTCTAAATCAAAAGAAATGTGTTTTTGGGGTCATTGAAGGTAAGCTATTGGGGAATATTGTGTCTAAAGGAGTAAGGATAGACCCTGAAGGGGTAGCATCCATAGATAAAATCCCTCAGCCAAAAAGTGTCAAGGGAATTCAATCATTTTTTGGACAAATAAATTTCTTGAGGGGGTTTGTGACCAACTTTTCAAAAATCACAAGACATATCTACAAGATGTTGAAGAAGTGAGAGAAGGTGACTTGGAGTGAAGAGTCGATTCAAGATTTTAAGAAAATCAAACAAGCTATTAAGGAAGCTCTAGTTTGGAAGTCTCTTGACTTCTCTAAGCCAATGCAAATTTTCTCTTTTGCTTCTTTTCATACATTTATCAAATTTTCACAACTCAATTTGATAGAGTTGATTTATTCAAGATTCATTTTAAGGTGAAGAGTTTCAATTTACCTCTAGAGATGTTTAACCATTGCAAGAGTTTGAGTTAATGTGGAATTTTTAAAATGCAATGTGTTTAGTTGCTTGTTATCAATTGCAACATTAAGTATTGCATGGAATGTAAAAGGAATGGTTTCATTCTATATTCATTCATAGTGTTTCAAATATTGTTTTGCAAAAGGAAAAGTACATAATTGAACAAGTATTTCATAAAAGTTGTATTTGTATTCATTGGATAATAAGAACCAAGTGTCCCACACAAGCCATGGGAACAACTGAGATAGTGTATCAAAAGGAGCATGCTACACTACTAAAGATTAAGGAAATATAAATCACATAAGAAGGAACACAATCATCATTGCCTGATATCTTCAATTGATTCTAGAATGATGCACCTTTCTTTGCTCCTGAGCTCCTTCTAGACTTGCAAGAGATGTTAAAAGTTGTTAGAGATTAAATTATGAACATTCCTACATGAATCATCAACAATAATGTAGAATGTTGCTTATTGATACATTGAAGCAATTGAGCAAGACCAAGAAGTGTGACAAAATCAAAGGAGGAAGCATCATAATAATATATTGTTTTAATCTAACATTGTTTGCTTCCTGTGCAGGTACAGGACAAGTCATGTTGCTGATCCAATGTGAATTTTTAAAGCATGTGGTGTAAACTAGGATCCCACAAGGGTTGAGACCTAGCATGCTATCCCTCAAGCATTCAAAGAGGGATTGAGAAAGAAATAATTCAATAATGCTCAAATAAATATGCATTTGAAGATATACATCCAAGTGACATTAAGACTCAAGCAAGTGACCTCCTAGGATAGTCAAATTAAGTGCAATGAAATGAAAATCATAGGTGATCCATTGCTCAAGTGAACTGACATCAAGTGCATCATCACATAGTGTGATAGTGAACAGGCATATATAATGCCTTGTTACAAATCAAGCAATGATAACTGAAGAAAATGAAGAAGCCTTTAATCACCAACATCAGGTATTCTTATATTTCAAAATATTCTATGCAATGATAGCTTTCACATCATCATGTTGTTGTTAGGAGATAAAAATTCATGAAAAGTACAAAAAAGGGTTGGCTCCATCAGTAACAAAGTGACAAGTGTTTGCAAATGATTTGTTGAAGGTAGATAATGAATGGAAAGATGGCATGACAAACTAAAATACAAGGCATTAAGTGTTGAGATTGAATGAAACATAATGAAAAATAACACTGTTTCATGGAGGTAATTTTCAAAATGTGAGTTAGCTTTAGTATTTTGATACTAGAATTATGAAGGGGACTTTATTGCATAATTCTATGTTCTCAATAAAACATAACACTATGGTGGAAGTGAGACTAAATATGAATTGTTTTGAGCATTCAAGTGCATGAAATAAAAGATCATAAGCATCAAAGTAACTTACAAAAATACCACTAAAGCTAAAAGCAAATGTTGCATAATGAGAAGTCAAAACATATCAAGGGGAATAAGGTTTTAAATGAAACAAGTGCAAGATGCCCAATTTGATCCCTCAAGAAAGTTTCACATTGATTTCATGAAAGTGCTTCAGATACAGAAGGTAAAATATTTTGAGCTCATACATAATGCAAGGAAACCCTAGTTCATGCTTTCATACCCGCGGCCTTGGAAAGCCAAAATTTCTTCTTCATAAGTCACAATACCCACTAGGGTTTGAATGCAAATGAAAATATAGAGCAAAAATAACAAGGGTTCAAGCCCTTAATAACACAGATGCCTTCAAAAATGGTGAAATTAAAGCTATAGGTTGTAGCCTCGAGGGGTTTTCGAAAATCCATGAAGTGGAGAAATTTCATTCAAAAATGTTTTCATTCAGCAATAATATCACTTTTATATCATGGGTCAAGCCTAGAAAGGTCTATTTTTGTAGAAACAAAGGAAAAAACACAAGTATACCCGTGGCCTGTACAATGGCCATCTTAGATTTCTTCACAATGTTCATGTATTTTGCAAGACAATTCTTGAATAAGCTTGATTTAAGAGGGAAATTCTTATGAAATGAAGGATAGGAAAGCTTACCATTGATATCTATGTGGATGAGTTCAATAATCCCGTGATTGAGCCTTCAGAAAATTCTCCAACAAACTCTCCATTGGCAGCCATGTGTATGATAGCAGGTGGAAACACAAAGGAAAGCAAAAAAACACATCAAAATCGTAGCCAATCCATTACCAAAAGGCCTTATTTTTCATCAAATAGAGCCAAGGAATGAGAAAAAACATAGTCAATAACTTACCACCGAGTGTAGAGAATCAAATACATCAAAAATTGAACGAGTAGAGCTCAAATGGAGGCTCCAAAGTCCAAACCCTAATCTCCCATGGTGGCATAGGTTGAGCCCTATTTTCCCCAAGAGGCTGATGCGAATGGCAATCAAAACAAAGTTTGGAGGAAGGTTTTGAGTTAGGGGTTTTTTTTCTTATTTTTGGCCGATGTGATTTTAATTACTTTTTTTTCCACTTTTTAATACCTTACCCATCCTCCATATTGCCTAGGATGAAATCCTTAGCCTATGGCTTTATATTTTTCCTTTGATTTTTGGAGAAAAACAAATAAAAAACAATGCACATGGCCCCTCATTAGGGTTGCCCTATTTTCCCCTTTACAATGCCTTAGAAAAATTTTCATTCCCTTTTGCCTTTGAGGATCAAGTGATGACTTTAGGTCATCCATCTTTCTTGCCTAAGTGAATGGTGGGCATATATTTTTTTAATTATTTTTTATATAAAAATAAAATGTAAAAGAGAGCATCATATAATGTTTGATGTTTGCAAAGATTAAATGCAAAAATCAAAATGATTTGAGGATAGATTGGAAAAATCGGATGAGAGAAGGATGCCTTCTATTTTTGCTTTGTAAGACTACACCTTTGTAAAAAATTAATTAAGCAAGTGTTTCTATAAATTGCTTGATTAAATGTTATCTAAATGCAGTTAGGAGTTGCACTTCAATTCACATCAAAACTTTCTATTCCTAAATTCAATCTTGGGTGAATTGTAAAAGAGGATGCCAAACTGAAGTTTCTAATTTTAGTTTCCAACTGTTTGCACCTGATTTTGAGGCCTTTTTGGATCAACCTTTGGGTGATGAGAAGTTTCCACCTTTTTGGTGCCTTTTGGAGCTATTTTGGAAGCTAATTTTCAGTCTTTTTAAGGGAGCTCGAAAACGTAGAATGGGTTACTTTTGGAGAGGTAGTGAACCTGATTTTTCTATTTTGGCACTACAAGGTCACATCTTGGCTATAAATATAAGAAATTTGAATTTCTCAAGGTTCAAAATTTTTCAGTTTCTTGCTCTCTTAGTCACTTTGACACTAACTCATTTGACTACAAAATTCGATGAAAATGTCAGACGAAATATGTATAATTTGATGTATCATCAGGTGCTTGTAAAATTTGATGTGTAATTTTCAATTTTTTGAAAGTTTATCCCCGACGTTTGTCCAAATTTTGATGAACCTAGGTTTCATCAAAATTTCGACTATCAGTTTCATCGACATTTCGAAAAACATGAAAAATAGAAAAAAATCAAATTGTGGCCGACATAAAGAAAAGTGAGTTTGCTGATTTATTGTGACAGTGTTTTGCTCTACTTGAGATAGTTTGTGGAGAACTAAGGACGATTTTCTTGGGAAAAATTAGAAAAAAATTCAAGAAGATATCGCTAGGTTGAGGGTAGTGATTGTCTTTTTGTAGAATTCAGTTGTGAAGTCATATTTGTAGTTCCAGATTTAAAAATCATATTTTAAAGCAACATCGAACATCAGATTTCATTTTTAGAGGTTTAGGGTTTTGAGAAATTCATGTCTAGATTTTGTTGTGTGGAATCACCATAAGATCACAACCAAGGAACATATTCTTGTGATTGTAATTATGTGATCCATAACTCTATTGGTCATGTGGCACAGTTGTGCTATAACAAATACAAGATGCATTCATGTGTGACCCAAGTTTAATGTGGCTATGTGGTGATAGAAATGGAGGCACTCATATAATGTAGTTAATTCAGGTTGTATAATGTAGGTTTCAATCATCATTGGGTGCATTCTGGTTGTCTCAAGTTTAACAAGTTAGGATGTAATTATAGCATGATCGAAAAGTGATTACCTCTTGCTGCAATAAAGAGCCTATAACTTTGGTTGATATGTAGAGTGGTTGTGTTATATCAATTATGTAGTGCATTCAAGCACAACCCATGTTTAATGGGGTATTCTAGAGAGTGATCAAGATTTTCTAAACCTTATGAATGTTACTTAAAAGTGTATAGCTTAAACTACAAACCAATTTTGTTACATACTTGAATGCAATCTACTAATAACCATTATGGAAAGTATTAAAGCAAGACCCATGACATATAGGATACATTTCCTTGATTAGGTTTACATACCTTAATGATCAAACACAAGCTTCCCACACACTCTAGGATACAATCCAAGATCATACCACAAATTTTTCAAGACAACTAATTTTCTGACCCAAGATTTAAGGTTGTTTTTTAATACCAATAGAAGCATTGGTAAGAACATGATTAGGGTAAAAACCCTAGGCCTCCATAGAAACATAAACAATAACTATAGCAAATTAGTGAGGTTGCAGTACCAAAAAGATTGAGACATTGTAGCTAATAACAAAATCTTGCAATCTAAAGATTGTAGCCAATAACAAGCACACTATGTAGCTTAGTGACATTTGTAAATGCAATCTACGGTAAGAAGAATGACAGTCACTTGAGATGTGACAGTCAAAAAGAGGCTGAGTAGTGACAAGATAATAAAGCTCAAACCTTGTATAGTAAAGTGGAGGTTTTAATAGTGAGTTGCCTTACCCCCTTGTTGACCTTAAGGGTTTTTCAAATGCTTTTGGTAGTGTTAGACAAGGAAAATGCAATTAGGGAATGACTATCCAAATGAAGTAATAGTGGTAATCATAGGTTCAAAGTTTCTTCTTAGCCATTAATGTATAATGGAGGTAGTGGATTGCATGTTTGAGCAGTGTTTTAAGACTCATCAAAGATGGGAGAATAGTGAATAATACCTTGTAGACTGTGAAGTAGTGTCAATAAGGTTGAAGGATTTTAAGAACTACAATACCATGAAACAATGAGTCCCTTATAGTAAGTAGGAAATCTATAGGGTATAGTTTGATTTTATAGAAGGATGCTCGTGAAAGGAATCTTCAAGTGATAGTGAGTGAGCTGTTTGAGATTGTAGCTAAGGGTGCAATACCTAGTCTTAAAGGAAGTTAGAAAAGTAGTAAATGTGCAAGAAAATCAAATATTACACAACAAAAAATTCACAATGTTATCTTGCATAATGCCTTGAGTTTGAAGACAAAAATCTCATTGTATCTTCATGATGAAAGTGGTGACCTTAATGGTTAATCACTGGAAACCATGATTTTAAAACATGCTATTGAGCTTATGGAGGCAACATTTTAAGCAAGGCAGTGAGTGGCAATTTGGAACAATAGCAAGTATGAAGGACTTGCTTTATATGCATACTATGCAGTCTAGCTTAAGACACCGTTCTTAGAAAATATTGAAGGTGGATTATGGAACTCAAGGGTTACCATGAAAATGATTAAAGAAAATACTAAGATCTATTTAAAATCCACGGTCATGAAGATATTAAAGATGTCACATGCAAAACCCTAGTAGCTGGAGTAATGAATATAGTGCCAAAGAGGATAGTTTGCTGGGGAAAATTTAGGAGATCTCCACATTATCTAATTATAGGGAAATACATCATTTATTTATTTTTTTAATTAAAAGAAATCATTCTAAACCCTATATAGGATACATTGATACTTCAATATCCTCTGAAGTAATTTGAGATTATGCAAATATATGTCAAGTAAATACCTAGATTACAAATAGTAGTGTTAACAATGTAAGATTTGTTGAGCAGAGCAGGAATGAGATAAGCAACAATGAATCATATAGCTCCTTTCACGCACATCTCCTCACCATTCTCTGTCATTCTTTACGGAAAAACTTCTCCATTTTGGCGGTCTATGCTTGAAAATAATGTTTTGATGAAGGTTTTAGAGTATGTTTATTAAAATGAAAACTCCATTCTGGTGGGCTATGCCTGAAAATAAGATTTTGACAAAAAAATTAGGGTATGTTTATTAAAGTTTTAGAGTTTTTTGGCAGGCTATATTCTTGATTCCTTAAATGATTTATTCAAATGGATTGTGACTAAATAAATGACTAACTATTTAGTCATTTTTATTTGTGTGACTAAATAATTTTTAATCAATGACCAAACTAGTAATTTATTTACTCATTTATAGCTGAGTTGCAAAAAATGAGTAGAATTTAGTAATTTTTAGTTGTTGTGATTAAAAGTTTTAGTCACCTAGTCATTTATTTTCCAAATTCTACTAGTGTGTGCTTCCTTGTGCTATTAGGGATCTCTCAATGTTGAGGGCCCTAGGGATAAGCTCATCATAAGAAGTGACACATTGCATCTTTAACTAAAAGGATAAATCCGTATTGACATTAGCAATGATGATTATGACTTGTTGCTCCTTAGGAATGGGTCACTTGCTCTTACTAGCTCACTACCTCCATCGTTGTAGGAAGTTTGTGATCAAGTTCAATATTATGATTTTAGAAGTCTTAACGGTTGGAAATCATAGTAAAATTAGAATTTAATAAGTTTTGGAATTAGTATTTTAAAGTGTTTTTTGGGGTCATTAACTTCATACTATCTTTTCTTTTGCAGGGGTGGTTGCATGGAAATTTGTTTTGGTGTAAAATATCAGAATTATTAGATTTTGTTAGGTCTGTCTATGAATAAAAATTATTAGAGTGTGAGTTTGATATTGTTTGAAGATCTAAATAGTCAAGCTTGGTAAAGAAAAATCATGTCAGATAATATTAGTCCAGAACAAAATGAAGAGACACTTGATAGATTGTGGGCTAGATTGAAAAGAAAGGGTGATGGGAAATGCTATTGTCCTTGTAATAATTGCAAGGGATTAAATACGAGATGAATTTTAATCACAACAGCTGAGAAACATTGTAGGAAGCATGGTCACATTGAAGGGGGGCATGATTATCGTCCATTGGTAAGTTGTTCATTATATGTGTTTATATTGATTGAATTTGTAAATGTTTAGATCATTTTAACATTATATATATATATATAATCACTTGATCATGATCATGATTTATTTGTGTTTATCATTATTATAAAGGTAGGGCGCCCTAGGGTAGATGATATGGATTATCACGGCTCGAAGAATGTGGTTTTCAAGTGGACGAACATGGAGTTGTGAATATCAAAGATGAAGTTAATGATCCTATGGAAGAAGATGATCATGTGCTAGAAAACACTGTTGAAGATGATGGTATGAATACATTGATCCATGACACATTTAATGGTAGAGCTGAATCATGATGATCAAGATGACTTTGATGATGTTCATGATTTACCTATACTTGAGAAGGCATACGAGCCCCTTTATGAAGGCTCCCAAAAAACTATTCTCTATGTTGTATTGTTGCTATTGAACTTGAAGGTTATGAATGGTTTATCAAACATAGCAATCTCACGGATGTTAAGGTATGTCATAAATGTCATCTTTTTTCATCTATTTTAATTGTTGTTAGTTCATCACTAGTAAATAAAGGATGAAATTAATATTCTTTATATTAACAAATTATTTTTTGTTGTAGATTGATTGGTGAATTTTTGTTACCATCATCAAATATTTTACCTCACTCATACCGAGATTTATCTGTCATTATGAAAGATATCAGAATGGAGTATCAAGCTATAGATGCATGTCCCAATGATCATACTATATATCATAAACAATAGGAATTTGCAACAGAATGCCCAAAATTTCATATCAGTAGATATCGAATAGATCAACTAACAAAAAATGTGCCTCGTAAGGTTCTTCGTTATATTTCCATTATTCCACGTATGCAACGATTATTTAGGTGCAAAAGCTTAGCGCAATTTATGGATTACCATGCACGGAATAGAAGTGGAGATGACATTATTTGAATGCCTGTGGATGGTTCTACATTTAGGGACATGGAGGAAAAATGGCCACACTTTAAAGAAAAACCTCGTAATCTTAGGCTTTCATTGGGAGCGGATGATGTCAATCCATTTGGAGAGCTAAGATCTATTTACTTGGTGTGGCCTGTTTTTGTTATCAATAATAACATTCCTCCATGGATGTCAATAAAGATGAAGCACATAATGTTGTCAATGATTGTTCCAGGTATTTGTTTACATCAATTTTATTTAACGTAGTAGCATCTCATTTGTCTTATTTGTTGCATAATGACATATTATTTTCATTCAATAGTCATGTACATTACTTTATATATATTGCAGTAAAATGGTTATAATAATTATGTAATGTTTATGTTCATTCAACTAGGTGAGTACCAAGTTAAAGATATGAATGTATATATCGAGCCTCTTATTGACGAGTTACTAAAGTTATGGAATGGCGTCACTATGTATGGCATCTCTAGACCAATAGGACAAAGACAATTTCAATTCCATGCAATGCTTTTATGGACAATTCATGATGCCCTGGGGCTAACACATTTTTGTGGTATGTTATAACGTTCGACTGCACTTTAACAATATTTAATTTGATGAAGTAGATATCGTGCATATTTTTAAAATAATCTATTCATTATATATAATTATAAAAATTGACATATTTAATCCAATTATATATGATCTTGCAGGTCTTGAAACAAAGGGAAAATTTGCATGTCCAATTTGTGGTCCAAAGATGAAATCTCGTCGTTCAACAAGTTTAGGAAAGCAGGTGTTTGATGAGTATAGGCACTTCCTCCCTAGAAATCATAGGTATCGAACTACTAAAAAACATCTTTTCAATGGGAAAGAGGAGACTACATCAAAACCACAAAGAATGACACCTTGCCTATGGAAGTTGGAATATAATAGAATTAATCGTCAAGGTTATACATCGGATCAAATTGTTTATCTATCATATATAATATGTTTTGAATTTATATTTTTATATTATGTTGTGTTTACTCATGTTTTAATTGACAATGATTATTGTTGTTAATTTGTTTAACTTATATGCTTCATAAAGGTCATCAAGACATTAATGGACGGCTTCCATAGGGACTGAAAAGTTATCCCAGACAATTTAGTAGGTTGCCCTACTATGAGCAGCTACAAATTGTGCATTTTCTTAATACAATGCATATTAGAAAGAATATAATAGAAATGTTATGGAAAATATTAGATGGAAGGAATGACAAAGAAAAAATTGTCAAAATTTGTAGTGACATTCAGGAAGCCAATCATGCAATAGAAAATGTCATTCAATTAAATAGCGATGAAGACCAAATTAATAAAAGTTCCCTTCCTTGGTTATTAATAGAGCAGCAAAGCAATGCTATAAAATAATTCATACGAAAAATTCAATTTCCTACAAGATTTGCTACGAACATAAACAATATAATAACAAAGAAAGGTGAATTTGGGTCAGGAATGAAAACGTATGATTTGTATACCTTCATTAAGGTAATTATTCTGGTATATTATATACAATTGTATAATGCATGTACTTTTCAGTGTATTGTGTTTACTACTTTTGGAAAAATAATGAAAAAATTATTTTATAATTGTTGCAGTACATTCTACCTTTATCTCTCCCAGACAACTTTGACAACAATGTCAAACAAGTTATATATGATCTTGGAAAATACATGAGGTAAGTAGTGATATTTGTTCAATTTTTTGTATACATCTTATAATTGCCATTTGTTTTACTTATTATGTAATATACTGTATATTTTTGTTAAATATCGTTAATATATTGGAAGAGAAAAATTTCTCGTCTAATGTGAAATGCAAAAGTGTCTACCTTCAAAAATTTTCAATGCACAAGAACACTACCTCATACACCAAGTTGAGGAGATTGAATTGTGTGGACCTGTACACACAAGGTCAATTTGGATGGTTGAGAGGCACTTGAAATTTTTAAAGGCTTTGGTTAGACAAAGAGCACATCCTGAGGGTTCTATGGTGGAGGGATATATGGTATACCAGACCATGGTATGTATTAGTGAATATCTTCCTAATTCTGCAACAAAGATCCATGTAGATCAGATTTGGGTTCCCAACTCCATTAACAAATTCAAAGGGGAGTACCTGATGGGGAAAGGTAGATTGAGGAAAGTGAGAGGTAATTATAAGATGGTCATGGAGATTAATTGGAATATATTTTACATATGGTTTTTATGTATATTGTACTTATTTAATTTTTAATCTTTAATATACATCAATTATAAATTAAGGTCGTAAACTGTGGTATTTAACTAATTATACGTCGTTTGTGAATTTCATTTTTTTTTATATAGTTGGTCGAGAGTGGGATGCACTACATTTGTACGTCACCAAAAATTCTTATTGGATGACGGTATGGATTGAACGATGTGAACAATCTGGTCGCGCATTAACATGGGAAGGTGTGGCTTCATTGGTTAAAGAAGCTCATCGTAATGGAGATTCCAATGTTAAACAAAGGGAAATTGATTTAGCATATGGTTTAAGAAGTAAATAGGTATGTATAATATATTAATCACCCATATTATTTAATTATTTTCAATTATATTGATGTATATATATGTTGAGATTATTTTCTTTGCATACATTTAGTCAAGAATAAATATGTTTATGAACTGACGATATTGCAATAATTTTTACATGTTTGACATATTGCAGGTGAAACACCACAAGGCTATGTGGTGCAATGGTCATAAATTTTGAATCAGAATGTTGGATGACATGAAGAAAACTTGTGATTCTAGTATAACTACAGTCTTTCAGGTGACTAATGTTTTATCTAGAAGCGACATACATCTAGAAGTCTCAGAAAATCGATACTGTGGGATTTTGGATGATATACTTGAGTGTGAATTTAAGTCCTTAAGATTAATTATGTTCGTCGTCCTATGGTACAAACTATGATTGAATGAAAATGATCCTAAGAGAATTGTTATTGAACATGATAATGGATTTACCATGGTTAATACAAGGTTGATCGAGTGAGCTGGAAATGAGCCCTATGTTCTTCCAAGCCAATGTGAGCAGGTATTTTACTCAGAGGTTCTAGGTAAACTGGGTTGGTCATTTTTTGCTAGACATGATCCAAGAGGAAGGTCGGTAAAGTATAATGTGGTGGAAGAAGAAGATACCGAAGAACTAGAAGATGATGTAGATGCTGATCAGGATCAACAATTAGTTGATGATGTCCCTGACAAGGATGTTGAAGAGGAGGAACTAGATCATGATGTTGTAGGAGTTAATGTTCATGAAGATATCCATGCGGATGATGACATTATCAAAACTGATATCGATGATGATGATGATGATATGACCAATCCTTACAATGTCAAATATGGATCAGATGATACAGATAAAGAGTTGGATGAAAAAGAAGATCAATGACATTGAAATGTATGAGTTATGTGATTATATTATCTATTTGATATTAATTTCTTGATAGAATTATATTTGACTTATGTGGTTACATAATTAATTCATGATGCTTTTAATTTTTATGCCATTACATAATTAATTTAATGATGTACTTTTTAGTGTTTGAAAGGTCAAAAAGTTAAAACATTTCAATAGTGATGTTAACAACCTTGAAATTAGTGTGTTTTATGTTTGATGTGATCATAAAAGATTAAAAAGTTAGTTGTAGAGGTGGTTGTTCAATGGTTGATGTGTAAAGGACTTTAAAAGACATAAAGTGATCATTGTAATGGTTGTTGATGGTTGAGGATTTAAAATACAAGCTCTTAACATTCAAAAATTTCTGTTTTTTTTCAAATTTTTTGTATTTTTCCTATTATGCAGCACTTTACAGTCACATGAAACCATAGTTTGATGTAAAATCAATTTCAGGTCATGAAGATATGTGTTAGCTTTGATTTGAATCTAATTTGAGGGCTTAAGGCATTGATTTGAGTTAGAAAGCTTCATTTCTTTGCATACAGCCTGGTTACCCTATTTTTGAGGGTTTTGTAGTCCAAACATGATATAAAGGGGCTCTTACACTTTTTGTGATTACTGTAGCTTGTGTAAGAGGCCCCATGGATACTTTTGTAATTGTAGGATGCATGAATAGGGCGTAGGATGAGAAATTAAGAAGGTATAGCTGCTATCCTCAAGAGTTTTGTGAAGAAAAACATGTGAAATGAGAGGTTTAAGCCTAGGTTTCAACAAAACATGTATGGGAGATATGATTTTATGAATTTTTATCCATGTGCAGACCTAATGAGTTGTTTCTGAAGATTGAATATAAATGATATACATACACACACACATATATATGTATGTATGTATGTATGTATGTATATGCATTTTTAAATGTAAATGTAAATGCAATTACTGGATGCTCTCCTAGAACAATAAATACAACATATCATTAAAGAAATCTATATCTATGTATATAAATGTGTATTTCTAAATGCAATTGTAAATGCAAAGAGCATATGGTTTTGTAGTGTTATAGATACAACATATCCATAAATTAATGTAATTGAAATTCTAAAGTCTTCAATACATATAATATGGAATCGATCAAATTATTAAACTACATGAGAAATAAATGAAAACTGTAAATGCATATGTATGTGTATTTGTAAATGTAAGTGTAAAATAAATAAGAATAATGAAAATTATAAAAGAATACAAGGAAAGGTTTAGAGTTTAGAGTGGAAGAGAGATAGAGGGTAGAGGGTTTAAGGGTTTAGAGTTTAAGGGTTAATAATTTAGGGTTTAGGGTTAAAGGTAGAGGGTGTTGGTTTGTTTTTTACATTTTAACCAAGTTGGTCTTCTAATCTACCTATAGGATTTTTAATTCCAATCAAGGGAAGCTCAAAGGACCTAGACCAACTGACAAGGAATTTAAAAAGCCTCCTACACTTTGGGCTCTGCAAGACCTAGGAGGGTGATCCCTTAATGTGTTTACAACCTCTACAACAATATCATAAACAAAATTAACACATAACAAATAATCCCATTGAATAGCTCAACACAATAGGATAATATCGAATAAAATTGGTTGTTCACTGATAATATCAACTATGTGGAGCATGAGATAACTACAACACAATCCATAGTAAAATATAGTCATTAATTTGCAATTTGTAGCAAGCTCTAGGCAAAGAAAAGAAATTATTGAACTACACAAATAAGTACAACTTAGATCAGTGCCATATATCCATTGCAGGAGTCAAATTCATAAGCATCTAAAGGTTTATGACAGATTTAATACATAACATTTAACTTATAAGATCCCTGACAATATTGCATTACAATTTCATCAGTATGCATTCTCACCCAACACTACTTGTCAAATCCTTATACATAACATATCCACCTATAATCCCATTCAAGCATTTTAATTAATTCCTTGAATTAAAGCTAAAATAAGGATTATAAACACCACAACAGTGAGATGAATGAAACAACCCTTAGTCATCTTATTCAAAATTTGGATATGCATGTACAGTGGAGAGACATGAGTTTGAATTTATAATTTCAACTCAAATGCTAGTACTGTTATACAACATTAAATCCCCATGAATTCAAAACCGATTACAAAATAACTCAGAACCTAAATTGTATTTCTCTCTAAAACCATCAAACTTTACAATTTTTTTTGCAACTTCACCTAGACTCAACCAAAAATTATGTAACTTGCTAACCCGTACTTCTGGCCTTGAAATCCTTCTTATAGAAAATGAAGGAGCAAACAAGCATCGGGCCAAAAAGTACACATGTCACCAACCAGTTGGCACACCTGGTGATATTCCAAAAATTGTTACAACAACCATCACCTTGGAGAATATTCTTGTTCATCATGTCAGCTGAGAAAAGTCAATACAACAACAAAAAACCACAAGAAACCCACGCTAAGAATTCCATCAAAGCGAAACTGGAAACCATTGTAACCGCAACATTCGATTTACCACCTATGAGTAGTCCATTCCTTTTACTCTTCCTCAGTCAAATATTTAGTTACCCATTTTTGGTATTCTTCATCAGTCGACCAGTCAAAATTAATCACCTCATTCACCTTGGCATTATAAGGTGTGTATTTTACCACTACTTGATTTGCATCTCTTTCAAAAGCTTCCAAAAGTGAGTAGGTACTAATGATTTTATCCATATAGCTCACCAACAAGTCATAATCTAACTCATCACAAATTAATTTAATTTGATCATTGATGACTTCACTTGCTTGATCCTGCCATTGCTAGAGTGACCTAATTTTCCCTTACTCATCAATTATATCTGGTAACAATGTGTTACCCCAATCATTAAAATTCTTCACCAATTCCCTGATCTTCCTACTCAAATCATCTGGTAGGGTCTGAAAACCTTGTAATGATTTAACCAACACTTGAGTAGGCTTTAATGATTGGGGCCTATTATTTGTATCAAACCTTGAAGCCTTATACATGACATCCAAATCACTGGCCCTAGGGATCCAATTTTCAATCAATGGTATCACTACTTCCTGATCCCTATCAATATTCTTTATTGAATCTAACAACAAAGAATATAAAGAATGTATAGATAGCAATTTACTATCAACCTTTTCATTTAAATGCCTCAAGACAGTAGTAACAATCTCCTTTTTCTTTGAAAGAGATCCCTCCTCACTTACCTTCAATGATGTCTGCAATTCATCAATTCTTTGCAAGAGCTGCTTCTTTGTAGGATCAATAGAGCACTTTGTTTCTTTATCAATTTGTTCTAAAGGAGGGGTGAGAGAAATATTTTGACTGGGAGACCCTCAGGTGGAAATAATTGGAGAAGCAGGAGGCACTGACCCTGCTGTGGAAGGTAATCTACTGGTCCCTAGAACACTTGATGTCTCCCCAATCTGTTTATACCTAAACCTTTCCACCTCAATCTGCAACTCAACATTCCTCTATTGCATCTTGTTGTATTCCTCAATCAAAAGGTTATACTTCTCCATTAGGCTCTTCTTTTTAGCCTCCTCCCTTTCACCAGTCTTTTGGTCCAATTTGGCCACATTCACAGTCAAATTAGTGGCCTCAGTGGCTGAGGTATCTGAAACTCTCTTTATTATTAATCCTCTAAAATTTGGATTAATATCCATAACATTTGGCTTTCTTCCTTGAGGGGCCAATGCCCAAATTTCCAAAGTTTCATATTCCTCACTGAAGGTAGAATCTTGCAATGCTACCTTGACTTCTTCTTCAGAGTCTTGCAAAGGATGCTAGGTAAAAGCACAAAGT
The DNA here is from genome assembly GCA_007258455.2 of Sequoia sempervirens. Taxonomy (NCBI): domain Eukaryota; kingdom Viridiplantae; phylum Streptophyta; class Pinopsida; order Cupressales; family Cupressaceae; genus Sequoia; species Sequoia sempervirens. The sequence goes on along the minus strand of VDFB02000009.1, from coordinate 9,141,676 downwards.
TGTGTCAAACTTTTAGCCAACTTATTAGCACAATTGAATTTAAGTATTTCTAACTAAAAATCAATTTTGGTCAAACACATAATCTAGTAAGATTCATTCTAGCTACGTTAGATACTTCCACAACTTTTTCAACTAAAATTATTTGCTAAAAATATATGGAGCACCACTTTGAGTCCAATTTACCAAAAAAAAGAAATTATTTGAAAAAATTGAAGTTTCAATAACTCCTGTTAATGTAAATAACATTTTAAAAAAAATATAAAAACCCCTTTTGTAGATCCATAAGTGTAGTTTTCAAAAATATATTTATTTTATTAGTTTAATTATTTTTTATATTTTATATTTTTATTTTTACTAAAAGAAGGTTATCAACACAAAATATTAGGTTGATTACTATGCCAAGGAAAAATACTAAAACTTATTTAAAAAATTGAAAAAAATATGATGCACTAGATAAAAGAATCTATCTTAAGATGGTATAATTTTTTGTCCATTTTAGATAAATATTTAATATAAATGTTGACATCTGATGAAAACAACTATTTTTTGATTCACACACATTTTAATATTCATTTGAAAATATATATTTATCAAAATTGGAAAAAAATATATCCATGCACTAAAATTTCAAGTTATAAATACACAAAAAAATTGAAAGAAAAAAAAAAAATTTACTATAAAAAGTTTGACATCCCATGCAACCTCATTTTTCAACATTTTATCAACAACTAAATTATAGTTTTAATTTATTTAAAACTAGTTTAAAATAATTTTTTAATTTTTTTTAAAAAATACAAACATAAAATATAGTAAAAAATACATATTTTACTAGTTTGCATCATTTCAAAATTCAAAACATATATGTCACTTTTTAGTGATTCAAGTTTAAAAATTGAATCAGCGTTGGCCGTTTACTTTATAAAGTGTTACACAACTTTATGCTTTTACCCTGCTTGGACTTTAAAATAGCATTAAATGCTACAACATTTGCAATGTCCCATTCAGGCAGAATCAACACACAAGCCTGACTCACTATTCTTCTTCCCTCTTAAGGAGTGATGTTCTTAAATTCCTCCATTAATTTAGCTTTTACCTCCTCAACATTATCCTGGTCTGACCTGTTAGGCCTTAGTTCTCTTCTCTTCTTAAATTTCTCTTGATATTCTTCAAATTTCATCCTCCATACCAATTGCAAGAATACAGGAGTTTTTACAAATGTATTGTCATCTAGAAACTCCTTGCATGCTTCCATTCTTGCATCTTGTACACTTTTTCCTTTCAGATGAATATCTAAATGAGATAGAACCAATTCAACTGGCCTAGGAGGGGAAGGCATACCAACCTGCATGTCCTGATCAATAACAATAATTTCATCCATCAGATCCTCCTATTGTTGATCAATTCTTTATCTTTTAGGGCTTGGCTCGGATGGTGGTGATGATTCTAAATCAATGATTTTAATTGCCCCAAGCACTTTGAATTTTAGACCTGGTTGTGAAGGAAACTTCATTATTTGCTTTCCTTTTCTGTCCACTTCCTCTTCATCACTGTTATCATCCTTTTTCCTCCTGTAAATAGGACACCTTTCTATAGGCTGGTATGGTAGCCTTGTTTCAATTGGCATGGCACCTTGTTCCTATACACCCAGACTCAATTCTAAATTTATCTTTTTGGTCCTCAATCCATAATTTCCTTGAATTTCTCCATTAGAAATTCAATCTTCTTATGGTATGGATTGAACTCCAATAATGGATTATACTTTAGATCCATCTTATGCACAATAGCTAATAGCTTATCATTAGTTATCCATTTCTCCTTGTTCAACTCCTGCCTATTCTGATCAAATCCTTAGGAAGGTTGAACTCGTGCACAAATTTTTCAGCCTTTATTCTTTGTCTGAAAAGGGCAAAGTAACCCTTAGGATCATGTTGCTACTTTGGACCACACCTCAAATGGTAATCATCAAAGAATTTCTCAAAATGCACCCAACCTCCTTTTGAAAAGGAAAAATCAGACACCACTGTATAATTAGGGAAAAAAATTCCCTTACCCCTCCCTGTGAGGTTGTCCTCATGGATACAACCTATTTTCCACATAACTTCTACAAACCCCACTCTTGGTGGCACATTGTATGGCAGTGTATGGGGGGTTCCTTGAAAACCGTATACTCTCAAAACAGTGCTGACTAGGTATGGGATAATGTCACACCAGTTATGGAAAACTTTTAATTCTAGCTTCCTCCCTTTTGGCCTAAGGAAATCATGCAATTCCTCAGGGATCCTGGGTACATTCACCATCAGTCTAGCCCTCAATCTAGAAGCAAAGCAATTATAAAATGCACATAATTGGTGCTTTCCTTATTGCAAGATAAATCTGTAGCCCATAATTTTACTAGCAATCTTTCTCCATCAACCGATTGCCTTAATTCCATCTTTTCAGAGAAAAATTCAACATTCTTGAACAAGAACATATGCATCAACATAGAATACTAAAAGAATTGACTACTAGTATCATTTTTTTGCAACTTTGACAACCCTTCATGTATCCTCTCAGCTAAGAAAGAAGCAAAGTCATATGTCACAGAGAAGTTAGGGTGTTGTATTTGCACCCCCATGAACATGTATGCAATGGGAATCACCGCACCAGGACTGAAACCCAAAATCTGACACAATGAATAGAAAGTGGCCAAGAAATGATTTGCAAAATAGTTTAATCTAAAAGGTTCCTAGTCACTGGGCTGATATGAAATCGTGAACCTCCTGCCCTGGCCAGATGAGGTGGAAGAAACTTAGCTCTAAAAAGAGACTTCAACTTTGCATATTCCTGCTTCATTTCCCCAAGATTGATAGGAACCAAGTCTTCACTCAGTTCACTCAAGTGAAAAATATGTTGGACCTCTTCTCTATTAACACTCAACAGAACCTTTGGAAATCATTATCCCTGATTACCCGTGTGACAGGGTCATATCTTGCAGCCATTGGCCTAAGTAAATCTATGTTAGGGAACATGTTTGGGACCACCAGCTTCCCAAATCATACATCTATCTGTTTGAAAAGGGGTGAGAAAAATTCCTCTGTCCATACCATAATCTAAACATTTCCAAGCTTGTGAGAGGAACTCTAGCGTCAACAATGTTAGAGAAATTATATACTAACCCTTCCCCTAGGATTTTCCCTTGCATTAGAACCAATCCCTTCTTCCTATCATTCATTGAGTAGGGCAATTGATCCCGGAAATCATCATACAGGTTTCTTTCTAAATAGTCAACTTGGCCAGAATGTTGCTTTGGCGGTGCCATCTTGGAAAAACTAGGGTCTTTTTACAATTTCACACTTCGAATAGCTAGGACTAACCAGAGATAGGAAATTATAGAACAAAACACTAAAATTTCTCACAACTATAATTAAACTATAGCCCTAACAAGTTTATCAACAAGCTCAATGACAAGCACAACAAATATTTTCCCAAATTGAAGTGCAGAATGACTAGGAAGCAAAAAAATTAACTCACGGCTTTCTTTGTAGAATTCCCAAATTCTGGCTGTAGAGATTCACAACTTCACTTTTGGCTCTGAAAATGCTCTGCAAAATACTTGAATGCTTTGTGATACAAATAAAATAGGAGAATTTATTTTATCTCAATGAAATCATGCCAACAAATGTCTCATCCGCCATTAAAGCTCACTCACGCGCTGAAGGAACGACTCCAACCATATTTGATGTAGATTTAAATTTTATCCATCCACGTGGTGGTCACCTACAATATCACAATCTATAAAGATCATGTAACTTTGGATCATGCGTTGGCGGGAAGCCATAGATCTTGAGCATTTGTGATCTTGTTCCTTCAACATGATCACCAACCTTATTATTAACCGTCTAGCAACTTTTTCATCAAGATTATAACATATCCACTGATTTAAAACATGTGCACCTCAAGTACACTTTAGTAACCCACCTTTTAATGTATTAAGGTTGGATTAATTTATCACAATATTTCCTTCATTCCTTCGGCTTCATCAGATGATACACATGGCGCCCGCCCGTTATATCAGGATCAGTAAAAACCTTGCAACTTTCGATCATGTGATGTCAGGAAACCATTAAGATCTTATGACAATTGATCGATGGTCAACCAAACTTATCACCTTCAGCCTCACTAGATAGGACACGTGGTGCCCGCCCGTGATATCGCGATCAACCAAAGTGGTGTGGTGGGGTCATCACGGGATGGCAGGGAGCGGCTGAGATCAAATGATAGTTGATCAATGGTCACGTGAACTTCATCCTTCTACAAAATAAAAAAAATTATTAAAAGGACAAGGGGACATCACTAGGTGGATGGTAAACAACGACATAAGCTGTTTTTAAATGATGAAACATGGGGCCAACCAAGACTTAGGAAAATAAAACCTTGCAGAGGAAGTAAAATATTAAAACAAAGGGACTCAACCTAGATGAAATGATAGGACATAAGTCATTTTAAAACCCCTCAAAAAGTAACATCGAAATAGATCCCAACCAAGGCGTAAAATAAACACAAGGGTTTTATATGAAAATAAAGCTAAAACCACCAACCCAAGGAAAATTCTAACACCATGAAAGACCAGCAACACCAGGTAGGGTAGGAATGGAACATAAGGAGCAAAAATATAAAGTTCCATCAGAGGGGAGAGAGATAGAGGGAGTGAGTGAGAGAGAGAGAGACCTGAGAGAGGGAGAGGGGGTAGGAGGGAGAGTCTTGAGAGATAGAGGGTAGAGGATTTTAAGGATTTAAGGGTTAAGGGTAGAGTGGAGAGACTTTAGAGAGAGAGAGAGAGAGAGAGAGGAGAGGGAGTACTAGGAGAGAGATAAAGGGTAGAGGGTTTGGTTTAGAGTTTAAGAGTTAAGGGCTTTAAGGTTTATGGTTTAGGGTAGAGGAGAGAGATAGAGAGAGGAGTGAAAGAGAGAGACCTCGAGAGAGGGAGAGGGAGGAGGGAGAGACTTGAGAGAGAGAGAGGCAGAGGGTAGAGGTAGAGGGTTTTGGGGCTTTATGGGTTAAGGGTTTAGGGTATGGGTAGGGGAGAGATAGAGGGATCTGGAGAGAGAGGGAGGGAGGGAGAGATGAGAGCATGCAGGGGTAGAGGGTTCATTAAGGGTCTAGGGTTAAGGGAGAGATAGAGGAGGAGGAGTGAGAGAGAGACCTAAGAGAGGAGAGGGGTAGGATATTGAAGATACTTGAGAGAGAGAGAGGGAGGGAGTGGGAGAGAGATAGAGGGAGGGAGGGTTAAGGGTAGAGGGTAGATGGTTTAAGGGTTTAGGGTTAAGGGTGGAGGGGAGAGAGATAGAGGGAGTGAGTGAGTGAAAGCCCTGAGAGAGAGAGAAGGGGTATTTTGTATATATTAATAAATAATATATATATGCTAGTATTATTTGTAGCACAACATGAAAGACAAGATTATAATTACTTTTAGGTATAGAATTAAGGTTAGGGTTAGATATATATTTAGTTAGGGTTGGGGTTAAAAATAGTGTCAGTGTTAGTTTTATGATTAAGTTTAGGGTTAGAGTTAGAGTGAGAACTATTGTTGAGATTGAATCATAACCCTAATCTAACCTTAACCTTAAACCAAATTGAACCCTAACCCTATTTGTAATTGAACTTTAACTCTAACCCCAACCCTAACCCTATCATTGAACCCAAGCTTTATCCTAGAACCCCAACTCTAATTAAATGGTAAACCTAACCTAACCTTAACCCTAATGCTAATCCCAACCCTATGTCTATCTATAATTATAATCCTAATCCTTCTCATTTTAATCCTAATTATAACTAATTATAATTCTTAACCCTAACCATAATTCTAATGCTATTCATAATCCTTAGTTTAACACTAACCATAGTTCTCATGACAACCTTAACTCTAATTATAACCCTAATCAAACCCTGACCTTAACCTTAACTCTTAACCCTAATCCCTAACCTTGAGCTTAATTAAACCTAACCTTAACCTTTAAGCCCTAGATTAATTGCTAAATCAAGATCCTAGCTCTAACCCCAAACTCATATATGTGAGATAATTATAATTTACCAAAACCCTAACCATAATTGAATCATAACCCTAATTGAAATATAATCCCACCTTTAATTGAACCCTAACCCTAATTGAATCACAATTTTAACCCTAAGCCTAATTGAACCCTATTTTTAACTCTAAGACTAATTAAACACTATTTCTAACCCTAACCCTAAGCCCATCTAAATCCTAGCCCTAATTGAACCCTAACCCCAATTGAATCATATTTAAACCCTAACCCTTAATGAGCACTAACCCTAATTAAACCCTAACACAATTGAACCATAATTCTAACCCTAATTTAATACTAAAACTAACTCCCAATCCTAATAACATATTACAGTTATATTTATTAATGTCTTAATATTAGTTTATAAATTGAACATTAATTATAAATATTTTAAAATCAATTAAGTATTTCAATCTAAAATTTTAATATTTTACATTACAAAATAAAATTAAACTAAATTCTAATTTTAAATCCATAAAATATTTGTATATCTATTTAGTCACTAATTATCTAATACAATTAAATTAAATTAAATTAAATATTAATTTTAAATTAATTAAACAATTATTGATTAGAATTTTAGAATAAATTAAGAAATAAGATCTATATAAAATCAACTTTTCTATTTTTTTTCTTTATGTCCAAATCATTTCATTTTCTAAAATTATACTAAATTCTAGATATCATAATTAAACACAAAACTTTATTCTATTATAATCCTAACCCTAGTTAAAACCTAACCCTATTTGGACTTTAACCCTTACCCTAATTGAACACTAAATCTAATTGTAATTGACCACTAAACATAATTGAATTCCCACCCTAACCCTAACCCCAAACTCTAACTAAACCCTAAACCTAACTCTAATCAAACCCTAACCCAAACCTACTTGATTCATAATCCCAACCCTAACCCAAACCCTAATTGAACTTTAAAACTAACCTTAATTAAGTATTAACCCTAATTAAACATTTATTGAACGGTAGTCCTAATTGTACCATAACCCTAACTTTGAACTACAATTGAACTCTAATCCTAGCCCTAACACTAATTCTTATCCTAATTGAACCTTAACCCCAACCCTAACCTTAACCTTGACCCTATTTGAACTCTTATTGAATTCATAACATTAATTAAACCCCAACCTCATCCTCAATCCTAACCCAAATTGAACATTAATTGAACCCTAATCCTAACCCTAAGTGAACACTAATCCTAATTGAACTCTAACTTTTTAGTTGAAAATATTAAAGTGCCTTAGATTTTCCCATTCATCATCATTTATCCTAATAGAACTCCAAAAATTTATACTTTTATAGTGTTTTAATACACACCTAATATTAAGGGTTTAGAGTTTAAGGGTTAAGGGTTTAAGGTTTAGGGTTAAGGGTAGAGAGGAGAGAGATATAGAGGAGTGAGAGAGAGACCGAGAGGGAAAGGGGTAGGAGGGAGATTTGAGAGGAGAGAGAGGGTGAGGGCAGGGTAGAGGATAGAGGCAGGAAGGTAGAGGCCATGGGGTAGAGGGGGAGGGAGACAAGAGGAGGAGAGAGAGAGGGAAAGAGGGAGGGAGTGGGAGAGATAGTAGAGGATTAAACGAGAGGGTAGAGGTTTAAGGGTTTAGGAGTTTAAGGGCTAAAGGTTTGCTTCACGTTGGCGGTTAGGGCTTGGGAGCCAAGTGCAGAGGGAGACACATAGAGGGAGGAGGAGAGATAGATAAAGACCCAAGAGAGGAGAGAGGGGAGGGAGAGACTTGAGAGAGAGAGAGAGAGGGTAGAGGGTTTAAGGGTTTAAGGGTTAAGGGTTTAGGGTTATGGGTAGAGGGAGAGAGATAGAGGGATTCATTCAAAGACAAAAACCCCAACCTTAGGATTTGCCCAATACTATAAAAGACTAGTAACATAAGATAGGACAGGAAAGGAAATAGACAGAAAGAAAGGATAGATTCAAAAGATGCAACATATTGTGTTGATATGTCCTTCAATCTTCTTAAGAAGATCCATGATCTGTTTATAAAGGAAGTGACTTCATAGATGCATCAAGTTCAATTATGCATCTTTTAAACAATGAGGAAGAATTTCAAGTTGTTGTCAAGCCCCTCTCACCATAACCCTATGGATAGCACACATCACATAGGAAGGTGAGTTGTTAGGTCACCCACATATGTGGCGGTGGCTGTCCAATAAAGATAAAATGAGAAGACTATGTGTATTTATTACACAACAAAAGAAGAGCAATGGTTGAATCAAGGTCATGATACAAGTACAAGGACAAAAACCTTTGCAAGAGCTACAAGAGGCAAAGGGGATTGATATTATTCATTCATGGGTGTACTGGTGAAAGTGAATGCAATAGGTAAAGGTCATTGTCATTGATAAGGACAACCAACAATGCATGCTACAATGATCTCACCTGGAGGACAACAACAAAAACAAAATCTAAAGTTGCACAAGGCTCTATTCAAGGCCTTCACAATCAAACATTAGGTGAACAAGTTGCCAGATAACATTCAATGCATGATGTTTTAAGGAAAGGAATAAAAGGAAAAGACATTCAAGAAACATCAACTCTAGTTGACACAGATAATATTCCTATTGAAAACATGTCATTACAAGAGGTTTATGACAGCAATGGAACCCTCATATCATGTGATCGAGATACAATTTCTATGCTCATAACCTTTCATGTAGGGGTTTTGGTCATCATGATTGATCCAACATGGATCATGATTGCATACAAGAAACAAAAAGTTACAAATGACAATTAAGTAGTTATGATTCAGGAGAGGTCTCATTTTGGAAGCCAAGGCCATAGTACAAGTGTATATGAACAACAACTATGAGGTTATGCTACAAGACAACCATGTAGGTTCATGTAGGACATCAAGCGTTACAATGGTACAAGTGCATATGAACAACAATCAACAATCAGCAAAAAGTAGTGAAGGAAGCAAAGCACAGTTGTATTTTTACCTTTTCATACCATTGATCATCCATTCTAGCAATAGGCTATAATAGTGAAGGCATATACTTGCACAAGGGTGTTTTAATGAAGATATTCAACATAAAAATCATCATAAATCATGGTGCTTCAAGGGAACAAAGCATAGTCATGAATAAGAGCAGTACCATTAAAGGCTACAGATTTTTCTTCATGTTATCTATGAATTTGAAAAAATAAATCTACACTGGGTGACATGACTATAGCCATGAAATGGATTGCAGTGAGATAAATAATATAAATGGTTGTTTCCACTATCTCAATTTCTCTTTGGATAGTCATTACTAATTCCTAACAAGTGAATAGCAAAGGGATAGGTGTCAATAATATACCTTCATTTTACAAGTCCTAGACTTTTGGTGATCTCATTGACCCAATAAGGCATTGCTTAGAAATAATTTCATATCTTTTTGAAAAAATCAAAAGGAGGACTGATCTATCCAATTGTAAGAAGAGAGCAATGTCCAAGGGAGGGGTAGAACCATCATCTTAGGTACCATTTCTGCAAGATGATAAATGACAATCCTTGTGTTTGTATGCATGGAGGTCCTAAAGCATACTTTGGGTAAGGTGCATTCATGGCATCTTTTGGTGAAAGGTTTTCCAAGCATGAGAAAAGATCCAGTGTTCCATTAGGCTATCTTGGAACAATTATACACTAATCCCTCCCCTAGGGTGTTTCCTCGCATCAAAACCAATCCCTTCTTCCTATCATTTGTTGACAAGGGAAATTAATTAAAATTCTTAAATGGGATTATAGGCGGATATGTTCAGTATAAGGATTTGATAATTAGTATTAGGTTAGAATACATATTGATGAGATTGCAATGCAATGTTATTAGGGATTGTATATGTTATGTGTTAAATCTTTCATAAACCCTTGAATACTTATGAATTTGACTCCCACAATGGATATATGGCACTAATCTAAATTGTAGAATTTAGTATTTGTTCGTCTTTACCTAGAGCTTGCCAAAAATTGCAAATCAATGACCTATTTTATCTTGGGACTATGTTATAGTTATCTCATGCTCCAAATAGCTGATAATTTCGATGAATAGCCAATTCTATTCGATATTATCCTATTATGTTAAGCTATTAAATAAGATTATCTTTTATTGTTAATGTTGTTTATGATATTGGTGGAGAGGTTGTAAACACATTAAGGGATCACCCTCTAGGGTCTTGTAGAGCTTGAGGTGTAGGAGGATTTTTTAAAGTCCTCATCAGTTGGTCTAGGTCCTTCGAGTTTCCCTGGATTGGGATTAGAAATTCCATAGGTAGATTAACAATAAGGGATCACCCTCTAGGATGATATTGGCAGAGAGGTTGTAAACACATTAAGGGATCACCCTCTAGGGTCTTGCAGAGCTCGAAGTGTAGGAGGATTTTTTAAGGTCCTCATCAGTTGGTCTAGGTCCTTCGAGTTTCCCTTGATTGGGATTAGAAATTCCATAGGTAGATTAGAATACCAACCTGGTTACATTGTAAAACAAAACCAACACTTCCATCTACACTTAACCCAAAACACTAAACCCTTAACTGTTAAACCTTAAACCCTTAGACCATCTACCCTCTATCCTTAACCCCCCTCCCTTTATCTCTCTTCCACTCCCTCCATCTCTCTCTATCTCTCAAGTCTCTCCATCCTACCCCCTCTCCCTCTCTTAGGTCTCTCTCAACCCTTAACCCTCCCTTTTATCTCTCTTCTCCCAAGTTCCTCCCTCCTAGCACCACTCTCTCTGTAGGTCCCTCTCTCGGGCCACCTGGGCCACTCAATTTATCCTGGGTGCTCCTCCTTTCTACCCTTCTCCCTCTCTTAGGTCTTTCGACACCTGACCTACCTCTCTATATTCTCCTCCTCTCCACCTCCTTTAACCCTAAACCCTTAAACCATCTAATTCTCACCTCTTAACCTCCTCTCCCTGTTCCCTCCCTACTCTCCCTATCTCTCTCTCAGCATCTTCATTATCCTACCCTCCTCTCTTGTCTCTCTCTTCTCTCACTCCCCCACTCACTCTCTATCTCTTTCCTATTAACTCCTAAACCCTAAACCCCAAACCTCTAACCCCAAACCCCAAACCTCTCTACCCCTCTACCCTAACCCTCCCTTCCCTTTTATCTCTCTCTCTTTTCTCCTCTGTGCCCTCCCTCCTAGCACCACTCCCTCATAGTCTCTCTCTCTCACCTCCACTCCACCTCACCTCACCTCACCCACCAATCTCACCCTGCCCTCCCCACTCCCTTCTCCCTCTCTGTCTTTCTCTCACCTCACCTACCTCTATCTCTCCCTCCACCTTAACCCTAAAACCCTCTACCCTCTACCCTTAACCCTCCTTTCCTTTATCTCTCTCCCACTCCCTCCCTCTCTCTCTCTCTCAAGCATCTTCAATATCCTACCCCCTCTCCCTCTCTTAAGTCTCTCACTCACTCACTCACTCCCTCTATCTCTCTCCCCTTAACCATAAACCCTAAACCCTAAACCCTTAACCCTAAAACCCTCTACCCTCTACCCTTAACCCTCCTTTCCTTTATCTCTCTCTCTTCTCTCTCAAGTCTCTCCCTCCAGCACCAATTCTCTCGTGTCTCTCTCACTCACTCACTCACTCACTCACTCTATGTCAAGACTCTTCCTCATACCCATTCTACCACTCTTAGGTCTTTCTATGACTCACTCACTCACTCCCTCTATCTCTCTCCCCTCCACCCTTAACCCTAAACCCTTAAACCACCTGCCCTCTACCTTAACCCTCCCTCCCTTTATCTCTCCCCGCCTCTCCTCTCCCTCTCTCTCAAGCATCTTCAACATCCCACTTCTCTCCCCTCTCTTGTGGTCTCTCTACCACTCACTTTCATCTCTCTCCCCTAACCCTAAACCTAAACCCCAAACCCTAAACCCTTAAACCTCTACCCTCTAATTCTAATCTCTCAATGCATTTCTATCTCTCTCTCTACTCCCTCCTCTCTCTCTCTCAATCAATCCCTCTATCTCTCTCTCCCTCTACCCATAACCCTAAACCCTTAACCTTAAAACCCCCAAACCTTAAAACCATCTTAACCTCTACCCCTCTACTCCGCTCTTCTCTCTCTCAAGCTCCTCCTCCTACCCTCTCCCTCTCTCTCGTGTCTCTCTCTCACTCACTCTCTCTATCTCTCTCCCCTCTACCCTTAACCGTAAAATTTAAACCCTTAACCCTTAAACTCTAAACCCTTAAACCCTCTACCCTCTATCTCTCTCCCAGTACTCCCTCCCTTCCCCCCCTCTGTCTCTGTCACTCATAATTTTCTCCACTCTACCCTTAGCCCTCTAACCTTAACACTTAAATCCTTAAATCCTCTACCCTCTATCTCTCTAAAGAATATACCTCCTACCCCCTCTCCCTCTCTTAGGTCTCTCTCTCTCACTCACTCGCTCTATCCCTCTCCCGTCTAATGGAATTTTATATTTTTGCTCCTTATGTTCTACTCCTACCCTGCCTGGTGTTACTGTTCTTTCATGGTGTCAAAATTTTCTTTGGGTTGGTGGTTTTAGCTTTATTTTCATATAAAACCCTTGTGTTTATTTTTTGCCTTGGTTGGGATCTATTTCGATGTTACTTTTTGAGGGGTTTTAAAATGACTTATGTCCTATCGTTCTGTCTAGGCTGAGTCCCTTTGTTTTAATATTTTATTTCCTCTGTAGGGTTTTATTTTCCTAAGTCTTGGTTGGTCCCATGTTTCATCATTTAAAAAAAACTTATGTCATTGTTTACCATCCGCTTAGTGATGACCCCTTTTCCTTTTAATAAATATTTTGTTTTGCAAAATGATGAAGTTCACGCGACCATTGATCTCAGCCACTCCCCGCCATCCCGTGATGACCCCACCACACCACTTTGGTTGATCAAGATATCATGGGAGGGCACCATGTGTCCTATCTGGTGAGGCCGAAGGTGATAAGTTTGGTTGACTATTGATCAATTATCATCAAATCTTAACGGTTGCCCGCCATCGCATGATCAAAAGTTGCAAGGTTTTTACTGATCACGATATCATGGGTGGGTGCCACGTGTCTCATCTAATGAAGTCGAAGGAATGAAGGAAAGACTGTGGTAAATTAATCCGGCCTTAATACATTAAAAGGTAGGTTACTAAAATGTTCTTGAGGTGCCAATGTTTTAAATCAGTGGATATGTTATAATCTTGATGAAAAAGCTGCTTGATGGTTAATAATAAGGCTAGTGACTGTGTTGAAGGAACAAGATCACAAATGCTCAAGATCTAGGGTTTCCCAGCATCGCGTGATCCAAAGTTACAGGATCTTTACTTATTGCGATATTGTAGGTGACAGCCATGTGGCCTTCCTTGGAAATGTATGGTATGGTGGGCCCCTTATTACCATGTTGGTGATTGTGTCAGCTTGTTTTGAAGACGGTCATTCGATGATTTGATCTAACTGAAGGATCGACAACTAAAATTTAAATCTGCATCAAATATGGTTGGAGCCATTCGTGTAGTGTGCGAGTGAGCTTTGCTGGCAGATGAGACATTTGCTAGATGATTTGATTATCCATTCTATTCAATTCTTGGGTCATTTCTACTAATGGTAATTGGGTAACTAAATATTTAACTGAGGAAGAATAAAAGAATAATATGTAAATGGATCACTCACTCACTCCCTCTATCTCTCTCCTTATCGAAAGTGTAGCAGGCTTAATCCATGCAGATGCCCATGCCTTTTTGTAGGCTGGATAGTGATTTCCCCACCATACTACTCATTGCCGAAGAGATCCATGTGGAACCCACCCATGATATTGAAATCAATAAAGACCTCACAAATTTTGATCACGCGATGGTGGGAAACCGTGGATCTCAACCATTGACAATCTTGTTCGTTCAACACAGTCGCCAACCTTGTTATTAACCATCAAGCACCTTTCTACCAAGATTATAACATCTCCATTGATTTAAAACACGTGCATCTTATAACTGCTTTAGTAACCTATGACATAATGTATTAAAGATGCATCAAAGTATGTATCATTCCTTTGGCTTCACTGGATGAGACACGTGGTGCTCACTTGTGATATCGCAATCAACAAAGACAGTGTGGTGGGGTCATTGCGGGATGGTGGGGAATGGATGAGATCACATGACGATTGATCTACGTCCATGGGAACTTGTCCCTCTGCAAAATAAAAACATTTATTAGGGGAGAGGGCCCAATAGTCATGTAGGGTCCAATAGTCGTACACTCAATCATGATCATAATACCCAGTCTTACCACATATTTGTACTATATATTGTAAATAAATAGTCCAAATGTAAATAAAGAAAAAACCAAATGTTGATAAAAATGGACCCATACTTGAACACATGAGAACCTCTAAATGTTATATGAAAAAAAACATAAATACATTCATGAAGAAGTGAAATAAGTATTTTTTTGTTTCAAATAAAATATCACAACTCTCCACTATAAGTATATCATCTAAAAAATAAAATGTTCATTTAATAAAATAAGACACTCATTTAAACAAGTATTGTTATCATAGTGAAAAAATATTGTTCTTATGTGTACAACAATTGGGGTAGCAATATACAAGCATTGGATAATTTTATATTAATAGTTTTTCCTATCACAAATATAAAAGGTGAGCACAATAAATAACATGTACTTTCCCATTAAATGTGAAGTATTTTCAAAAAGTTTTAGTGTTCAACTATTGGTCCATTTTTGTTCAATATAAGTTGTATTTTAAATAATTGTGTTGTTTTTATAACAACAAATAGATTTTTTGTGTTCAACTATTAGTCCATATGTGTTGAATATAAAATGTAGAGATATCAAAGATTTATGGTTATCAATAAGTATTTGGTCCACTTAGGTTGTATATTAATTTTAATTTAAATAAAAATATCATATTCTACAAGCAACAAATGATATTTTTTTGGTTCAACTATTGGGGTTCCATGATTAAGTTTTGGTCGAACCTTTAAAAAGTCAAATTTTAGACACTTCTCAAAAGATCTGCCGATGTGGCGAGTTGCATGATGAGTCATGCCTCCAAACCTTAGTTATAGATAAATAAGAGACTAGTCTACATTTCAATAAAAAAATGAAGGTTCTATGATATTCTAGTCAATTGCTACA